>OY101119.1:1310628-1588128 GCA_956465555.1 Nitzschia sp. pyKryTriq1
CATCCGTGGGTTGTCAACGGAGAAGCGCAGGCGCCACCACCCCCGGAACCTCTACCATTTAACCATTAATAGAACATACTATTACTTTAGAATATAAAGCTATATAGTTGCTAAGAGAAAAGTTGGAGCTAGAGACGGCTGAATACAATCAAATGTTTGGAAGTAAATTATATAATCTACCATCCGCTATGATTGCGACGCTCGCCTGCTTCACTTCGAATCAGCTAAATTATGGTCGGTGCGAGTAATCCTCAGCCTTGGTCAAGGCATCGGCGCGTGCAATGCTTCCATAGGTCAAGGCAGCGGTACCTCCAACCCACAGGATGTATGTAGGGGCACGTTCGATCGTCTGGTAGCGGAGAGAAGACGAAGGCGAAGGAGTTAGGGTATTTGTCGACCGGCTGGAAACAGGTCACACATTTGAACGTACCTTCTTGGGGAAAGTTCTGAGCCAAGGACCCACAGGGTGCTGTTCGTGGGCCGAAATTGTTTGGGTAATCTATACCGTATCCATCGAGATGGTCGAGGTAACCAATGTAGGTGAGAACAAAGGAATTGATTTTCGTCACGGCAAATATACGGTAAGTACTTATGTAGGCGCGAAGAAGATTACCATTGCAACGGCGTATTGGCATGGAATTATCGAGAGACAATTTCTTACCTGTCCTTCAGTGGGTCGCTTCTTCGTCCACCATTTGGTCATGGCAATGTCAACATCGGCCCGTCCGGGACCACGGAGAGCATGGGTTCGGGTGAAAGCACGAAGCATGGTCGACAATACACAAGTTGAGAAAAAATGGAATCCGCCGAGTAACAACAGTCGGTGCTCGCCAATAACGAACGTGGGGAGCGTGCTACTTGTAATGGTGATGATGAGAGAGGCAGGCCGGGCGGCGGGGGAGAGCGAAGCGGAGAAAGAGGATGGAAAATTAGGTACTGATATAGTTTTTATTTCCTCTCCAGCCACGAAAAGAGGGGGGGGCGGATACAAATACTGCAACTTTCCTAGATCCCCATTCTTGATTTTGACATGATATCGACGACTCAATCGATTCTGACCAGACTCGTGACTCGTGAATGCGACGTGCGTGAGAGAGGAGATGTCTCACTATTGGAGGTTACGAGTCCGCATGGTTGACGGTCAAGCAATGAATCTCTCTTGTGCCGGAACAACAATAGTAGCCATGCCAGACAGTCCACTGATTGATTCAGTAAACTCTTTTCACCAGTATGGGATCATCGTCAGTGCTAAGAATCTGCACATTTACAGGGACATAGAACCTACAGCCAGTAGTAATTCTGTGCTTGCTGCATCCTTGTTCATCAAGCTCACTTGCGCCGTTCAACAAAGAATTGGGCTGCTGCCAGGAAGCACATAGAATAGCAAGCTTCTCTTCCATGCATAGCTGCCAGCACAGCAGGGTACAAGAAAACAATTTCATAAAACTAATTGCTCCTTTACCGTGCCATATTCAACTCGTCGGGTATATTCATGACTTTTGTAGGGAACGTTTGCTTCTTGAAGATGCTCCACCATATGGCGGACAAGAGTGTTTCTGACAACATTCCTTTGCAGGAGAGATGGATCACTCATGCAGTGCTGTTTGAACCTTGAACGGAGTCTTGAATTGCTGCTGCATATTGCTAATGTAGAATTTGTTGTTACAGAGATGAAAACCCTAGTACGAATAAACCACCATGGACTTACACCTTGACATTCAATCATCAGCTACAGTACATGTGTCTTGACTGGACAGGAGGTACTAGGAATTCTTCTTGTTTTCTCCTCCCCCCTTGAGTAAGAATACTCTACTATAGTACTAGACATCAATATATTGTTGGGCTACTGGTGGTGGGTCTGTGTGGAGTTTCTTCAGATTGCCGTAAAAAATTTTACGTCACATTTTTTCAATTCTTCTAGCTAGTAGTAGTAGATTGTATCATGACAGTTTCAATGGACTTGTCAGCAGTTTGTTGGTAGTGTACTACTAGGAGTTGTTTCTTGTTCAAAGAAGAAGGAGCACTCTATCCTCACCCCCCACAGACAATCGGACTATTGTTAGGTCTTTTGCTGCTGCATCCTCACGAGGTGCCCCTTTTTATTCAAAAAGCTCAGTACTTGTACAAGTACTGTACTGTAGTTCTTGCTTTAAGAGAGTTGAACAATAAAATTGAAGGAAGACTACATACCGGTACCGGTATGTACCCAGTATTGCAACAAGAAAAGTAAGAAAGAAGGCGGTCGTGCGAAATTGACAGTAGTGTTGCATAATACATACGCGTACCGGTAGATAGAGCGATGATTATTTTTTCTCCTCCACCAAAAATCCTTTCTCGATCTGCGCCTTCTCGGTGCGCGCGCGGACCATGAATTTTGGTGTTGTATTTGTTCGGGAACACGGCGTTTCATTGTCCTTTGCCTGGACAAAAGAGTGTTCTTTTGGGCATCTATTAAGCCCCACACCCCGGAGCAGTTAAATCGTATTCCGCATTTTTTTATATGTATTTTCGTCACACATTCGGAGAAGTTACCCGTTGTGAAAAACTTAGATCCTCCCTATTATTCGGAAGAGGTTTGGCGGTACCTACGATAAGTCGTAAACCGGGATTGACTGATTACGATCCGAAACGAATGTTGGCGAGTTTCTGCCTTTCTTATACTATATACATGTCTGAATATGTCATAAGACCACGACTTAAGTACCCAAAGCACATGCAAACCAAGGTTTTTGCTTGCGATGCCACCACTCGATTGCACGTGTTGGGTTTGGGGTCCCGCAAGGCGCAGCGTAAACCCAAAGCATCTTGGTTCGATCGCAGGAGGCAAAATTTGGCCACTCTTCCCTCATCCTCCATCCTGCTGCGTGGTCGAAAGCAGCAACAGGAGCGCAAACACCCATTCAACAACATTCTGTTTCGACTTGAGACGACGACCACTTCTCATCAGACATCAACATTCCACACACACCAAGCACATACCTTTCTCATTTCAATTACAGGGGAATACTGATACAGAGCGAATGAGCATCAGTACACTGAGCAAAGATTTCCCGGGAGACGACCATGCTCTTGGTCTCCATGCTGATCTGAGCTATGACGATGTTGTGGCTGCCGGTCCAGCAGCAAGACCACTGGACTTTCCAGCTCCTTCTGTTGCAAGATGCGTAAATATCGACGTTCATGCTAGAGACCACCGCTCCGGCACCATTCATTTTCTCCGCAATGTGATTGTGAGAACTGATGGAACCCCCGAAACTGCGTTCTTTGTAACAAAGAAGCTGGGCAAAACTGTCTACGGAAGTATCAGACTATGCATCGTTCTGAAGCGACTTGAAAGGGGCGAGAGTCAGGGTCCAGAGGACCGCCAAGATGCTAATTCACCCGTTATAGAATGGGAAAGCACAGACCTGCAGGCGGCGGTCAAGATTTCAGAGTTTTCCAAGATACACGCGATGCGAGGAAGACATTTGGAAGACCCGATCAAAGAGATCTCGGCGATGCAATTGCTGGGCGCCTACAACCCTCATGTTCTGGGAGCCATGGATGTGTTACAAGATGACAATTATCTGTACATCATCACGCGACATTTGTCCGGGGGCGAACTGTACGGAAGGATCCAAGAGGCGTTTCCCACAAAAATATCCCCAGACGAGCTTGATAGTCCCCACAGCTTTCAATACGACGAGAGCAAAGCACGTCGTTGGTTCAAGCAGCTCATAATGGTAAGAAGAATTGATAGAAGATAATGGTGTGTCATGTTCTGAGCAGCGAACTAACTTTTTCTTTCTTCGTGTACTTCGATCAGGCACTGGATCACTACCACAAGAAAGGAGTTTCCCACCAGGATGTCTGCTTGGAAAATATTGTGCTCGATGACAGAGATCGAGCCGTTCTAGTGGATCCTGGTTTGAGCTTGCGAGTGCCGCATTGTGGTAAGTACTGAATATGATGAAGAATCGCATAAAGGCCTTTAGAGAAGTTGGATCTCCTTTCTCACACATACCATTTTCCACGCACATGTGCCTAATTGCTTCATTCACAGACCCATGTAATCCTGATTGTGTCTCCGACGTATCTGCGGGCACGAGCCGCAGACTTATGATTGCCCAGGGGCAGGGCGGAAAGCTTATGTATGCGGCCCCTGAGGTGATTGACCGAAAGCCCGAGGTGGATGCCTATGCTGTTGATCTTTGGGCTGCAGGCGTCGTTCTTTTTGTTATGTTGGTTGGTTTGGCACCCTTCAAATGGGCTCATTCGAGCGACAAGCGCTTTGCTCAAATTTCGCGTGGTGGCCTGGGTGATGTTGTAACTGCGTTGGACATTCCACTGAGTCCTGAGGCTATCGACCTGTTGCAAGGCTTCTTTTGGAAAGATCCGAGGCAACGCTTTACTCTTGCAGAGATTTTGGATCACCCATGGGTACAGGGGAAACGATTCAAGAACGTCAGCTTTGCGCGCAAGACGGCACCGGAGGGTCGCTTTGCATTTCCCCGATTGGGGAGCAAGAAGCGCTTGGGAAAAGGCTGTGATGGCATCGTACAACCAAGATGCGAACCGCCGGCTCGCATGGTGGTTCCAAACGGTGCATATTACTGCTAACTTTTTTAGACGACTCATAGACATAGAATTCGACGTGACATACAATCATTGCCATGTTCGATTGCATAAAAGATTCAATAACCGTGTAATATTTTAGGTATAAAAGCTACAGTACTGGCTTGTTGTATTACCGGTAGGACTACCTTCGCTCTACACCGACGGAAACCTCATTTAGTCTCTTCCACGGAACGGTGAAGGGGTCGTTGTACTGCGCAACGGTGGCTTCCTCGGCCAGCATTCTCCACTCTGGATCTTTGGACAAAGCCGCGAATAGCTCCTTCTTTCGAGCTTTAACCTCCTTCTGGGAAGCATAACCTCCGAACATGATTACGGCGCGGTCTTCGGATGCTTTTTCTTGCAACGTCACTCCACTCTCCGAAAGCGGTCGAGGGGCAGATCCAACAGAATCCCAATACGTAGATGGTAGCACAAACTCCATTTGTCGATCCCCTTCTTGCAAGGGTGATGTGAAGACCGGCGTGGTCATTTTCATTGCAGTAGACTGGTCGTTTTTGCCGAACAAGTAGCCTGCAAGGGCACCAAAGGAGCTAGCGCCACTCATCTCCGGCATTTGGATTTTGGCATCGGTCTTGGTCGACTCTGTGGGTCTGGGCTTGTTCATCGAAACTGCGCAAACGGAATATGGCTTGTAATGACGGATTTCAACGTTCTTTCCGCCTGAAATCGACGGGGCAACGACATCGTACTTTGGAGTTTCGAGACCATCTGGTAGACGATTTCTTAGATTAGTTGCATCATCCTTTTCAGCTTTGATTGCTCGGCGTTCCAACCTCACAATGCAAGGCTCTTTCGACGAGTAGCCATCATCGGACTCGATCGAGAGCGACCTCAAAAGAGCTAGAAGAGCTCGACGTCGTCGCTGAGCTACCTGTTTACTATCATCAGCACCCTCTTCGTTTTCAGATAAAGGTGGGGTTGTACGATCCAAGGTCCGCCGAAGTGAGGCCATCCGAGCCCTGCGAGAGAAGCGCGCCAATCGTTTGGAGCGAGCCCAAATTGGCAGGTTCGAATCTGGGCCCTTTCTCAAAATTTCATCCAAAAAGGCATCGATGGTTTCCCTGGAGGTTCCGTCCTCCCGCATTCGACTTATCATCGCAAGAAGGTCAGACGCGGCCGATGGGTTGAATCCAACGGCCTCTTGAAGTGACTCCATGGCAACATCGTCAACTTTGGCTTCGCTTCCAGTCGCCGCGTCATGCGACGAGGATGTGCTCTTCAACGGCATCAAAACGTGTCCCGGTGTCGTCCCCCGAGCCGCCGAAGGCACTGGGTACGTAGGCGACGATGTCGCGACAAATGCCTGCATGGGACACACCGCAGAGATGACAAACAACGCGCAATATGTTGAACCGATTCGAATCATCATACTGGTATTCCTTGTTAGATTTCGTGGACCTAGTAGAGAGAGCAATACTTTGCGGCGGTGAGACGTGAGACCAATGCAATTCTGAAATATATCGTATCCGCACAGAGCTTTACTCGTATCCTTCAATTGTACTTGGTAGACTACTCGAAAGATAACTCCAACTCTAAACCTCTCTACTCTATAGTATTAAAATAGAGAGTCTTTTCATACCGGTACCGGTACTCGTAGTCTAATCACACTCGTAAATCGTAAATACCGAATACCGAATACCGAATACCGAATACGGCGACACCCGACACAAAACACAAAACACAATGAACAAACTCGTGCAACGTGCAAGACGTCGCGTCATCGTTCCATTCCACTTTTTCGGATGGTGAATAAAGGAGAGAGAGGACCCACCACGTCAGTCGTGGATGATCATCCACGTCTCGAATAATTGGAAAATCGAACTAGTCGCCTGTCGATCCGAAGCAAGCAAGCAGAGAAGTCTTCCGTCGAGAGTCGAGATCGTCCAGTCGTCATTTTTTGTGATGATCGATGATAAAAGTGTGGTGGGAGAGACTTGAACACGAGATCAAGAATCATCATCAAGGGAAGGGTCCATCTATCTTGTCTGGAGGTAGACCTACCAGTTCCAAATTCAGATTTTTTCACCAGGACGACGGCGTGTTGGGTAAATCGAGCGGCATGAGAGGGAAGTTGGGAGAGCAAGCAAAGGAATATTTTGTAAAATGAACTTCCTTGCAACTTTAATGGCAGACAAGTTCGTCGAAGATGCTCGCGCCGTGGATCACCATTTATCGGTGCCGGGACTTGGTGTATTCGGGCTGAGCCTTCCGATTTTGTTGTTCTGGGTGCAGCTCGCGATGGTGAGAAAACACGTGTGCAGCTGTTGGGTGTTGGGGGGGGGGGAAAGGATGGTAACGCACTAACCGTTTTTCCTCCCTCACACAGTATATATCCCTGGCATCTATCATTAATGCCATCTGTGCAACGATCATATGGTTTTACGTCGTCCAGCAACGTGGAAGTAGTGCTTCGTATCTTGTAACCTATGGTGTTGTAATCCCGTCGACGCTGGTTCTGCCATACTATTTGGTTGTGTGGTGCGATGTTCAAAATGTTGTCTTATCGATTCCACTAATTGTGTTGCCGCCTCTGAACATCCTCCGTTGCCTCGAAGGTGAGCATTTCATATGGTTGAATAGTCCATTCCCTTTTTTGTGATCGTTGATCGCAAACTCAAAAAATACTCCGCCCCCTCCAACAGCACTATATGGCACGTCCCGCCCGTATGTCGAACGAAGCTTTTACCAGTTTTTTCTCTACTACACCTCCCCAGTTACTTTTGTTTTCAACAGAAAGACAGGGCAGGTGCAGGTAGCCACCAAAGGCGAGATTATGTCGAAGCTGAGCAAACTACTTCCTGGATTCATCGAGACGACTCTTCTCTTGAATATACTTCTTACATCAGATCACTACATATTCGCTCCTCGCCAAAGGGAGACTTTGCTCGACTTTTTTCACTGGAGAAATTTGATGAATAACTTGGCGCTAGCGTACTTGACAGAAATTTACTTGGAGTTTGGTACGCGGGCTGCAGCAATCGTGATCAGTCTGGTTTCAGGTATGGAGACTATCGAGGTGAACGATAACCCACTTAGTCAATCCACAAGTGTATCAGAGTTTTGGGGCCAGAGATGGAATCGACTTGTAGGGGAGCTGCTGCGGGTAAGTACGAATTCCTCTCGGCAATCGAATACTATTTTGACCATATGACGCCAACTCATTTCTGAAAACACGAAAGGTGGGAATTTTCAAACCTATTGTCCAATCATTGGACTCAAAACCTGTCGCTGTACTCGCAACTTTCCTTGCCAGTGGCTTCTATCATGAATTCATCTTGCTGGTCCTGTACTGTGTCGGTGCATTCAAACCGAACTTCACAGCCCAGCTTCTATTTTTTCTTTGGAACGGTCTCATGCTTTTATTGGAAGGGATACTTTCACAAAACGTAACTTTCGCACAAGTGTCGTCGAAGATACCACCGAGGCTAAAGAACATGATCGTCTTGATGACAGTCTTGCCGGTTTCTCATTGGTTTTTGGACGAGTACGTGGCATGCGGAATGTTCAAAGATTTTGCGGTAGCGTTCCCATTGATCACAAAGCTATAGTCTTTTTGGTACCACATAGCACAGTGTATGAGACTAGAGATCATCACCATCGGGAGCGTTCTGCCGCTCCTCCTTTCCGTCTGAATCTTCCTCGCCGTTGTTTTCTTCCACAATGTCCAACAAGACGGTCCCCTTCTTCAACAACCGCGAGTGTAGTTTGAGTATGCTTGGCTGCTTCCACAGTGTCTTCCGAACGTCCCGCTGTTTTCTCAGCTCGGCATTAAGTGCCTTCAAATCCATGCTCGGGTCTTTGTACATGAGCCAAGCAAAAACTGCCGCTGCACTACGGCCATGGCCAGCTCGGCAATGTACGTAGACGCTATTTCCGTGGGCTTCGTGCCTCTGAATGAAAGATATAGCACTCTTTGAAAAACGGGATGATGATGTTAGCACAGCGAAACCAAAGCATCCCACCGCTGTGTCCCGACCTGGTAGACTGAATATGTACGAGCAGACTACTACTTACAATCAAATCTTCCACGGTAGGTTCGAAGTGATCCGTGGTAGGTAGGTATAGATGCTCCATCCCCAGTTCTTTGTACTTCCGCAAAGGCCCTCGATATTCTTCGCAAAGATTGATGACCCCTCTAACACCAAAATCGTTGTAAAGGCGATCGGGATAGTCAACAAATCCAAAAGGCGCTCCACCCATGACGACTGTATCATCGATTCGAGTCATCCATTTCCCTAGTCGTCTCGACACAGTTATGGGCAAGGTCGGCCAGAACAAAGTCTTGCTGACAACTGCCGATAAAGGTCGTGGGAGGGCGTGCTTCTGATTTAAAATGTAAAGGGCGACGGTTACTCCGAGCAAGGTTCGAAGCGCCAAATTAGCTACATGGGGCACTGCAGCTATCGTCACATTTTGCCAGGTCTCGGTTCTTGGTTGTTTGTCCCCTCCTGGCGACGAAGAAGAAAGTCTCCACGGTGCTGTCGAACGATGTTCCTTGTTCGGTGTACTATCTATAGTCATTCTTCAAGAAGTTGTATCTGGCTTCACAAAAGCTTACAATTCCGAGAATTGTATAAGGTCAGGTCAAAAACGTCGCAGGTGGTGAGATAAGAAGTTGTGTTCAGTATCGAGCCTGCTCTACAATAGACAATGGACGTGGCAGTAGTACAAATAGTGTGTTAGTGACACTCCATGGCAGAGAGCCATTGGCTCTCTAATCCGTCGCCTCTGGATGCGTGAAGACTGCGATGGAACGCGCTGCCTGCGTGGAACTTTTCGACTTTCGACTTGATGCCAACACAAAGAAGGCTAAAAAAGCTCTTTGTGTTTGATTCGATCGAGTCAAGGAACAGCCACTGACGCGACGACTCCTCACTTGTTGACGACTCTTCTGACTTGTCTCACGATCGGCGCATACTGCATGATGACCCAACTCATTTTTCATTCTTCGGCATGACTACTTGTACAGTAAGATAGCATGGGTGTTCTATGCTCTCGCTGATTCTTGTAGTAGTACTACGAAGTGCTGTAAATGCAATTGTGTTTCGTACTACTACTGCTGCTGCTAGAAGCAAAGCACCTTTCCTTCCTCATCACCTTGCCTACAAGCGGGTATGCTAAGAAACTACCAGCCATCCCAGCTTGATGTTTATGGAACGGAAATCATTGTTCGAAGGAAAAGTTAGCATTCTTCCGATGCTGATCGAGGGGCATTCTTTGTCGAGTTGAGTCAATCATATCAAGATCGATTTCACAGGTGATGACAGTAGGCGGATCTTTTGTTTCTGGAGCTTCCTCTGAACCAGATCCGTCGCATGGGTACCCACCCGCATCAGCGAGAATATTCCCCCAAGGATCAACTGCTAGTGAATGTCCAAAGGATTCTCTTTTCTCGTTGTGCCGGCCGAACTGTGCTGCCGCTAGGACAAAACACTGGTTCTCGATTGCTCGGGCTAAGCAAATTCGTCAAGAAGTTAGTATGTTAGAATACTAATCATTTCACCTTCCCACAGTAATGAAGCGTAAAAACGTGTCGTGATCTCACCTTTGAGGAGTGTGTGCCAATGAGCCGCCCCTGTTGGAACTGTGAATGCTGAAGGGACCAACAAGATCTGCGCTCCCTTTTGTACCAACGGCGCATACATTTCCGGAAAGCGCACATCGTAACAAGTCGTCAGCCCGAGTTTACCTTCAGTAGAAGCGAATGAATGAATACGAATCATCAAGGCGTGAGGGGGTACAATCGATCAAGAACTCGACAAGCTTCACAAGCAGGACGTATTACTACTGACCAATTGGCGAGTCACAGAGCACCAACTCAGTCCCTGGGGCAGTGGTGGCGCTTTCTCTTAGTTGAACTTTGCCAGGTATAGAGACATCAAAGAGGTGGACTTTGCGATAGATTGCCTTTACTTCACCTTGGTCGTCAAGAATTATATGCGTATTGTAGACCCGACGATTCCCCGATTCTGGATCCGGTGGAGCTCCCGAGACATGCATTCCCCCACCGGACAGCCATAACCCACTCTCCCTTGCAATTGTTCTTAGCCCATCTAGTATGTAGACTCTATCGAGCCCTTGAAGCTCAGAATTACCGTTTGGCATTCCAGAAACAGTCGACACCAGCTGTGCCGTCACTCGGTCGTCGTTGGAGTTCACGTCCTCCAGTACTGGATCTTCCGCTTGCTCAAGAGTTTGAACCGAATTTTCGCCCATAAATCCAAAACACTCTGGTAGAAAAAGCATAGACGCACCACAATTCTTAGCCATGCGAGCACATTTTGCAATATCTAAGAGATTTTGAAACTTGTTTGAGGTTGATCGAAGTTGTGCAATTGCTGCGATGGCAGGCTTCTTGGTGTTCGATGTTGAGGTCGACATGGCTCTCGACGATGCCCAAAATGAAATCAATGATATACGGAGAGAAGAAGAGCCTCTCATTAGACTATGGAGATTCCCCTTCGTCCCTTGAGGTAGGTTGTCAAAGCAATAATGTCATACTGCAATGCGAAAGTGGGAGGAAAGGACGATTATTCTAGAGTGACGATGCGAAAAGTTCGAGAGAAAGATCTTTCGCGGTCTGTCGCGTTATGTACCCCGGTACTGTAAATCGCAAGATCACGCCGCGCGCCAGCCGTCTACCATGTGATATGGTACCGATCGACCTTTTGGCGGTTTTTTCCCGCAAGTCTACGACTTGATCGACTGAACTCTTTCGTCTCTCTCGCACGAAGAAGAATCATCATCATCTTCTCTTTCCACTCGCTTGACGGTTTCCAATGGCACTATAGGTCTACTATACCAAGAAGCAACGAATGAAGCAAGCTATGATATCGTTGGTAGCTCTAACTGCCGAATCACATTTGGTTCATCATCATCATTTTCGTCGACTGGAACTGGTTCATGACCATTCTGGCGCTTTGCTAGATTGGTTCCATTGTTGCTGCCCAGAGTGTGAGTCAATGCTTTGCCTGCCTCAATGGCCGTCTGATAGTCTCCCATAACAAACAAGCAAACAAGTCCAAGGAGGAAAAATATATCGAGAGATACCATCGAAACGGAAATCGGGATTCCAAGTTCATTGCAGATGGTAAAGAGTAAAGGTGGCAACCAGGTGAAACCCGTTCCGCAAAATAAGTACAAGCTCATCATCTGAGCATCCATGCCGCTTGGTCGAATCGTAACAAAAGTTGTCAAAAGCATAGGATGAAGCCAACCAAGGCACATACCCCATGCCACCCCGAAAATATAAGTATACTGACTTCGTTCTGGGCCCGTCAAGGTGGCAGCCGCGGATGTTTGCGTGACAATGTACATCACCAGACAAACCTTGGCGCTAGTGACTGGGCTACTCCGGAGAGCGATGAATTCTCCCAGCTTGCTCCCGAGGGGTCCCGAGATTAGGATGACCAAAAAGACAATGCCGACGTCGCGGCCATCCATGGCCAGAAAATGGACCATGAAGGTTGTCCCAATAGTTACTACTGCAGCATTGGCCCCTTCCCCAAATATGACGGCAAACAAGAGCCATTTCAAGGCCGGTAGATCTTGATGTATCCGTCGAGAGGTTACAAAGAGCGACCGGAAACCGCTTATTACAACGGATTGGCCGTCTTCAACCTTTATCAATGCAGGTCGATCCCGGAAAAGAAACTTCCATGCCAACGGAAAGCCGAGAGCGCAGTTGATCGTTGTGATGGCCAAGGCAATTCTAGCTGTGCCGACACTGTCCGTACCTAGGATCAATGCAATGACCAGTGTTTCCACCATGAATAGTAGAGTCGACAAGTACATAACCACAAAGTAATGCGTATTGTAACGTGCTTGTTGATTGGGTTCGTTCGATAGCTCGGACACATAGGCAAATATCGAGGATACGTGGATACAGAAGAGGACTCCCGTGACAACTTGCAGCCAGGAAATGGCAAACCACGTACTTGGACCAATCATGATTTCTATCGGTTTGACGAGCGTAAGCAGAAAGGCGGAGTACATTCCAACTTGTTTCCGATAGGGTGTCATATCCACAATCGCGCCAAAAGGAGGTAGAATAAAGGCCCCCAAAATCCCACCGGCCACGGCAATGATGCTGAGTAGGGAAGACGGTTTGAATCCATGTATTCTGACGCTATCAATGCACTGCTTCCATTCCATCGAGTCTTCGGGGTACTGTGTACACTGGTCTTGGACATCTTCTTTGGCAAGCTCCAGGAGCGCTGGTCCCAAGAATAGTGAGCTCATTATAATCGTTGCACGCGTGTACATATCCACTGATAAACCAGTGGCCTCCACGGGCGCTCCATCGAAGCGAAAGAAGCGAGGGATGTGACTAGAGACAAGATTATGGCCCTTATTGCTCATGCTTCCGTCCGTTGTTGTGTTCGAAACGTCGTCGTCCTCTATACATTCTTCACCTTGTGGTATTTTTGTCTCTCTTCGTGGGTGTATCGTCATTTCTCTAGATGCAGCCAAGATAATAATGAAGATGAATGGATGAAGGGATGGTGAATGCGACGACTTTCAAATCAGTACAGTATTAGTATGATATATGTAGCTTATACCAGTAGAGTACCCATATGTAGACTCCCCACGCCAGAGTTTGAAAAAGTCCAAAGCACGACGCTTGAATTGAGATAACGGCTAGAAAACGGTAGCACATCGTACGCACGTGTGTAAATCCAAAAATCCAAGCGAGAAGGCGAGAAGACGACGAATAACAACGAACAACGTCAAAACGACCATGGTGCGGGTAATCATCGTCGTTGGAAATGCGGCCGCAGGCCACACAAAATTTCGCAGCCATGCTGGAAAAGTGGCTAAGAGCAACATCGCTGTTATAATATACTTCGCAATATTATCAAGTCCTAATTGAATTATAATTTCGCTGAAGTAGTGGAAGCAGTGTCCAGTTTAGTAGTTGAGAATTTAAAAAATGGACAATCCAAAAGACAGCGAGGATTCTTATTCTTCGATCCAAGGCACGGCACAGGAAGAAGATTCTGCAAGCACCTCTATTACGAGTATTTCCTCGGAAGCTCTCAGTCCGAATGATCAGCCCGCGGTCGCTCCTGATTCCTTGCGCGGGACCGTTGGGGCTGGCATGGATCGCTTTTCGCACTTGATAAACGACAATCTCAGCGCTGCTCGTTATGGCGTCTTCGCTGGAGTCACTCTCTTGACAGTGTACGGGTTGTCGCAGACCCCACTCTTTTTTCGGTATCGTACTGTTTCTGATGTGCCTGGTACGTTGGGTGGCATGCGGCGTCTTTTGTGAAAGCTGGTGGTTTCGCTCGCTTGGGGAGGAGTCGCAGGTAGCGTATGACTACTATATACAGTACCAGTATTCTGCTCACATTATTGCTTCCAGCATCATCCTTCATCGGCAGGCGTCGACTGTATGGGCGCATCATTAGTGTGAATACTTTGGAAAATGGATCTGGTATCGCTGGAGACATTCAGATTCGTGTGCGCCACCTGTCGCCGATTGGGCAAATCCTACCAAAGTCCTGGTTTGATTTCTTAGTCAAATTTAGTCCTCAAGCCTCCCGACTGGGGAGCAACGCATCAGCGAAACCAGAAGAAAATTCACGGCAGTTGCTAAAGGTGAAGATTGGTGAGTGTATTCTGGTGGAGTCATCATATATCCAACAACTCGAACCCGTAGCTATGCCAACCAAAAATTGTATCTGATGCTCCTCTCTATCATCGATGGATATAGCTGGAATCCATCCACCTCCCGTATCAGGCCAGGTCTACAGACCTGAACAGTTTTTGGACCGCCTGGCGAGAGATCGGACGTTAGTATCGTGCCAACTATTGGCGCGTCAGGTAGACTCTACGTCAGAAGAAAGCCATAATAAAGCAAACAAGCGAGCGATATCGGAAGTGATGCCAGAGCTTTCCGAGTCGTCTCCACAGAGGAAGGATGACAATGACACCAGCAGGACGAGCGGGGCATCACAAACTGATTACCAACAACAGGAATTGGCTATCTGCCGCGTCACATACCGACCGACCCTCTTTCAGCTCTTCCCAACTGATATTGCTGAACAGCTGATTGCTACGGGTAACGCCACTGTCTCTTCTAGTATTTTGGGAAGAGAGGCAACGTCCTCTGACAGCACATCAACAACAACAAGGTCGACCATCGATGACTCGTCACAGCGTCTACAAGATTTGCGAAGTGATGTCAAATACCTCGATCGATTGGCTAAAGCTGAATTCGAAGCGGCGAGGAAGGCTATGGGTATGTGGTCTGTTCCTGAGGTTCGCGAAAGGAAACGAGAGGTGGTGGATGAAATTGAGTTCCAAGCCAAAGCCAACGTCCTCCAAAAGCTCTGGAGATGGGTGCGTGGGGACTAAAACGAGTGTATGATGTTGTTCAATTTGCTGTAAATAAAATGGCTAGACTAGTCCACACTCATCGCCGCTATAACCTTAGAAGTCTGAGTCGATCCCAAACCGAATCATCGAGAGTGGCATGAACGAATAATGGCCTGCCTACGCGCCGCTCTGTCCCTTGAATGTCATCACCCAGTAAAGGAAGACCACCACGAAAACAACAAATCCCACCATGTAGCACATATGTTTCGAGCCACCCGACTCGAGCATCGTTCCGATTCGTCGCAAAGACCCTTGGAGTAGATCTCTGGTATTCATGAATCCGTCACCCATCTGATCCAAAAGCGAGTTTTGCTCTCGAACTTCATTCCCAATGTCGATAGTCAATCCCTTCAATCGGGAGACCTGTTCGCTCAGCTCGTAGATACGTTCATTGTTTTGCTGCTCCAAAATATTGGTGTTGGTATCATTGAATCGTCCCCCGCCGCGCTCCACGTCGCCGCCCCCTGCTCGATTACGACCGTACATGCTATTATGTCCGTTGCTGTTTCCACTGTTTGTATTTTTGCGCTGGTGCATCGGCGTCGAATTATTCATAAAACCGGAACACGACACGAATGATTGGGTTTGAGGGTGCTGTAGCTAGAGCTTTTGTAGAGAGAAGATCTTGAGGGTGGGCAAACCGAGTCGTGCAGAGCTGATTATGGACCTTGACCAGCGTTTCAACAACACAAAAATAATGGGCTGTCGGGTACCGTGCTGTAGTCGCTCCTCTACTCTACCTGCTCTCTCTAGTAGCCAGAGCTACTGTAGCAGTGTACAGAGTTAAAATATGTAAGTCGGCGGGGGTCGTCTTGTCGCTATGCACTCGCGTACTCGGTCATTGCCGTCGATGCGTTGGGCGGGGCGTGGCCGGTGGCCAACGACTCCTCTACCGACGACTGCCGCCGCCAGACTGAAGTACTTGACTAACACGACTGACCCACTTTTGGACTTATACGATTAAATAATGATTCGAAGAAACCCGGAGGCACTCGAAGACACTCTCAGACAACCTCTTCGACTACATGGATCAAACAAGAATGAAAACAAAAGCGAGAGGAAGTCAAAACAATAGAGTGGTGGGCCACAATCCGTGGAAACCAAGGATTGCGATTACTTAAAGGGAGGGTACGTGGCAGCTTACGTCACAATCCTTGGAAGCAACCCGACGGATTGCTTCCAAGGGTAAACTCGTGCGACGACGGACGGCTATCGGTAGAAGTTATCCTTGCCGGATTGCGGAATTAGTAGACGGCCTACAAGGAATTCCTGCCAGGTTTGTCTGACATCTCGGATTCCGTCGGTGGAGTCTTGGAAAATGCGAACACAAGGAAAACGGATCGATGCGACGATGCGTTGTGTTGCGCAAGTTGTTGCAAGTCGTCTCGTCCCGGTCTTTATTTCCATTATCAATTTAACAAATATCACAAACAATGGATACTGCTAGTACTAGTAGAAAGCTGCCACCTGCAGAGAAGTTGGTGGAGATCAACGGGCCGTACTGGAACCTTTTCCAGGCCATGTTGAATCTCGCCGACACATGCGAAGTCTACGAGTGGGCAACGACAAGGGCATGTGGCAGTGCCACTAATGGGTGGATCAAATTTCATGATTCGATGGAAACCGGCCCCTCAAAAGACTACAGCATGGGTCTTTTGGGGGCTGGCGCAGATGCCTGTCGACTTTTCCTTGGTGGAACTCGTGAATTGAGATGGGTGGAGGGAATCCTTACCTCCAATCTCGAGGCAGCCTGCGAGAGATTCCATGCACCGGTGATGTCAGCAAGCTGACGCAAAAATGTCGCAAAGCGAAGCCTAAACTCGCAATCCATGGAACGACGGATTGTGGCCCACCACTCTAATAACTTGTAGACTAAGCTCAGTTCCTGGCCCAAGATAAGCTAGCCTTAAAGCTCTCAAGCTTTTTCTTCTCGTCTGCACTGGTCTTTGAAGAATTCTCTTCCTTCAAAAGCAACTCTTTGTAGTGAAGAGCCTGCACCTAAACTGTATACGAGTTCAAACTCAGGTCGGGAGAATATACGCCCCAGACGGAATAAAACCCCGTTAAATCGCACACCAGAGTGTACCGTTAGCATTCATCGGCAGTACCTCTTCTCAAGACTCAAGACTACGAGTAGTCTACATTTTCTCTAGAGAGACTATTGTACCCTTTGGGAACTGCTCCCACGTGACTGCGCTGCTCTCTTCTCTACTCTCTAGTGGAAAGACCTTCAACTTGGCCTCGGTTGATTTGTTGTAGAGTGGCCTCTCTACTAGCTAGATGTAATTTTCTAACGAGCATTGATTTACAACTAATTTCATACCTCAGTCCCATTGAAAGCTTTATCTCGGGTCCAAAAGTCTCTACGATGGAATCACCGAATCACGTTTTCGATGTAGCGTTCTCCAGTCTCTTGTTTCTTCCGTTGCATTCCATTGCTTAGGTGGCTATTGATACAGACAGTACAGGCGGTGCGATAGCAGGAGCTTATGGTTCACCAAGGTATTTTTCAAGACATGCCTTTACCTGGGGGTAGATCACGTCGCTCTTCGTTCCATGAAAATTCTCCAAAACACCGTTCTTAGCATAATATTCGACCAAGGGAGAAGTAACCTGATTGCAAAGATAGAGTTAGCAAAGTTTCACTCGGCCAGATAAGGATTTTGAATGGTGTTTATGGTCGGCATTCTTACCTCGTCGTACTGTGCCAATCGAGCGCGGACCTTCTCCGGTTGGTCGTCGGGGCGCTGTACAAGTGGTTCTCCAGTCTCGTCGTCCAAACCCTCAACCTTAGGTGGTTTGTAAGAATAAGAATAAATGCGGCCCGAGGCAGGATGGATCCATCTGTTTTACCAAAAAAAGTCGGAAGAAAAAAGTAAGCGCCGCAGGTTTTGAAGTCAAAATGGAGGATGTGTCCAAACATACCTATCGGCTATTCGGTTGACAATTGTCTCAGTAGGAATATCTAGGTTGATCACCATATCCACATGAACAACCTCTTCCAAATGTTCTGCTTGCCCCACTGTCCGAGGGAAGCCATCCAGCAATAGAGACCTGCCCTCCTCAAGGTTAGGTGTGGCTTCTTCCATGACCAAGCCGATCATTAATTCGTCGGGAACGAGCAATCCTTCGTCCATGTAACTTTTTGCTTCCTTCCCTAGCCTTGTCTGTTCGCGTACGTGCATTCGGAGGAGATCACCGGTGGAGATGTGGTGGAATTGAGGAAAATCCTATCAAAAAGCAAAAGTCAGAGAAAGGTATCCTTTCGCGGCGGAGTACTGTGTCCTTCCGGACGGCTATGTGTACGACGCGACTTCCAAAAGAACCCACAACATACCTTCAAGATTTTCCCGGAGATTGTTCCCTTGCCTCCGCCGGGCTTGCCGAGGATCAAAGCGAAATGACAATCTTCCTCTGGTGCAGATACCGTCATGGACGACATAAAGCTGCGCTGCTTGGGCGCCGTCGACAAGCGTCGCAGACCTGTTTTGGCCAACACAATCATTTTCGAGGCCTTTTCTGGATGAAGTGAGCATGATGCCCGTGGAACGAAGGAAAACATGATGACCAAGTTGGTGTTATTTTGCCTGAGAATGTAATTGAAAGTATGGTATCTTCTTGCCAATAAATGGGTTGGACAGAACAGATGATCGGCGTTTTCGAACTCAGTCTACTCACTCGACACGTCGTCGCACCTTCCAATGGGACGGTTCGAAAGATTTGTGCAACAACAACGAACGAGCCGAACTCTTTTTTGTTTGTTCGGTGCCAGGTACGGTGGTACTCATACTGTACCGGGGTACCGTACAGTACAGTACCGCTGCAGCGAGTTGCAAGTGCGGCGATACCAGTACATTCAAGTACCAAATACCAGGTACCGGGTACAGTAATTGTACTGCATACAGTACTACCTGTAGTACAGTATGATACCTACTGTACAAGCTCTACGGGGGGTCGGCGGCAGGGATGATCCGTGGAGAAGTCGCCAATTAGAATTCAGTTGGGTGACGCCCCGCTTTGCTGACGCCCGAGAACCATGAAAGAAGAGATTTTCAAAAATATTTGCATACAAAACCCCAGAGTGCTGACACCACTTCCGATGAGGCGAATTAATGAGGCTTATATGATCAATTATTGATTCCATGTAGTCGCCTTTTGTGTCACGTGCGTGCGTTGTGCGTACTGCACTGTAACGGTAGCCGGTAGGGATTTTGGAGGTATGTACTGTACACCAGCACTACTATGATATACGCTTGTACTAGTACGTAATCGTGGAAAGTACAAGGAAAGTCCTTGTTTTACGAGCGTTTTAGGTAAAAGTACAAGAAATCCTTGTACTTTCCACCGAAACCTGTCCAATCTCTCACTACAAACATCACATTTCTTCAAATAACAATATAATATTAAATCCTTCAATCTCAACAATAGTCTACCCTCATTCTCACACAATCTTCTTTTCATTAGTACCTGTACCTGTAAGTAAAAATCCTTCATTCTTGACAGATGGTACAGCTTGCAAGATTACATGGCACCGCTACCATCGCAATGTACCCAAGAGGCTTTGGAGGGATTAATTTAGTGAACGAAATTTATAACACGATAAAATCACTGTGTTCAGCGAAAAAAGTGGTTTCGTGAAAAAGAGTAGTCTGGCACCCGTCCTAATGATACAGTAAGAAAAGGACCGGTGCTTGCAAATTTGACTGATAGGACGACTCGTGCGCATTTGGCACCGGTCCTATAATAGGACCGGTGCTTTGATATTTGACTGACTTGACGTGGAAGACAGCTTGACAGGTGCGCATGCAACTTGTACAGTATCAAACTAATGTCTCGTTTCTTCTGTCAGGTGCACCTTTACTCTATTTAGTACCGCTTTTGCTTAAGGACTGTCCATGTCTCAAGGACGCCCCCCTCTTTGCTACCACTCGGCGCCCGGCACCGGTCCCAATTACCGCAGTTCTTTTGCGTGTAGGAGTGTTAGAGATACGTCGTGTGTACCGGTAAATAGTGCTGCGTATGTGCATGCCGCCTTGTAATAAAATAATATGGCGGGAAAGCCTCGCAGCAGCCCATCGCATCCAAAAGCTTATTATAATACATTTTTGTCTTGTACATCTCGCAGACGAACAACTTGCAAGAGCATGGAGGTTTCCATCAAGGGTCAGCCTGGCCTAGCCATTTGGAGTCGTGGCAGGTACCTTTACTTTACTTTGCTTTCCCCCTACAACGAACTCCTGTTGAAGGTCTTCAATTTCGGTCCAGCCGATTTTGTGCATTATTACTTTGACATGCTGGACCAGCACGGTCTACTTGTATTGTCAAGCTTCGGTGTAGTAATAAATGTCCCCCCCCCACCGTCGTCTCTTATAAATCTCCGAAATATCTATGTTAAAATTTGCCTTGAATACGAGAGCAAACGACAAAAACACCGCCAATGGAAGACAGAGTGGCGTAAAAAGAAAAAGCTTCAGTCCCAAGAAGTTGCGGGATCTTCCAATAATCGGCCATAAAAACTTCCGGAAACTTCCACCGGAGAACCTGCGGAGAACATCCTTGCAAGAAACTTCAGAAGCCCAGCGAAAATCCCTCTAGGACCAATCCATTAGATCCTTGTGACTAAAACGAAGTGGAGGATAATAATACCGGTACAGTATGAACAGAGGCATCATAAAAAGAAATCAAAATAAAGCGGAATTTCTGAAAGAGATATTTTTAGTCCAGAGTTGGGCCAAAAACGCGGTTCAAACCAGTTTTTGACTTGTGCCGGTATCGTAGAGACGCACGCTCTGCTAGACTGGCAGAGAGAGAAGGAAGAGTTGTACAGTACGAGTAGACTACGAAGTTGTAGGACAAGTACTGTACAGTAATAATGCGTTCAAGCCAATCTCTAATCCATCTCGAATAGCTAATCTCGAAGCAATTGGAAAAGTAGACAATAAGAGAAGACTGTGAGTCTCTCCAGCCCAAAGCTTGGGGGGAGGCTCCGGGTATGCGATGACCAAACTGTTGACACTAGCGCCTCAGCGCCCACTATGATGTGTCCTACCGGTACCTGTACCCGCCACGCTGACTCTAGTAGAAAGAGTTTTCTCTCTAGTTTTACAAGGATGCTATGTACAGCGTTAGCGAGTTCACATCACTGCGCAGTCGCAAGCGTCCGGCTAAAGAAAGCGTTCATCCCGCAATAGGTGAATGGCACCCCTTGGAATGGTCTAGATCAGAACTGAGCAGATGCTGAGAGCTCCGATTTCATCTTCTCCGCCTTACTCCTTCTGGTTGATCGTATGATGAATCGTCGTCCTCGTCCATGTAGTCCTGATTTCTTGCTGCCTTGATCTTCGGCCATACCTTTTCGTCCAAGAACTCATTCAGCCGTGAAACAAACATCGGCCGTACTACCGAATGAACATTGTTGTGACCCATGCCCTCGATATAGAGAGGACGTGCTCTCGCTTTCGGTTGCAAGGCTTCATACATTCGTTCAGAGTGGTTGAAAGGAACAATCTGGTCTGCCGTTCCGTGAACAAGCACCAACGGCGACTCAATCATGGGAGCATGATCAATATTCGGGAACTTATCACCATATAACGTGCAGCCCGAATCCAAAACGATACGGTATACCGAAAGAAATGGAGCATGAAGAATAACGCCTCCAACAGGCCCACCAAGACTGGGGTCTTTTGACTGAGCGGTCCCCGCTGCAAGGTAACACGATGGTCCTGATCCCAGGGATCGTCCGTAAAGAACGACATTTTGAGCAGGAACATTCAAGTCGAATCTCAAAAACTTGTACGCCGCATCAATATCAGCGTAGCAGTACTCCTCCGATGGATTACCTGAAACAGAAAAAGAGGAATAGGGTTGAGGCAATGTTCAATGTTCTCAAACCATGCTTCCTTTCGATCGAGCCAATCAAGCGTACCTTCATCAAACGCCATTCCATATCCCGTGTAATCGTACGCAAATAGATTGACTCTTAGCATTTTGCTCAGGAATTTGCACCATGGATAGATGCTCCCCAGGTCTTCAGCATTCGCGTGGGAGTATAATATTGTTATCCCATCTTCCGTGTCCGCCGACTGTAACTCTTTGACTGTTAATGATCTCGATGACTCTTCTCCGTTCACGTTGCTGTAATGAATGTAGAACCCCGGAATCTTTTTCCCCTGTGAAGTTTTCAACCAGATGATTTTATTCTCCTTCAGTTTCGTTGGAGGGGGCGGTTGGAATAGCAGCGTGCTTACTGTGTCTCCCATCGTGTTATGGCAAGCAAGATATTAACAGTTTGTTTGATTTCCCGAGCGTATGAACTACCCGTAATTGATGATTCCTATTGAACTTTTGATATCGTCGGTGAAACAATACAGCAATACAACAATACAATGGACCTGATGGTGTTGATAATGGTAATGTTGACGTTGCTTCGTTTGCTCCGCTTGTATGTTTGTAGCATGCAATGCAGAGGAACCCAAGTCGGAAGCAAGATGAAACAGCAATGGCTGTCTTGGGCGGGGCTCTTGGTGAGTGTTTTGCTCAGGAGAAGGGCGCTTTGCTTCCGTTGGGCGCCTTCCTGAGCGGAGGGATCTCTCGGTGTTGCTTGAATGACGACGCCCCGCTCGTATTATAAAAGTATTCGAAGCGTTATATATTCATATTTTCGGAACGGCTTTTGAATAAAGCCGACTTTCTCAACGGTTCGGAGACGAGCGCCGTCCGTATCGAAAATTTGTTACCCTGAAAATTCTCAGTGAATCCGTATATTCAATCATGTTTATATTATTCAGCGTTGGAGATTTGTCTTTCATGTGCTTGGATACTTGGTATCTAAGTAACATTATTGGACATGTTAATTGGCATTCGGGGTGCGCACTAATTCGGGATTCGGAATCGACTTAGTCGACCATAAAAGGTGAGGAGCGAGAGCTGGATCCGTCGGTACCAGGTACCTGGTACCAGGTACCGTGATCCGTGATACCGTGCCGGTAGTACCAGTAGTACTATTACTGACTGTACCTGGTACCTGTACCAGGTACTGTACTTGTACAGTACCGGTACAGTACTGTAGTGCTTTTATCTCTGCTACCCTACGACTCTCTCTACTCTATGTACTCTACGGATACTCTACTACCTCTACTACCTCTACTACCTCTACTACCTCTACTACCTCTACTACCTCTACTACTACTACTACTACTACGTAGTACTACTCTAGTAGAGTAGAGAGAGTAGAGAGAGAGACCTCTCTCTAGTAGTAGAGTAGAGTACCAGCAGGGTACTGTAGAGCAGAGTACTCTAGAAGGAGAGCTCGACCGGTAGTTCGCATTAAGAGTTGTCGGAAATGGGAACGGCAATTTGGCTCAAGAAGGCTCGGTATGGCTAACTAACACCCGTGTAAGTTGTTGGACTCGCGGCTCTCATACAGTACGCTGCCTCTATCACAACCTACTAGTAGGCTCTTTCTGACTTATCACTCGTAATGTTCAACCTACGAAACTAGTCATAATGATGTCTCGTCTACTAGTTATTCTTCTCCCGGAAGGGTCTCAGTTTTGTCCACTGAATCACCCATCGTCATCAGTAACACACTAAACGACAAGGAACTTGTGTTACTCGTCGCCATCAGACCGTTCCCAAAGCTTTCCTCTGAAGTTTTGTAGACAGGAATGGTGAGGCCCTAATTTCGTTCTACTTCTCCCAGTTGCAAATTGAATCGTCGTCTAGGAATCACGAAAGCTTCGTCGTAGATTGGCTTTGTATGTGAACATCAGTCGACGTCAAATAAGAATGCTTGGATAAAAATAAAAACAACTTCAGATCTCCGACACGGAGTGCTCGAGCATGACCGTCGTGTCGTTCCTCCTAAGTAGCCAATCATTGAGCCATAAATTTTCCTGATTCACCTCTTCTTCGCGTGAAACAAAAGCGACGCGACTCTCCTGCTCAGAGATAGCAAAGCTGATAAAGAACCTTTATCGGCGTGTGTGTCATCCGTTCATTCTGAAACTGCTCAACGATCTCAGCGGCCTGAGCTACTAGGTCGTCCCCAGCTTGTTCCAATCTCCAGCATAATTCTAAAGCCACTTGCCCTTGTAGTTGAGCCTCGTGAGGATTATCTTTTGTATCCAAGCAAATGATGTGAATGGGAGCAAAATTCTCCGTTGGTTCTCGAAGCTGCAAATCCTCCACTACTGCGTCAAAAATTCTTTCCTCAAAGGCAATAACAACATCGTGCTGTGCAATGAAATCGGAAGTCATGTCTTGCCAACGCTGGGGTGCTTTCTTCACGGCAGCTCCTCTTCGACAAAGCTGGAGAACCCCATTGCGGTTAAAGAATGCTTCATCTTCTGGTGTTGCTGCCATCGACTTGAACATTTCCTCGTATGGTGTTCCGAATTTGAAGATCCGCGGTTCCATAGCTGAGCGTCCTGGTAGTCTCACTTGAGTTCCCGTCCCATAGCTTTCCACTCGGAGACCTATGGAGAAAAAAAATCAGCGACGAATAAAACATCAAGAGGAAAGACACGATATTCCCGTACCTGCGTTTCCTAAAACGACGTGGGCTTCCATGGAACGATTGATATTACTGGAACAGACGACGCCGTACGAAAGTTCCGACGGGAGTCGTTGTGCTTCTGGCGGAGGCAAGCCCGGAGGCGTCGATGGGCGGGGCAGTGTAGCCATCCTCTTGAACGTCAAGTTATCACGGTGATAGGGTGAACTGAGTTCGCTGCAAGCTGCAAGCAAGGCTTGTAATACCGTCGTGGTACGTAGTAATAAGACAATGATTGTTCACCATCGTCTGCATTACCGGTATGCATGCTGCGAGCTGCGATGCCGCCAATGAGACAGGACGAGCTCGAGAGCAAAAGTCAAAAGTGCTTCTCCGTCGTCGCGAAAATCCGCTGAAACGACGGCAAGACGCCTTCTCTGCGATGGACGGTCGGTGGACAGAACGGTCACTCGCGACGACTCGCGACTGATGAATGACTACTGACTCACTCGCGACGAGCGCGACGCACGACATGAAGACGAAGAACGACGCTGTCACAAAATTCGCCTTCCTTGCTTCTACAGATAGAGTACCGGTGCTGTACGTCGTACTATTCGTACAGGTATGTACCGCTACGATGATTTATTCCTCGTCAACAACTCACAATGCATTCATCACGTACGATACTAAAATATCGATCGTCCCAGGTTCCAGCGGAGGTCATCATCCCGTTATCTCGATCATATCTTGATCCGATGCGGTTGCTTTCATCTCTCACCATCGCGGTGTTGGCGATTATTCTGGGGTTGGTTTTGCCAGTCATTTCATTCCAAGCAGCTTGTTTGCCAAAAGATCTTCGGAGCAAAAGATCATCTACTCCTGTGTGTTTATCCGTCGCAAGAAACCCTGAAACTTTAAATGAGGCACATTTTAGTCTAAACTCGCAGGACTTGCGATCGATCAGAGTGACGAATCTCGATGGACAAAAGATTCCACTGGGCGACGCGATGGGGGCAGGGACTTCAGTGGTTGTTTTCTTGCGGCATCTCGGGTGCACGTGGTGTTGGAGCTACGTCTATCAATGGAAACTGTTACAGCAGGAACTTTCAGAAGCCGGTGTTGACGGGCCGATTTTTGTTTCAATAGGGGACAAAGACAGACTAAATGCTTTCCTTTTGAAGAATCCGGAAATCTCTCCCGAAAAATTCTTTGTGGACGGCTATGATTTCGCAGCCTACAAGCAGGCTGGCTTCGGCCGATTCGATGAAAAGCCGAAAGAAGTTACGGAAAACGTAAAACCGAAACCAGCAGAGTTCGGGGGCATCAGTGGCTGGTGGAATTTCTTGACAAGCTTCATACCGCTTGCTCCAGTAACCCCAGATATGAAGTTTCCCGAGAACTTAACGCCAGAAGGTCTCTTCTGGGTAGGCGGGACTTTTGTAGTCAGGGGTGGTGATATTGTTTACCGCTGGGATGATCGAATCTCGGGGGATCATCCCGAAGCCAGTGAAGTGCTTGACATTGCCAAGAATGCTGCCGCTGCAAAGCCCTCCGTCCGAATGCCTGCTCTCCCCGACTTCTTCGGGTTTTTGTCCAGCCTGCGCGAAGGGTGATCCCAGGTGCTATCCTGGTGTATCTTGGTCCACAATCCTTCTCCATCTTCGACTGTCCTACTTTGCCTTTCTCAGTTCCGGGTGGCATTAATTTCGGATCCATAAATCCTACCCATCAAATAGGCATGAATCCGCTTTGGAGCCTCAAAAGGACGCCGCTGCAGAACCCTGATCCATCATTTTCCGCTAGATACTCCATGATCTCAGTTTCTTCTATATCTAACATGGGCACACGAGATTTCCTATTAGTTAAAGCTAATGCGGACTGCTTTAGAACCACTGTTTCTTTTATAAATATCTTGTGCTTCGCGTTTGAAATCATAGTAGTAGTCTCGTGGCTATTATCTAGTCTACTACTAGTACATCGTAAAGCAGCGAAAAAGTGTTCTGTCTAATTTAGGTATTACCTGGTACCTTGACGGTCGAGAGCAGAATGAATCTCTATTGCTCACATCTTGGGGATGATTCATGATTCATTCCTCAATTTGCGCACTTCCGGACAACATGTGTGCGCGTACGAAAAAAATGAATTTGACTGGGAAAATAGCACTTGTAGCACCGATAATGTTCGGGTGATGGTCCAATGTACCAGCCGACTTGGCCGTGCTGACCGAACGTAGTGCGAGTGTCGGCAGCGACATGGGCGACGACTTTGGTGCCGAGAACAGCAAGAGGAGTTCGGTTGAAATCAAAATTGCCGAAGATGGAGGCATGAGCTGATAGCGAAGGATGGACGCGAGAAGACCGCAGAAGGTTGAGAGTGAGGGTGGTTTGTGGCAGGAGACGGTCCCACTCTGTGATCGGAAAGTTCGAATCGACTGTGCAGAGAGTCGCCACAAAATGATTTTTGTAGGTTCGGATGGCGCGTTCAGCGGCATTGGCGCGATGTTCCTTTGGAGGGACACGTTGGAAAGCTACATTGTATTTCGTGAAAGCGTCTTTAAGGTCTTGGGAGCATTCGTTGTCGAGGATATGGAGGGTTGGAGCATGACCGTGGAGACGTAGTTTCTTGTGGATGGTTTCCCATGCTTTGCGGATGCTGGCTGCTTGGCGGTTTGGTATGGCCTCTACGTGGATGGAGTTGGTGTCATGATGGTAGAGGACAAAGAGGTAATTGTGGCCGCTGCTGGAGGGAACGGGGAAGCGTCCGGTCTGATCGGAATAGGACTTGATGAGATCGTTGCGATCAATGAGCAGGGTAAAGACGTGATGGGTTTTGTCGGCGAGGGCAGGAGCAAGGTCTTGGTCGACGTCGGGTTCAAGGGTGGGTTGTCGAATAGGGGCATTGGTGGAACGTAGATGCTGGGCTTCTTGATCCTGATGTCCAAGGGCGGTCGCTACGCTGTCTTGGAAGCAATCCATCGGGTTGCTTCCAAGGATTGTGACGTAAGCTGCCACGTACCCGCCCTTTAAAAGTAATCGCAATCCTTGGTTTCCACGGATTGTGGCCCACCACTCTATTGTCTACTGCTCGTGTCAATCGATCTGGACGGGCGGGGCGCGGGGCGGCCGTCTAGCCTGCGCTAAATTTTAATCGGCAAGGCTCGCATATATATCCCTGTACAGTATGTATGTAATTTCTACCGGGGGGTCTGGAAGCGCAGAGAGCAAAGAGCAAGGAGGTGGAAGTGACCTCGCTCCCGACCTTGCTTTTTGACACTATTTACATAACGGGCTAGTGGACAAGTTTACTGTACCTACTTGTACTGTACCGTACTCGTACTCTACAGAGAATGGGCCAGATCTTCAATTCCGGTACTGTACGTGCAAAATAAATTCTGGAGTGAAGGCACATAGTGAAAATGTCAAAAGTCATCATGACCTTGTAGGGGCACCTGTGGCATATTTCTCGTATGCGATAAAAAGGCCTCTCGCTCGAGCGGAAGAATAGAGAAGTACGGGTGCTGTCATCGGACCCTTGGAAAGAAATTCCGCTCAAAACACGGAACCACGAGTTCTTTTACATGGTATTCGCTGCCTGCAGGGCCTGTGCAGCGCGAAATCCTACAGCTTTTTCAAGAGAGATTAGAGGAGAAAGAGGGAGGAGAGAGGACAGGCTACCACCTGTATGTACCGGTACTGTACCGGTACATACTTGTAGTTCATTCTTCATTCTTCAATCTCCACAATTCTCGAAGGAAGTAGACTTTTTTTCATCACTGCTGCACACCTTCAGTTTTTGGTAGAAGCAGAAGGCACTCTTTTGCTTTGAATAACAACTGTACCCGTTTTTGACATACTTCCTTTTGTGGCATGCCGAGTTATCAAGTCCGGAATACTCAACAGGAGACAGCCGAGTATCGAGCGGTACAATCAAAACGTCGCGATACCTCACTTGACGGTACGGTCGGCTCCTCCGGTAGCATGAGCCCCATTGCATCGAAAGATCCCAAGGACCGCATGGTGGCTCAAAAGCTTGTAAGGCATCTCGCCGACGATATTATCCGCACGGCGAATGATTATGATCATACTCCGGGAGGACATAGTTCAAGGCAACCAACTAGGTTGGTGCGCACAAGGAGTGGTAGCGATTCTTCTGCAGATCCAGTTGAAGACCAGGTTGCGGATGAGTCCAAGACTCATTGGGTGGATGAGGAGGACAAGGATCAAGTCCAGTTCTCAGTCCAAGAAATTCAGCGAATGGTACTGGAAAGTCTCCCCGATGAGGTGAGGAAGATGGTCCCCCCGGAAACTTGGGATCGCATCTTCAGTGAGGCCTCTGAAGATGAGATTTTGTCTCTTCGGAACACGAAATCAGAGGAAGATATCACTGATCTTGTGAGTTTTGTCTCCGTTTATGTCAAACGAGAGGCCCGTGGGCGACCACGGGGGGACTCGGATGTGTCTGAAATGACATATCCCAATGTGGAACCCCCTCGTCGTTCATCAGGAATGGACGCCGTCGCGCTCGCAGTTCCTCCCGGTGGCAATGTCATCGTGGAATACAACGAAGAAGAGCCCAAAGATCTAGAATCAGAGAGAAGAACGAGCCGTCACTCCTCGGTAAATCTCGCCACAGGTCAACCAACTCGCTCGCTCGCGGTGAGTTCTCCGGCTCCTCGCCAGGACAAGCCTAGCGATTCCGGTCCTTCGGGAAAGGGGCTTGCCAGAGAGGAACCTCAAGTGGCCGTTCCATCCAACGCGTCGAATGAACGTCGCATAAAGTTTACCTGCGTCGAAATTCGATATTACGAACAGATTCTCTCGGACAACCCCGCTGTTACATCTGGCCCGCCAGTTGGACTCGGCTGGAAGTACCGCATCATGAAAAAGGACATGTCCGTTGATGCTTGGGAACACCGCCAACGTCCTAATCGTCGTTACCTGACGGCTCTGATCATTACGAGGCACGAAAGAACGAGTCTTCTTTACGATCTTGGTTACTCCCAGAAAAATATTGCTCTGGTGGTCCGAGATGTACTGAAGATCAAGAACAAGCGAAAGCAGACTTACAATAACCTGCGCTTCCAAAATATGGAAGAAATGATGGAATCGACAATCTGTCGGTTCAAGAATGTCCTCACGCTGGGCTTGGCAAAACGAAAAGAAAAGAAGATGCTTGCACAGTATATGTAAAAGCTATGGGATGCTTGACCTTCTTGGGGTTCACTTGGGGTCTTTTGATTTTTCTCAGAACGCCCTCTACCGGTACCGGTAGAGCACGTCGGCCCTTTTTAATTTTTTTACGTGTGATATTTTGGCTATACTGCACATGCCTCTTACATAATCCAGTAGTTTTACTCTTGTACTTATTATACATGAAAATGGTACTGTAACCTACATTCTACATACCTGGTACTCAGGTCCCGCCGTATCCAATTGTTGTATCCGAATCACAATACTACGTACATACTTTTATCTTGGTCCACAACATGGAATGATTTGATCTTTCTCAAGCCAAGGCTGTCTGTCTCGCCTGTAGGGGTAGGATCCGAATAACAGCCATGGCATCGTCTACTACTGTAGCTCTGTCTACGTTTCCATCTAGCTGTCGTACTTGTACTGTGCGAGTAGGTGGGGGTGATTGGGAATAGACATTTCCAAAACCATCCAACAAGATATAGTAGCAAGAAGGCAACGGAGACCCGAGACCCGCCGAGACCCGAGACCCGGCGGCTGCACGCCAGGGCCAGTACCAAGTACAGTACCGGTTCAGACGGTACCGGTACAAGTGGAACATTTCCGTCCCTCCGTCGTCCGTGCCACTGCCACGAAATCTTGTTCGATGCGTGAAGCGTGCGCCACCATGATGATGACCCAAAAAAAGCAGAAAGCAGCATTGATTTTTGTTTTGTCATCGCTTCCCCCTTCCCCGGGTCCAACAGCTGGTATTAATACTAGTACCTGGTACTGTATTTGTGTGAACATCTATCTAAAAATTCAACGTGTTTTCTTGTCGTCATACTACAATACGAAGCTGCTTTGTCTGAACCGCCATGCCCAAAGAGGATCGGTCTGATTGGGTGGCCGTCGCCCCCGAATTCGCTGCTTCCGCCTCATCGGAGCCACAAATCAAGCCAGCGGTTTCAGCATTTACCTACTTCCAGCGCGATGTATCGGAACAAGTCAAGGCCGAGTACATGGCGACTCGTGATAAATTTCAAGTCGGAGAGTTCAGCAAGCTTCTTCGGGAACGGTGGAATGAGTTGGATGAGGAAAAGAAAGAACACTATGAAAACTTGGGGCGCCGGGATCGCATGCGCTTTGCCAGCGAGTCTCATGCCGCCGACGTCGCGGCGATAGAACGCCGAGAGCGTCTGCGACAGGAGCGCGAGACGCTTCTCTTGGACGATGAGGGAGGTACGCAGCGGAGCACTCGTCGTCAGCAGGCCAAGAAGGAACGGAAACGAGAACGCAAAGAGCAGAAGAAGGCAGCATCTCGACAGGGAAATGCCGATGACGAAGAGTTTGTCGACGACGACGGTGACGACGAAAGCAGTGGCTCCTATGACGGAGAGAGCGACAGTGACTCGGAAGACAGCAGCAGGGCGAAGAAAAATAAACCGGCTCCTCGTCAGCCTTCACAGAAGCAGATTGAGCTGAGAGAAAAGAAGCAACGAGAAAAGCTCGAAAAGGAGGCTGTCATCTCGGAACTGCAGGAAGATGTCCGCAAGGAGAAGGCACAGCAAGCAAAGCGAAGACTGGAGTTTTTGTTGAAGCAAAGCAATATATTTTCACACTTTGGACAAGTGAAGCAAGATCAGTCAAAGTATGGTAGTAATACAAACACGGCAAAACCGTCCGATGGAACGGGGCTAAGTAGACGAGAGACAGTTGAGGACGGCAAACAAGACGACGACGATCTTGAAGAGGCCGATACGCACCAGGCTACTTTTCTGACGTCCCAACCGACAACTCTTGGATTCGGAAAGATGAGGCAATATCAGCTTGAAGGGCTCAATTGGATGATCGGGCTGCAAGAGAATGGTGTAAATGGTATCCTTGCCGATGAGGTAAGCTTTTCTGTAGTGAGAGCGGGTTCAACTTGGAGCTTACCCGCAGATTGCACTAACATTTTGACTGCGTTGTGAAGATGGGTCTCGGTAAGACTCTCCAATCCATTTCCATATTGGTATACATGCTGGAATATCAGAATGTGACCGGGCCACATCTGATCGTCGTCCCGAAGAGTACACTCAGCAATTGGATGGCAGAAATAGCACGGTGGGCTCCTACTCTGAAACCGGTCAAATTCCATGGTGACAAGGCGAGTCGAGAGGATATTGCTAATAACATTTTGTGCCCTGGCCAGAGAGATGGGGATCGGAATTGGCACGTCTGCATCACTACTTACGAGGTTTGCAACATCGAGAAGAACGTTCTCAACAAATTTGCATGGAATTACTTGATTATTGATGAAGCTCATCGACTTAAGAACGAAGCATCTGCATTCTCTATGACTGTGCGATCTTTCGAAACGCGATATCGTATTCTCCTGACTGGGTAAGACAAAACTATTGCTATCTTTTCAAGGCATTGGTTTTTATTGATTCTTGTATCTGATTATCAACATTCCATTTCGCGCCTTGTGCTTTTCAGAACACCTCTTCAGAATTCCCTCCACGAACTATGGGCGCTACTTAACTTTTTGGTCCCCGACGTTTTTGCCAGTTCGGAGCAGTTTGACGAGTGGTTCAACCTTGACATTGAGGATGACGACGAGAAGAACCGACTTATCTCACAACTTCACAAGATTCTTCGTCCGTTCATGCTTCGACGCCTGAAAAAGGAAGTTGAGAAAAGTCTTCCTCCAAAACATGAGACAATTCTTTTCACGGGGATGAGCGCCATGCAGAAAAAGCTCTACCGCGACATCCTGATCAGAGATATTGATGCGCTGCAGGGGAACTCGGGGAGTCGGACGGCAATTCTAAATATTGTAATGCAGCTTCGTAAGTGTGCGGGTCATCCCTATCTATTCCCTGGTGCAGAAGATCGGTCTCTTCCTCCCCTTGGAGAGCATCTCGTCGAAAATTGCGGTAAGATGGTTCTCCTTGACAAACTTTTGAAAAGACTGAAAGAACGTGGGCATCGCGTGTTATTGTTCACGCAGATGACCCGTATCCTTGACATCATGGAGGACTATCTGGTGATGCGACGATATCAGTACTGTCGTATTGATGGAAACACAAGTTACGAGCTTCGAGAAGATTATATTGATGCCTTCAATGCGCCGAATTCCGAAAAATTCATCTTTCTGCTCTCCACTCGTGCCGGGGGTCTTGGAATCAATCTTCAGACTGCCGATGTCGTCATTTTGTATGACTCTGATTGGAATCCTCAGGCAGATCTTCAAGCACAAGATCGTGCCCACCGTATCGGCCAGAAAAGAGAAGTACAAGTTTTTCGCTTTGTCACTGAGCACACTGTTGAGGAAAAGATCGTTGAGCGAGCCCAGCAAAAGCTCAAGCTCGATGCCATGGTCGTCCAGCAAGGACGTCTGAAAGAGAAGGATACACTCTCCCGAGATGAGCTCTTAAATGCTGTGCGATTTGGTGCTGACAAGATCTTTAAGAGCAAGGATTCTTCGATTACAGATGCCGACATCGATCTCATTATTGACGCTGGTAAGCGCAAGACTCAAGAGCTCAATGACAAGCTACAAACAGCAGACAAGGGTGACCTTCTGGACTTCAAATTAGATGGCGGTTCGAATCTGCAGACATTTGAAGGAGTGGATTACTCTAGTAATGCACTTGCGGCAGCGAAGGCAGAATCCGAACTTCTACATATTATTGACATGGGTAAACGAGAGCGCAAACCTGTGGCCAACTACAATGAAAATAAACTCTATCAGGAACAAATGGCTGCAATGAACGGAGGGGTGTCGAGGGAACGCAAAAAGAAGAAGGTTTTCCGCCTTCCAAAATCGTTGAGGTTACCTCGCATGGAAGAATGGCAGATGTTTGACACGACCCGTTTAGCGGGCATTCAAGAACTCGAAGAGAAGAAATTTCGAGGGCTTCCTGAAGAAATCCAAAAGATGGCCACAATGAAGAAGAAAGACATAATTGAAGAAAAGATGAAGGAAGAAGATGACGCGATGGATGATTCAAAGAAGACCGAGGGAGAAAACGAGGAGGACGATTCCAAACGGAGAGAGGCCGCCGAATTGGAGGCGAAAGCAAGCCTCGAGGCATTTGAACTCCCCCCTTTGCTCGACGAGGAAACTCAGTCGGAAAAGGAGAAACTTCTGGCAGAGGGCTTTGCGAATTGGACCAGGCCCGACTACTCCGCTTTCATCAAAGCGAGTGCGAGGTATGGCCGCGACGAAATCGGCAAGATCGCTTTGGAGGTCGGCAAAGCCGTCGAAGATGTTAAGAAATATTCGGACGCTTTCTGGGGTGATATCGGGAAGGCACGCTTCTCGGAGCATGAATACGACCGCGTGATTAAACTGGTTGAGAAAGGCGAGAAGAAAATCCGAGAAATCAAGTCGCTGGAAAAAGCAGCGAGAATATTTGTCTCCCTATTTGATAATCCCTGGGAGGAGCTTGAATTCTCGCATGTTAATACAAAGGACAAACTCTTCTCGCCCGACAATGATCGCTATCTACTCTGTTGGACCCATAAGGTAAGCTCAGGAATGCCGGAATTGATTCTCTCTTCCTTTTGATTGCTGATCCCTTCTCGCAATCTGTGTGACAGTATGGCTACGGCGAGTGGGGAGCTGTGAAGATGGCTATCCGAAGAAGCCCAAAGTTTCGATTTGATTACTTTTTGCGAAGCTTGCCGGTGGATGTACTTGGGCGACGGTGCGAGCACTTGATGAGAGCTGCTGTGAAAGAGGTCGAAGACCTCGAAAAGAAGGCCAGAGAAGCCGCGGGGCTCCCCACTGTAGCGTTGGAGGGCGAAGAACTACCACCAATCGTGCTACCATCTTACAAAGACATGAAACGTAAAGAACGTGGGACGAAGCGAAGTGACATGGACAGCGAGCGATCTCAATTGGAGCACAATGTAGACGAACTCGAGACGAAAATGAAAGAGATCCAGGATCGTTTGAAGGAACTGAGTCGGGACATACCAGAGGATCAAAAAGAAAATGTGGTACGAAATGGTGGATCTCATATCAAGAAACGCCCACGGGTTGAGGAGGAACGAGCTCCTCGTGAGACAGAACCACAAGATTCGCAGGAGGATGCTAATGGGGCCACCGGGCCTGATGGGTCTATTGTCGAGTTCCCCCCGTATGATGGATCAGAACCCCCGAAAGAGCCCAAAAAAGCGTTCACTCATTTCTGCATCAACACACGCAAGGAAGTCAAGCAATCTTTGGATCCTATCGAAAGGAAAGACAAAGAGAAAGTGCACGAAATTCTCAGAGAACGGTGGCTTGAACTTCCAGACGAGGAAAAGGAGACCTGGCGCATCTGGGCCAACTGGGACAAAAAGCGACATGCTCGGGATTTGGACATTTATGAACGTGCCCAATCCAATGGTGACAAGGGCGGTGCTAACGAAGTCAAGGCGCACGACTCGATTGGAGACGATGCATTTGTCCATGTTCCAAAGAAAAAGAAAACGTCGTAAGAGAGACTAGCGCGATCTAGCGCAGAAGAGACTAGTCTCGTATTCTAGAATTCTATTAGCAGCTTTAGCAGCTTATTTTCTGCTTATATAGAGCATTAACAGTTGAGTCCAGAGGCTCTCTGGGGTCTGATTCTTTGGATGAAGCCGATGTTCACAGTTTTAGTTATACTTTTCTCGTGTGGCATATTGAAAGACGAGGCTTGTTCCAATACAAATGAGAGATAAGAAAGCAATGATCACATGAGTCATTTGAAAGCATTGCTGCCCATAGCAAGTGGCTCCGTCATCCGCGTCCGAGTAGTGTGGATCAATGTGACTATCGTAGACTTCCTGTGCCACCACCTTCGAAAGAAAATAGGTTCCAGCCGCCGATGTAAAGCCCTGTCAAATGGGCGAAAGACGAAGAATCAACATTCAAATGAGAAATCAAAACAGAGGGGTTGCTCTTCTCTTCCCGTAAGAATCAAACTTACATCATAGAACATGTAATTAGCACCAACATGGGCAGTTCCATAAATTTCGCCCACGATGAGGACCATGAGTGGCCAAACACTGCCAAATGCCCATCCTGACAAGGCAATACCCACGACAAATGAAAATTCTTCGGTACTAATGGCCAAGATTGTGTGTGCCACAACCCCCACGACACTCGCCACTACCAGGAAGAATGGCCGCGGAATTCGCCGATCAACAAAGCACCGATTTGTATTCCAAGATAGTGCCCAGTCGGACATTGCTCCAGTGGCTACTCGGCCCCCGGATTGGGCGACAGAGAAAAGCGACAAACTAGCTGATGTCACAACAGGAGCGAAGTGCAAGGATTCCACCATCTGACCCAGATTGTTGGTCTCTACAATACCTCCGCCAACTAGAATGGTGGCCGTCCACAACATCAACCAAGCAGGGTAGGTCTGAAGCATTTGATACAGGTTCTTCTCACCTCCTACTATTGATGAAGAGCGACGAGGAGGACTCGTCTCGAGATCCATGTCGTCGCTAGGCGAATCCTGGGGTTGTTCTCTCAGTGCATCCAAAGTATCAACCCCGTCAGAGTCAGGATTTTCGCTTCCTAGTTTTGTTGTGGAACTCTGTCCCTGACTTTCCGCCGTTTCGTTGTGTCCTCCTTCCTGATTGCGGAGGAGAGAATCTCGCTCTTCTGCTGGTGTATTTATCGTGCTCGTGACTGGAGATCGCTGTGGAAGATAAATTTGGGCAGCAATGGGAGCTAGCCATACAAACAGTATCAGACCGGCCAGAGGATAGTTGGAGCCGACCTTCTGGCCACCCCCGGCTTTTTTGTCATGAAACAACTCGCGGAGAGAGCTCGTAACTATCAAAAGCGCGAGAACCAGAAGCGATCCAAAGAGAAATCGAAAATGAAGAGGCGTCAAGGCATCCGGTACCTTTTTCTTTTCGTCCGCCTTGCTAGGAAGAGCCATGAAACTAGGAATAGAGGCCGCGCAGATAAAAAAGAAGGCACACATGGGCAAAAAGTCAAGATCCGACGTCGATGGCTGACGAATCGACTGAAAGAGACAGGCATATGCTCCTGAGCCCAGCCCTACAAATCCTTTTGCCACACCCACAGCACTTCCTTTGGTCCCCGCCCCACAACTGCAACTGATAATCTTAAAAACGGCCCCCGTGATCAAGGCACAGGAAAGAAATATGGCGACTCCGAGTGCTGAGAGAGTAGCCACCACAACGGAGAGATTGGAAATATATAAATGTTGCTTGGCAACGGTCCAGTACATCATTAAGGACAAAGCCCCAGTGATTCCTCCCACTGTAATTCCCGCGCGTGTTCCAAACCGATCCACAAACATACCAGGTACCCAGCTGAATAGACCCGCACAAAAGGTTGCACTGCTAATGGTTTCCAGCTGAGCTTGTGACAGATGCAAATTTTTCTTCAAGGCATTTCCATACAATCCAAAGGCGTAGGAGACACCACCCGTCGTGATGGACGCTAACAGAGCACACGTGACTCGTGGAATGTTCGTCTTGTGAACTGACACCATAAAATTATCATTTTCATTTTCATTATCATTTTCATGATCCGAGACAGCACCGTCCCCATCATCATCGTCGCTCGAGTGATCGTGTGGTTCCGCAGACGGCATCATTTGAATTTCTTCATTGTCGCCTACTGGTACCAAATCACTGCCATGTGTACTATCGTGCATATTGATTATTGATGAGGCAGAGTGCGCGAGTGAATGATTGAGTCAGTGAGTTGGTCCTTCGATGGAGGTCAAACTAGTCTGGAAAGCGACAAAAAGAAGTTGTAAGTTGTTGTGCAATGCTTGTTGCTTGTTATTGCTTCGGTCTTTTCCTATTGTTGTCGTTTTGTTGGTGAGATGTTTTTGTCGTTTTTTGTGGTCGAACCGACTAATGCGAGTACAGTTGTTATGTAATGCTGTACGTACTGTACCGTACCCACATGTGTACCTGGTGTCCTAGACGCGTAATACTAACGCCCCACAGACAGACACCCACAACCCACAACGGCCTGCGCGCACGCGTACAGTGCCAGTACTGGTACTGTACTTGTACTGGTACTGCGCACATACCGTACTGGTACTGGTACTGTACCTGTATGTACATTGTACATGTAGCAGAGCATTGAGCAACAACGGTTCCCAATAGCATTCGGCACCACAGCGCGTCTCATCGCCTTGCTACCGAATATCCTCATACCAGGTACTGTATTCAAACAGTACAGGTACGAACAGTACGTCCTGTAGTCTACAAGAACCATTCTGTAAACGAGAGGCAGGGTTGTCAAAAAAGGAAACATGACCCAGACCAAGATAACGCAGATTGAAGACCGTAGTGCGGCATCGGCATGGAGTCCGATCCGCGCGTATGCCGATGTCATTGCCATTGGAGCCAAGGTGCGTAGCGAGAATGTTTCGTCTTTTTTTTGCCTCATTATTATATCATTTGTCTCTGGTCCTACTGAATGCCTTTTTATCCTGCTCTCTCTCTCTCTCTCGTCTCTGCTCACTTTTGTTTCGTTGCAATCTACACCCCTGCAGGACTCGGGCGGTGCTGGTTTTGACGAGACGGGCGGCGAGTTGGAAATTTATGATTTGCAGTTATCGGAAAGCGGCTCATCTCCACTCTTTTTGGGCTCGGTGAAGACAACGAGCCGCTTTGCCAGTCTCGCATGGACGCCAGGTACCTTAGGAGGTCGCTACCCAATGGGTATGCTAGCAGGAGGCATGGAGAATGGAACAGTTCATGTCTGGGACCCACAGGCCGTCATGGAAGGTACAGAGTCGCTCATTGCTTCCTTTTCGCAACACGCATCGGGGCCCGTCAAAGCTTTGCGATTTAGTACGCTCAATCCGACGCAGCTGGCAACGGGTGGGAGTGATGGGAAGGTTTTGATCTTTCATTTGGATCAGCTGCCCGATGGAGGAGTGATGACGCCATGTGAGACCAACCAACAAAAAACGCAAATCACAGCCGTAGCCTGGAATACCCAAGTCGGACACATTGTCGCGAGTGCCGCCGCCGATGGGACCGTCGCGGTGTGGGACCTCAACGGTCGTAAGGCATGGTGTGAACTACGGGCGGAAACGTCGGGCTTGGCAGTGGCGGATCTGGCGTGGAACCCGACACAAGGTCTACACCTCTTGACGGCATCCGCAGATGATCGCAATCCTGTCATCAAACTGTGGGACTTGAGGGCGTCCACTAGTATGCCTCTGACTACATTGCCGGGACATCAGCAAGGTGTTTTGAGCATGGCATGGTGTCCTCATGATGATCATCTACTGCTATCGTAAGTTGTGCCCATGCGATATTCTTTATATATGCGTTGTTGTTGGATCTTCTAACTTTGCTCTTCTTTAGTTGTGGAAAGGACAATAGAACCATTCTATGGGATCTCTTCACATTGAAGCCGATCGCTGAGGTACCACATGATGTTCCAGATCAAGCCGTCGAACATGCCGCCGGAGCCCAAGATACGTTTGCCGCCAGTGGTCTTGCATCCTCGCAGCAACGACGATACGATGTACAGTGGTCCCCTATCAAGCGTGGTGTTGCGTCTACATGCTCGCTGGATCGTAAGGTGCAGGCACATTCCATCTTGGGACTTGCATCCAAAGCTGGTCGCCCGCCAAAGTGGATGCAGCCAGCCAGCAGCGTTTCATGTGGATTTGGTGGATCTGTAGTCGCCTGTGGTGCCACCGACAAATTCGTGCGTCTGAGAACCTTTGTAGAGCAACCCGATCTCGCACAGATTTCAAACCAGTTCGAGACAACCATTGCTTCCACGCAAGTGAGCGACTTTTGTCAGGCACGGGCCAGTCAGGCAACGGAACCAGGAGAAGCACAGCTGTGGGCTTTTATGCAAGTCATTTTTGGTAAGTAAATACTTGTTGTTTGTTGTGGGCATGCCATGACATCATGGGGATACTCATTGTTTCACATTCCCCATTCGGTGTGCGATAGAAACAAATGCAAGGCAACAACTTCTAGATACTCTTGGGTTCGACCCAGATGCTATCGCCAAAGCTGCTGCTGACTACGCTGAGACACCAACGACTAACGGCTCCTCGGCGGAAGACAAGTGTGCCACAAAAATGTCCAAGTCGACGGAAGAGATGGTCAAGAAAACCTTGTTAGTGGGAAACTTCGAAGCGGCAGTGGAATGCTGCTTCCGGACAGGTAATTTGGCGGATGCCTTGATATTGGCATCGTGTGGTGGAGCCGACTTATGGGCAAAGACGCAGCAACGTTATTTTGAATCGCAGTCGACGAAGCTTCCATTTCTGTCTACTGTCAGTGCCATAATTCGCAATCAGGTATGTCATTGATTGATGCGCGTGCCATTCTCGATCGAATACTGTAACTTATTTCTACGCTTTCTCCCTGTCCGGCACAGCTCGACGAACTTGTTCAACAATCGGATCCCAAACATTGGCCCGAGACTCTTGCGATTCTTTCCACGTACGGCAAGTCGGATGAGTTCCCCAGCCTTTGCATCGCTCTTGGTGATCTTCTTGAGAGCGCTGGGGACACGCATAGTGCATCACTCTGCTATATGTGTTCTTTGAGTTTGGAACGGGCAGTGCGATTCTGGCGAACTCAATTGCAAGCAGCCAACCAGGTAAGTACCCTTTGTAGGTGTGGAAGGATGTGGCTTCTTTGTACGTCTTTGCTCATTTTCGTGATGTAGAAAAAGGGCGATTTGGATATCATGGCTCTACATGAGTTTGTGGTCAAGGTTTCCGTTTTCCTCATGGCGATTGGACAGAATGCTCAACTAGAAGCCGAGGACGCAGACCTGTTTTCGACGTATGCAGCCAAACTGGCAGAGCAAGGGCTGCTTGTGGCCGCAGCAAAGTACAGCAAGTAAGTTTCTTTCTGAACCTAGCGTGGCATCCTTTTTTTGAGTCCGTGTGCTAACCAACGATGTATCGTCATAGGGGTGATTCATTGAACAGCAAAATCCTCCGAGATCGACTGTACCGTAGCAAAGCGAGCCCAGGATGCCTGGCCGCCATGGGTGGCGTTGCACCTGACTTTCCTTTTTCCTTCTCCGATATCAAAAAGTCTCGGGGTCCCACCATCGATCGGGCGGCGCAACAAGCACAGAGTCAGGCCGCACAGCAACAACACGCCGCTATCTCCTCCGCTTCGTATGGACAAACCGCTGCACCCGCGGTCACAACCACTTCGACAGACTCTCTACCTCCTGGTTGGATGGCGCTTCAAGATCCATCTAGTGGACTTTATTACTATGCGAATCAAAGCACTGGAGAAGTCACTTGGGACAGGCCACAGATGGCACCACAACCTGCACCAGCGCCGTTGCCGGCTCAAATCGCGCCACAAGCGCAACAACCTGCTGCGACTTCATCTCGTTCTTCTACCCCAAATCGCACGGCGGCCTTGGCCTCCAAATACGGTGATGGGTTTGTCACGTCGTCATCTCACCCGGAACTCGCGGACCAGTATGGAAATGTCGGAACAAGGTACGCACGGGCTGTCAAGGTCTCGAGGCCCACCTTCATCCTGGAATCAACATCGACCTCGTTCTCACCTGTATTTTGTCCTTTTGTTTTGCACTGAAGCAACCCTTACGCGACTACCGCGCGTCCGGGTACAGCACAGGTTTCTGCACCTGCCAAAGCACCCGTCTCTACTGATTTTGATATTAACAAAATTCCAGATCTCCAGCCAGAATACCAACCAATCAAGGATTGTCTAACGAGTCTGATAGAGGCGCTCAAGAATTTGAGTCTCGTGGCAGTCGACAAACGGTTGCTGGGAGAAGGAGAAAAGGCCGTCGCAGTCATGCTAAAACGACTGGCCAGAGGTGAAATTCCGGAAGATATTGGTGAAAAGCTCTTGCACATGTGTGGATACATCAATGCGTACGACTTTCGCTCGGCGCAGAACGTCCAAACGGCGTTGGTAAACAGTGACTGGCGAGACCACAAGGACTGGTTGAAAGGTACCAAGTCACTCTTGCAGCTGTCTACCAAGAAGTTCGCTCAGTGAACGAGGAAACACTATACTGTAGATACAGGGTATTGGCTTTCTATCTATAGCACTTGTATTGTCTTGGCCCATCTCTAATACGGTAGACTAGACTACTATGTGCTGCTTTTGCTCTAGATTCTCTACTCATATTGGCTCTCTCTAGCTCTACTCTAGAGAGTATGATAGAGCCTTCCAATTTTGCAAAACAGATGTTGCCTCTCCTTCGTCATTCATTCGCAAATCGACAAAGTTGCTTTTGCGGGACTCAGAGGTCTGTCCATTGTACGGGGTTGTTACGTAGACTGTAGACTGTAGTACTATTCCTACTGAAAGGTCGTGGACGCGTCTGGAGGACGCGATCGTCGTTATTTTTTCGAACTTCGACGATGACACAAAACAACATGCGATCAGTCGTACGAGTACCAGTATTGTTGCTCTTCAAGGACAACGACCATGGCAGAAACCCCAGAAAACGATACCCTAGCAGGAAATGCAGAGCCTCAGACTGTTCATTCACGTGAGATGGGAGAATTGCCCAAATTCTACCCAAACTTCCGAGGCAAACCCATGTACCAGGGCAATAAAGAAGCTCTGGGTTGGGCACTCGATGGAATCGGAAGGGCCGTGCAATTTATCGGGGCTGGAGCATTCTTGGGAACAGCGTTGATTCGGATTGCCAAAGAGGCAGCAGGTTGTGCCACTGAGCCTCCCGAAGGAGAAACAGTCATCCCTGAATGCAACGAAAAAGTTTACGGCATTAAACCTTCTTCGCTGTTGACAACGTATACAATGATTGTGGGTGTCGCTTCTGCCTGCTTGTTGCCCCTGATAGGGGCACTGGTTGATTATACGTCATACAGGCTGAAAGTGGGGCGCGCTGTTTCGTTTCTGTTCACTATCCTGATTCTACCGACCATATTTTTGAACGAAGATAATTTCTTTCCCGTTGCAATCATTCAAATTATCATTTCCTTCACTGGATGGGCTCAAACAGCGATAACATATGCATACCTCCCGGAACTTACAACCAACGAGCTGTTGCTGAATGATTACACCAAGAGCTTTACGATGAGTTCATTTGGGGCCATGGTTGTTTACCTCGGAGTAGTCATTGGCTCCCTGCAGCTTGCCGGATACGGCGACGATGACCTATTAACAAACAAAGTGGCCATGTCGATTGCTTTCGGTTTGAATGCGTTTTTGCTAAGTTATTCTTGGGGCTTCTTGTTTGGGAAAAGAGATCGAATGCACGACCTCCCGAGTGACAAATCTCTCTGGACGGCTGGCTTTATTCAACTCTATCATACAGGAAAGCACATCGCCAAAAACTATCGAGCACTCAAGTGGTTCTACATCTCAATCGCCATGAGTGATGCTGCATTACAAGCTATTGCAACGATTGCGATCACTTATATGGCAGATCAACTCCAATTCACAGCGCAAGAAAATGGTATAGCCATCGGGTGTATGCTCTTAGGCAGCGTACCAGGTGCCATGGTGGCTTCTTATTCGGCTCGTCTGCTGGACCCAATCAAGAGTTCGATTGCTTCGTTGGTGTTGCTCATTGTCACTACAGCATTATTTGCGATTTTTCTGACAGGCCCAGGGCAACACATGGAGACATATATATTGGCTGTAATATGGGGATGTTGCACTGGTTGGAAATGGACAAACGATCGACTCGTGGCATCTTGCATCATTCCAGAGGGCCAAGACGCGGAGTTGATGGGGTTCTTCTTATTCAGTGGGCAGAGTCTATCTTGGATCCCGCCTTTAGTTTATACGGCTATCAACGAGGCAGGTGTCTCCCAGCGCGTCGGAGTTGCCACCTTGGATGTGTATTTTATCCTCGCCATTGTTTGCTATTTGTGCATGGGTGGTTATGCAAAAGCCCGGGCGGAGGTAGGGCGTGAAACTGCTTTTGTCGAGCGCTCAAATAAACGGGAGAAGGATGGGGGCGGAACAAGTCCCATCGAAAAGACCGTTGTTGACCCTCCACTGTGTGATGGAACTGGATCCGAGAATGATGTGAAGGTTGAAATGGCGTTGCCCCGTTCACAGGATCCAGAAATTCAGTCATCGAAAGATGCTCCCACTGGTTGAGCCTGAAACCGGCGCACTTGGTTCATTCCTCCCAGAGAGCTGACTCTTGCGTGCTCCTCGAAAATTAGAGGCCACATTGCGATCGTTGTGGGCACATCATGAAACGTATCGAATCATGCAAAATTCGTCGCGTCTCTGGATTATTTTCTACGTACTTATGGGCGGAGGTATCCTCTACGGGGTACAAGCAAGATGCTCCTACCTGCCGACAATGCTGTGCTCCAAGACAGCATGTCTCTATTCTAGCTAGAATACGGCTCTACTAGAGTCTATTACCAACAATGTCATGCTCTACTAAGGTTTGCTTGACTACGCTATCGTAGGCGTAATAATCACGCATTAATAGAGCACTAGAGTACGCACTCGTATTAGTCAAAGGCAGGACGTGCGGCGCACGTGCTGGATCGGATTCACTCGAACAAATCTTTTTGCTTCTTTCGATTTTTTTGTTTTGGCAGTTTGCAGATTGAGGAGACAGATGATGCTGATGATGCATGATGCGATTTTCTCACTGATTGGCTCTCTCTCCACAAAGTGCCATGGCACAAAACACTAGGCTACAAAGTCAAGAGGAAGCTCCCAGGAAGAAAAAGGCAGTTCCACATGCGGGCAAGAGAGAATCGAAAACGAACACGAGGAACGACGGCGGATCTGAAGGACGATGAAAGAGTGGCAGTAGGGGCTGTGCTTGGTGATGTCCATTCCAGCAAAAAGCGCCAGTCTCGCAGGCACAAATTGAGAAAGTGGGAGCGTCACGAGCTCAGTGATCTGTCCCTCCTCCTTTTGTGTCTCGGTGTGGGTATCGTTGTTTTTACTGTGAGGTATCGATCACGAGAGGCCGTTAACTATCCCTCGTTGTCCGGCGTTTCGAAGGAATTTCGGCAAGCCTACCAAGAGGGCCGAATAAGAGTATCTCGTAACCAAAACCTATACACCGAGGTGTACAAGCTTGCAACGGAGCGACTAAAGCCACCCGATGAGACCGCTTGGCCTGAGTACGAAAGACGACCGTTCGAGCTCAAGTCCATTTATGGGCCATCGGTTAGCAAGTGTACCTTAACTGTTGCTGTCCTTGAACCAAATCTTGGCAAGCCCGTGTACGATTTTGGTCCAGGGCAGCCATTGTGGTTTGAACTGGAGTCGATTGGTGCTTTTGCATCTGATGCCTGCGTCGTCCTTCAAACCAGTGAGTAGTAGGCGGACAGTCGGTGGAGTGAATGAGTGAGTCGTAGCCCTTGTCAATTCTCACTTCGTTTCTTCTGCCGTCTTCAACTCGACGACTCGTTTCTTTTCAGCAACATGTGCGATGAAGGAATATCTTGGCAACGACGCATCGGAGGAAATATTACAAAAGGAAATTATCAAGATCATCTACGATAGCTCCCTCCCATTGTTTCGCGGACTAATCGAGTCGGGACGTGTACGAATCACATTCATGGACCATCACGAGGTAAGTGGTTCGAATGATTCATTCCTTCTCTTTCATGGATCAAATACGGCATTACAGTCAAAGCTCACTGAACGCTCATCATATTTTGATTGTATGTACGTACGAAGTATAACCTACGCACCTGCCACGATTTTGATAGCCCCTCTGGAGTCTACATGAATGCCAATTTTTGGGATCGTGCGTTTCTCGAAAAAGATAGCGACACGGTATTGATTTTCCAGGAAGGTGCTTCGCTTTGCTACAAATTGGATGATTTGGAGATGCTTCGATCCAAAGCCCTGGTAGGGGCACTCTGGCCAAGAGAGACTACCCCCTTGATTGCCGAACCAATAGAGGGAGCTTGCCGGGCGATGCCAACGCGGTGGAAGAGTTGGCTACGGCCTCAACGACGATGGAAGATGCAGCAAGAAAGACCCGAATTAGCCGCCAAACAACACCCAGCCCCCAAACCTCGAGAGTTATTGTCGGAGGACTACCCGGAAGTATGCGAAAATGGGCGTGGGCCAGTGGGCCATGGAGATTTCTCTCTACGGAGTCGACAATGGATGCTCCAAGCGATTGCGACCTGCCCTCACGTCACTTTTTCCGGATTGAAGGTCGAAGACGAACCATTCGCCTGCAAAGTCTTCGAGACTATCAGTGATGATTTTTATTTTAGTACGGTGCTGGCAGGCATTGGAGCCCCCCTTCCCATCGGATTCGAAGCATCTCTCTTTGCCTCTCAAATCCTGTTGCCAGAACAGGCGTTGGACATTTATGGCTTGCCCACTAGCGGGAGCGACCTTCGCAGCTCCTGGGAGTCTCGTCGGCCTACCATTCAACTGGATGAGGGAGAAATGACCGTTCCTAATGCTTTCATCAAGCCCTGGTTGTACCATTCCAAAGACTTTCTTATGTCCGAAGTCATGACCAACGCTTGTCCATTTGTTCAATACACGTTCACACCGGACATATCGAGACTCGAAGAGGCTACCATTAGTAAAACAGAATCCGATCATTGGGTGGGAATAGGCCATTGAAATAGAAAAGAGTCGTAAATTATAGTTGCTGCTGCCGCCTTTTCATTGTCAGAGAAGGGGCTGCTCTACTACATGTTTATCAATATCCAAACGTGGACTAAGTTACAAACTGGAACACAAAAAGTACACACCTTCAAAGTGCGAGACCAAAGAGATCCAATCACAAGAATCAGTTCTCTGCCGATCGTTCGCTGACATAAATACTATATGAACAATGGATGGTTAGGAAAGGTACCTAATGTCATCATCCTCTTCCTCCTGATCGTCCGAAGATGCAAGATCCGCAACATTTGGAGATAGATCAGAGGGCATGACGTCTGGAGCTCCAGTATTGCTACCGGGAGGAGAAGTGTTTGGTATACGCTAAAAGAAAAAAGAGCAGTTAGCCAACATGTCGTGTACTCTTGCCAACAATGAGGTACGATTCATTCTTACCTTCTTGTCATCATGACCCGGCGGATGCAAATGGTGATCCAGAATCACATGATTCTCAGCGTCAGCACAACCATGCTTTCGGATGGAGCGAGCCCACCGCGCCAACTTGGATGCGAGTCGCGAGAAAGTGTTTCGTGGTTTTTGCCATCGTGCCAATCGACCCGAGGACGGTGCCATGTAGTTGCGCCCTTCGTTAGCGGGATTATTGCTCCACGTAGCACCCTTCTCCCAAGATTGGATCTCCTCATCATCTATCGCCCGAGTCCTTTGACGGTTAGCAACTACCACCACTCGAGGAGTGTAGTCGTGGTCCAAAAGATCCGGAGGGTGATTTTTTGAGGGCACTTCAAGCTTGACGTTCCCTTCATGCATTCTGGCTTCTTTGACTCGATTCAGCGTAATGACCCAATCCTTGCACGCTGCCATTGAATCCGCTCGAAGATGATATGGGCGCGCCGAGATGTTAATGGTGAAGGTTGTTCCATTGCTATCTTGATGGTTGATCACAATGGACCCAACCTTGGCAAGATCTAGAGTCGCCAAAAGTTTCGAGCGCTTGCTCGATTTGTAGTACGTTAAGCATTCTCCATCGGTTTCGAACCATCGAGTCTGCCACTTTCCATTGCGACCAAGTTTTTGCAGGTAGCCATAAATCAAAGCACTTTCTAGCAAGTCGTCATCGTCATCATCGTCGCCTTCATCTCCACTGGAGCGCCGTCTATCACTCGAATTGAGTCGTTTCTGCACTCACAAAACAAACGGAGCAACATTAGTGAGTAAGATCTAACCTCTCCACATTCACCACAGGCAGCTGAACTTTCAAAACTTACTTTTGTGTTCTCAACCAGCCTACCAAAAGTGGAAGTCGCCTTTGAATTGAAGTCCGATCTCGTATACCCAGCTGGGTTCTCACCCTGTGTCCCCGTTGCCGAGGAGGATGGCTCCGTGTGATCATCGTCCGAAGACGTCAAGCCACCACTTCGATCCCGAGTCGTGGGGTACCCTTGCGAGTATTGGTTGTTGTCCAGCAAGTCCACTCTGCGTTGCTGTTGAACACTTTGCGGAGTGGCATTGCTACCGGCGACACTAGCTGGAGAGGTGGGGCTCGATCGAGGAGGGGACCGAATGGGGGAGGACATGTTACTTGTACCTGTAGCGGCGCCTTGGAGCGAGGTCGATGCAACCGAACCCGCGTCGCTGTGAACTACGGAGTGAGCTTCATTGTAGCTGGTAGCGGAAGGAACTCCCGAAATACTATCAGGGCCCGTCATGGAGTTGTCTGTGGACACTTCTAATTTCTCCATTGCGCGTTCGACCGCCTTACACTTCTGTGCGGATTGCGGATAGATCTATCGACAAACCGATAAACTGTACGAGTAGGTTGCGTGCGTCGGGTGTCCTTGTCTCCGAAAGTCAGGTATTCGTACACTTGACGTCTGGAGTGGTAGTCAACACTTCGATGCTCCGAGTACTGTATGTCTTCAAAGTCCAATGCCACTCAATCGAAGGATCCTCTAGCTAGAGCAATGCTGTAGACTTCTCAACTCAACACAAGGAACGATATGCAAGGTATTCCTGTAGGCTCTCTGGAATGAAAAAAAACAGCCGGCTGGTGCCAGAAGATAATACTATCAATGAAAACGCAATGCTCTCCCTTCTTGCTGTTCTCAAAATGCTGCCTCTATCTCAGCCGAAGACAGTAGCTGAAAGTTGTGGAGTTGGAAGCGCTGTCGTAGGATTCAAAAAGGTGGGACTAGTAAACTGAAGATTGTTCAAATGTTCTTACACAACCTCTTTGTGTTCATCAACGTACAGTACAATAGAAGGGCGAAGGGCGTCAACTACAAAACATCCACATGGACAACGAACGCCAACGTCGTCGCCTCTTCGTTTCAAGTCGCGTCTCGGCGAGATGATGATGAGGAATTTGAAGGAGGAGGAGTATGATGGAGTCGTATTGACACACGCCGCCGTGGCGGTGATGGACGGTTTTACTACAGACTGCGTCGTAGGAAATCTACGGGGGTTTACGTGACATAATAATGGCGGCCGGCTGGCGGCATGGCCGTGGTCCCCATTCATTGTGACATCGATGAGACATGGGACCCACAGTCCGAGTAAGCGATTTCCTTCGTCAAATCTCGATACTCCGAGATCCCGCGAGCGAGCCTGCCTACGGGGGATTTATTGACTGGGGTTCGAAACGTGCGCATGCACGGATGGACGGTGGAGAACGTGGAATAGGATGCACATGATATTTTACACGAATGAAAGCCAACGTGCCATAACAAAGGCCGACGACTTTGGTGGAACAAAGATTTGGCGGCTGAATTTTTGCATGCAGGCCGAATTTTGATCAAGACGACCATTAAAAAAATAGGCAGGCGACATTTTTATCCGTTCAATGCCGAAAGAATGTAATTTTGATTATGCCGCCACATTTTTGACCTCGACAGGGGTGCGGATTTGGCGCCAAATCTATGAGAGTGCTACAGTACACCCATACTGGAGGAGAATCATCAGCATGGTAAGGACAGCGAACAGTGAATTACCACTACCGGTGCACTACAGGTATCTCGAAGACCAATCGGAAGCAGCAAGTATTTGAAAGTGATCGTACCAAGCAATAGTCTCTTCTTAGGTATCGAGAAAGATAGATCACGAACGGTCTTTCAGACCTCCACCTTCATACTTTAGGAAACGAAACTGCAAAACTAACACATCATCTTCACCATGTCGAACTCCGATCAGAAATTGACAAGCTTTGGATCCAAGGCAGGACAAGTTGAGGTCTATCCCGAAAAGCCTCAAACCATATTGACGGGAGAGAGCATCGACCCCAAAACTCTAGCGGCTCGCGACTCATTGGCACTCCAAGAAGCTGGGAGTGTCGTGAGCGAGGAGATTGATGTCGACGAGTATTCGCTTGCTAATTCGGCCGACGACTCGGCCCCAGGCAAGAACCGTCGAAGAAGTCTGAGAATAGGCCTTCTTCTAGCGTTGGTATTGGCGGTGGTTCTCGCCACTGTCTTGACCAGTGATAACTTTAAGCAAAAGAGAGCTGTCGATCCCGGAGTCGTATCTGGAGCGCAAGAGGAGGCCAATGTGGCGCCTACCACGGTGCCTACTAACCCTTTGGAGTTGACTCCCGAGTACCAAATTCTCAAACCATACGTGACACCACCTGACAAGCTTTTGGATCCTGAGACTCCCCAAGGAAAGGCCTTTGAGCAACTTCTCTCGGAAGATATTCCCGAGGACAAGGAATTCCGTGTCAAGCAGCGATTTGCCATGATGGTGCTATACTTCGCGATGGGCGGTGAAAACTGGGCTTGGCAATCGGGTTGGAGTGACTTTTCCGAAGACGAGTGCGACTGGCACGGGGTAGCCATTTGCCGGTTCCGTGACGGTCGCAAAATCGCCGCTGGCCTTCAAATTCGTAAGTACTCCTATCACTTGGATGACACTATATCATCGCCGCCAGTGGCCCCACTCACGAACCTTCTTTTTCTTCTTCCACAACAGCTTCGAACAATGCGGTCGGGGGCGTGCCCGAAGAAATCTGCATGTTGGACAACTTGGAAACTCTTCTCTTTGAAAACAATGAATTGGGTGGTGAGCTTCCTGCTTGCATGACCTCTCTGACCAAGGTGTTTGAATTCGATGTGCATAACAACAGATTCTCTGGAAGGCCACCATCGGGATTCTTCGACATGCCAAAGCTCGAGACGTTGGATTTGTCCAGCAATAGCTTTAATGGCGGTCTGGATTTCCTTACCGGGCCTGACAGCCGCTCCGGAAGTGTGCAATTCAGCAAAATCGCAACGTTAAGACTCGACAACAATGGCTTTGATGGAGAAATTCCCCCCGAAGTTTACGAATTGGATTCGTTGGAAGAGCTGTCCTTGCATGATACTGGCGTGACAGGAGATGTTTCGGCAATGTGTGGCAAGCCCACTGTCACCGTATTGACAACCGACTGCTCCCAAGTCGTCTGTAGCGAAGACTGCTGCAACTGTGTGTAAAGGACATGTTTTGGGGAGATGATTCACTATCTTCGATTGATAGGAATTTAAATACTAATTAGATGTGGTGTGTACGTGATAGCCGAATGTTGGCAACGGGGGGAAGGTCTGTACTTCGTACCGGTAGGGAATGCTAGTCTAGATTTAGATCATCAATGTGGCAAACGGTGTCCTTTGTAGCTTCCTTCCATTTATCCACATCCTTGGCAAAGGTCTGACTGACGATCAGCGGGAATGCAATCGTAGCGTCGCAGGAAACTTTGACGGGATTGGCTGTGATTCGAATCTTTCCCCAGCTGATAGCTTCGTCTGGCGAGGCTCCGCTGTCACTACCATCAAATTCCTGCCCTGTGTTGACGTACACTGAAAAATCTGCACCGTTACGCATTAGGTTCGCATTACAGGTGTGGTGTTTCACTAGACCTCCACCCAAAATGATCATCCCAGTAGCATGGCTTTTCACGGCCGCATCGTTGACACGACGGATATCCTCTGCAATGTCCAACACAAAACCAGGATTTTTGTACGAATGGAAATAAATCATATCGCCAACGCTCCCATCAGTTAGGGCTGGACAAAACACAGGTATGTCATTCTTTGCTGCCCAATAGAGGACACTCTCTTCATTGTTGATTTCCTTCCCCAGCCTATGAATGACTTTAGACGGTGTCCAGACGAACTTCTCGAGGGTTGACTCGTCATCCCTGTCACGTTTTGACATGGCCTGTGCCCATTCCATCCATTTCTCGTCTTGCTCTTCGTGCATTTTTTCAATGAGAGGGGTTACCCAGTCTTCAAAATCGCAATAGTTCTTATTGGGGACTAGAAGATTTCCAATTCGGTTGATCCCCTTCTTTCGTAAATCCCGCCCATTCAACTTAAAGTCGCCCATGAAGGTTGGCTGGAAACATTTGATGATATCCTCTTCAATACCTCCTGCAGTCGTCACAACGCAGTCCACCATTTTGTGTTGAAGTAGGAAACGAAGCACTTCTCGTTGACCCGATGAAATTTGATTGGAAGTATACGCGAGAAAAATGCGAGCTCGCAATCGCTTTCGGACTTCCGGTGGCTTGAGAGCTGGATCATCACCTTCTTTCCAGTCAATGTCACTCAATCTCCAATCTCGCATCTGTTTGATTTGATCTACTGCTAAACCCAAATTGGTGGCTTGGAACCCCGTCGTCTTGAAAGATTCCATAATTTGATCCAAGATATTCGATTCGGAAGTAGTGCCAAACTTCATTCCTTCGCACTTCGGGGTAGTGGAAGGAAGAGTAGAGCTTTCTCCGAGCACTGCTGAGGCTGAAACAGAGGGTATATGAGGCATGGCACTGACTGTACTTCCATTTTCCAGCGGTCTTTCTTCGAGGATATTCGTTGTCTTAGCATCGGGTGCAACGTCGGCGAGCCCAATGCCAATCCCAGCTGCTGCCGTAGAGTCTTTCATGCTTGTTTGTTATGGGTTCAGAAGGCGCTCACTGACAATGATAGGGCAAACGCTTGTTTAAAAAGTAGCAAGTAAACTGGTATCGTATCGTGTGATGGAACAAAGGAAAAAATGTAACTTCTACCATGCATTATGCATTGTGGTTGTCAGCAATTTTGTCGTTCTTCGATTTGCGAGAAGTTGTGTGGCTATTGCTATGTTTGGCACGCAGTTTTGGGAAGTCGGTGGCAATACCGGCATTCCAGATTCCTTCCCGCTCTCTCTACCAAGGATGTCTTCGGGTACCAGGTACCGGTACGGTATGAGTACCGCCGTACGTCTACAGTACGCAGGGGCTAGTTATCCCCTGACAGTACGTCACTCTGTAGCTATCGGCTGACGTACAGACTGGTTCATTTTAGGGGATTATTAAGGGGACCTGGAACAGAATCGATCTAGTAGTATCTAAACCTACTAGAGAAGAATGAAAAGAATGTGAAAGCTGTGTCTCTACTAGTCTCGACAATCCGACAAGGTCTATGAAGGTAGACTGCAAGCGGATCAAAATCAAGGATGAAGAAAAGAGTGAGAGTGTCGACAAACTGTCGGCGTCCCGCTGTCAATCTATCAAGAGAACGGGAAACAAGATCCAAGAACTGGATCGTGCCGCCGAACAATCGAACAGCCAATCAACGATGAGTCGACCGAAGTCGACCAGGAGGAGCCGACGCAAAAGGAGCACAGGCGCCTATCGTTGATAGGTGCTCCGGACTCTCACGGTCTCATGGTCTGTCAGTCGACCGTCTCTAGTCGAGCCAGTCGAGCCTGACATACTGGTACTGTAGCAAAACAACGCAGAGAACTGGCCGGGCGGCGGGCGGGCGGCTCTCGCACGGTTTCGATTTTTTGCTTGCTTGCGGTCGCGCTCGGTTCACGGTGGTGCCGCCGCGAGAGGCCCGTCCGCCAAGTCGGCTGTCGGCTTTTCATCGCAAAATGCGTGCTCTGCTGATGCCGCCGCCCTGGTATCTCTTGTCTTGTCTTCATTCATTCAACCCCTTCAGCTGAGGTGCCTCGATCAGTTTCGGACTTTCGTTGCCCTTGACAACTAGCTCTCAAGATGGCGGACTCCAGGCGTGTTTCCTACTTTTACGATGCCGAAGTTGGGAACTATCACTACGGGCAAGGTAGGTTGAACCTCAGCTCAGACACCCGGGATCTCCGTATCCCGTATCATTGCTGCAGTACAAAATCTCGCGTTTTTCAACTGAGTCGTCCGTCGCATATACTGCGGAGCTCACCTTAGCCCATCTATCTTGCGCTATCAGGTCACCCCATGAAACCCCACCGTGTCCGAATGACTCACAACTTGGTGGTGAACTACGGTTTGTACCGAAAAATGGAGGTCTTTCGCCCTCGTCTAGTGTCTCCGTCTGCGATGACGCGATTCCATAGCGACGACTACATCAACTTTCTCAAGGTCATTACGCCGGATAACATGCAAGACTACATAAGACAGCTTCAGAGGTTCAACGTTGGAGAAGATTGTCCCGTGTTTGACGGACTCTTTGAGTTTTGCCAGCTCTACACTTCGGGATCCATCGGTGGCGCAGCTCGTCTCAACGACAGTGCGGTGGACATTGTCATCAACTGGGCCGGAGGATTGCACCACGCGAAAAAAGCTGAAGCCTCTGGATTCTGCTACGTCAACGACTGCGTATTGGCCATTCTGGAGTTGCTCAAGAAGCACGAGCGTGTACTCTACATTGATATTGACATTCACCACGGGGACGGTGTCGAGGAAGCTTTCTACTCGACGAACCGCGTCATGACCGCCTCCTTTCACAAGTTTGGAGAATACTTTCCTGGAACGGGTGACGTCCATGATATTGGATACGCGGACGGGAAGAATTATGCAATTAACTTCCCCCTCAACGATGGAATGGATGACAAATCCTTCCGAAACATCTTTCGTCCAGTCATTGGCAAGATCATGGAGATGTTTGCTCCCGGTGCTGTGGTACTTCAGTGCGGTGCGGATAGTTTGTCGGGAGATCGTTTAGGATGCTTCAATCTGTCTATTGATGGTCACGCCGATTGCGTCGAGTATGTCCGAAGCTTTAACGTGCCCATGTTGGTGCTGGGTGGTGGTGGTTACACTCTCCGTAACGTCCCACGATGTTGGACGTACGAAACTTCAATTTTGACAGGAGAGCAAGTCAAGGACGAGCTTCCATTCAATGATTATTTTGAATACTTTGGTCCCGACTATCGCCTTCATTTGCCCGTGAGTAACATGGAAAATCTCAACTCCCCCGAGTACCTGGAGAAGACCAAAAATCAGCTTCTAGAGATTCTAAGGGAAGTAGAACCTGTCCCCGGTACACAGATCCAGACGGGACAAGTCGAGTCGCAACTGAACCCTCGAAGCAGCGCCATGGAAGTGGACCAACCTTCGGTGGAAGAAGAGGATCCAGATAAGCGACTTTCTCGCGAGGATACTGGACGAAAGGAGCACTCTGCCGAGCTGGCTTCGTAGACAACTACTACTAAGTAGTCGCGAGAACTTGTGTGGAAATTGGAGTTGCGTGCGCCAGGGTTGGAAATCGTTGCGGGTGCAACGGCCCTCTTGTAGGCTGGGTGCGTAGCCGAGCGAAAAGGATAGGGTGTCATGGTGCGTCATGGTAATTTATTATGCAAAATAGGGAAGAAGATTTGTCAATAATAATTTCATGGGTACAAGTACTACTCTAGAGCTAGTACCGTTGCTTTTTGTGGGAAGGATGGAATCAATCTTCAGCGCTTCTTATCACTCAGAATATACACGAAGTGTTATAAATTCATAAAACTTGTAGCCAATGTTGTATCATGCTCACCACGGTCGTATCGCTGGCATGGGGCATGGAAGAAATCCAGTTTTCCTTCTCTCTATTTATTTCAGGGCAAACTGCTGGACTACTACTGGCTAGACCCCTCATAGGCAATCAGTCTTTCTACCAGTACCGGTAGAGACTATCTACACACACACACACACTCTCTCTCTCTCTCTCTCACACACACACACACACACACACACACACACACACACACACACACACACACAATACCAAGTAGAGTAGAGAGAGGGAGTACTGGTAGTACTACGGTACAAGTACAGTGTACCGGTACCGGTACTTTGAGCTTGCTTTGGGCGCCTGTAGACGGTCGTACCGTACAGTCTTCCGGAAAAATAAAACAGAAATAGGCCCCCACGTCAGCATTAAAACAGATTCTTTTATTTTTCTGGTAGAAACCAGATATTAATGCGCAATATTTCACGGTAAAATCGATGCTACCGAGTGGTAGTTCCGGAAAATTAAAAGAATCTTTTTTAATCTTCCGTAGGAACGCAGTAGTACTTTTCAGCAGGCTGGACGGCTGCGATCAATAATTTAGTGTAAAAATGCGATTGAACCAAGTTATTCGGACTTCCATTTACGTGCAAAACGAGGGCACCAGAATTAGTCTACTGCATACTCTTCTAAACCATGTCTACCACTGAACATCGACACATCGCGAGAAACTGCTCTGTATCGATCATCGCAATCACCGAAGGAACAAAACTTCCTGCCAGAAGCGAAGCGATTGGCGTCGGATCCGGTGCAATACACACGGTCTACGCGACTCGTACGACCATAGTCTGCCCGTCGTCGGTAGATAATGTCCTGAAGGATCTTCCACGCTAGTGCGCGCCGTGCGTGCGCAGACGCCCTAGCCACGACCAGTCGATGACGTGGTCGGCCCGTAATGACTCGGGTGCGTGTGAGACGCGCGACGTACGACTGGCCCCCGTCCGTTGCTAAGACTCAACAGAAACTACAAGTCTATGTACTAGACTGCAACTGCCAAACAGGCACCGAAAATAGCTCATCACATAAAATGAGATTCAAACCACATGAAATAGATTCATCTGGTCAACCATGTGAAAGTCATGCAAGATTAATATTTCGCCAAGTCAGCGCAATATCTTTTCTCAACAATTGATTTTGAAACAAGTAGTTCCAAAATAACCACGCAGTAGCCTTCGCAGTAAGAGCTACCGTCCACACCACAACTCAAGCAACCCCAATGCAACTCGTGTTCGGACGAGACGCTATTATGAACATCCAATTCGAAGCAAATTGGAAACTGATCAAGGATCGAAAACAGAAACTTATCAAACAAAACAACGCGCGAGAGAACTCGAAGCGAATTCCCCATAACTACCAAGTCGGGGACGAAATCCTCATAAAACAGGATCAAAACACAAAATTCGGAACGGACCCATACAAAGGTCCATACGTTATTACGGAAGTTCGAAACAATGGAACCGTTCGCGTTCGCGAAGGCATAATTGAAGATACTTATAACATACGAATGATAACCCCTTACAAACGCTCGTAGATCCCAGAACATGGGGGCGAGTGCAATACACACGGTCTACGCGACTCGTACGACCATAGTCTGCCCGTCGTCGGTAGATAATGTCCTGAAGGATCTTCCACGCTAGTGCGCGCCGTGCGTGCGCAGACGCCCTAGCCACGACCAGTCGATGACGTGGTCGGCCCGTAATGACTCGGGTGCGTGTGAGACGCGCGACGTACGACTGGCCCCCGTCCGTTGCTAAGACTCAACAGAAACTACAAGTCTATGTACTAGACTGCAACTGCCAAACAGGCACCGAAAATAGCTCATCACATAAAATGAGATTCAAACCACATGAAATAGATTCATCTGGTCAACCATGTGAAAGTCATGCAAGATTAATATTTCGCCAAGTCAGCGCAATATCTTTTCTCAACAATTGATTTTGAAACAAGTAGTTCCAAAATAACCATTCATTTCTAGCTCATAATTTACACTTTCAATCATTCTTGTCGACTACCTCGTGCATAGGGCACCGGCGTCCGATCCGCCTTTGCCTGACGCTACAGTTTTATTTATGCTCCACACTCTTTGCAAGAGCACTCGTGGCGTCCGTACTACTATAGTACAAGTAGCTGCTAGCGGTCTACTGTAACGTTACTGTAGAAAGGCTGGGAAGAATTATCCCCCCCTTTTTTTTAAAAAATAGAAAAAGGACAAACCCAAAACTAAGAATCTGTACGTCAACCGAATCCTGTAAACTGGGTTCGTCTCGTTGTCATCTAGCTTGCATTTTGGAGCGGTATTCCTCGAATTCGGTATCAATTTTAGTTTAGCACTTCTACGAACGAATCGTTCAAGTTTGTTCAGTAAGGCGCTGAAATCTGAGTTTTGCTCTCCCGGACTACCAGGCCCAACGGCGTCCAAATAGCGGAGAATTGCGTCCACTCCTCGAATCCTGTCATTCACAGTTTCCCTGGTACAAATCGTACGTGAATCCAAACGTAGAAAAAAGATAATTGCCCCAGGCTTATTCGCGTCGAAAGTTATTAATTGAAGCGGGATCTCATGCATGCCCGCCTTCGTCGCTAGCTGGATGAGACGTATCGAACTATTGGTACTTGTAACAACGTTCACGTTCCTACCGTACGAGTACCAGTACTCCCGGTGCAGAACACATCTGTACCTGGTACTACCGGTACGGTACAGTACGAGTACAGTAAAGTACCGTACAGTCAACAAGCAGTCAGTCAGTGGGTTCTGAGTTCGGCTCTCGCCGCCGGGCGGGGTCACAGGCGCGGTGCAGTGGTTTCAGTTTAGCGAGAGGAAATCAGCGCTGTGCATCATGCTACCGGCCGAGAAGCGGAAAAACGGGAGCAACGCAGAAGACGACGGAAGGTCCCTCACGGCAAGCTCATTCATCAAACATCGCAGCAACCAAAGCAGCAACCTAACCATGAGCAACAATAGAGATGATAGAGGCGATGGTATGCCTCCCTACTACAACAAGCCAATGCCTGCGAATCCTAAGAAGATGATGGATGAGCACGTAGAAGAAACAACGCGCAGAATCGGTGGAAGGGGAGCGGCTCCGGCCATGGTAGCGCCTTCAATGGGATCGATGCCCATGGCTTTCAACCCCGCAATGCAGATGCCCACAGGTTTCGGAGCCTCGATAAGCACTGCACCGGTAAAAGCGCAAGCATCACCAGTGGCAGCACAATCCAAATATGTCTGGAAGCTCGCTCAAGCGCCGACGCTACCGGAGTTCCACCCGCTCGAACGCACAGCAGTATTCGTGCCTTACGCAACTCCGGAACTGGTCGCCGCTAGAATCAGCGACTTTCTTCGGGCTCGATCTATTCAAGCTATATACGAAGACGACAAAGCGAAAGTCAAGTGCGTGACTACTGATGGGGTAGATTTCCGAATTCGGCTTTACAAGGGGCGAAACCAATTCAGCCATGGAATCATCGTTGAAGTGCAACGGCGATTTGGCTTCTCAATTCATTTTCACGGGGAGACGCAGGCAATTCTTGATGCCGCGCAAGGAAAGACTCCGGCTCCTCCTCCGGTCCGACAGAATGCTCTTCCGGAAGTATCAGACGATGAAGACGACGATGACTACGCTCCCCCACCTCCCAGCGGATCGTCTTCACTGGCGATGGTTGAGAAGATGCTCAGCCTCCCCGGTTTCGATGCTCAATACCTAGGACTATCAACATTGGCTACGTTGGTAGATCCCGAGAAGATGACCATGCAGACGGCGAGAAGAACCTCTGCGGCTCTTCTGAAGCCTACCAGCCCAGTGGGAGAGAAGGTCTTCGGTTACATTGTCAACCGAAAGACAGATGAGTCCTATTCTGGACTTCGAGTCATGTCGCTTGGTATTCTTGCCAACGCCATGCGAGCGTCGAGCATCATCCCTGAGTTTGTCCGAGGTCCTTTGCGACCGGTGCTTCTCAAGGACCTGAACGAAGCCGAAACTTGTCCTAACGCGGCTCTCCAAGCGGCCAGATGTATGGAATACTTCATTCGCGGCGACAGGGACACGATGGAGCTCAACGATGCTTTCGAGTGTGCACGAAAGGTCGGCGAAGCGAGACATTGTGGTCTCATGGAGCAAGCAGATCGATGCATATCTAGCATCCGGTAAGACTTCGCTAGGAGTATGCTATACACCGCCGTGACTCGTTCGATTTTCAGGATAGACTACATCACATTCATCCCAGAACAGTTGCATATAGAATCTTGTAAGAATAACATCTCAATTCGTATTCTGGTAGACATACCATATGATGAGAAACATTTACAACTAGTGACAAGTTCACTTGAGAAACGACATATCTAGTATTAGAACTTGACTTAGGAGGAGGGCTACAAAAAGAACGAGCATCTCACGAAGACTATGCAATCTGATAAACGAAACTTCTCCTAGAACTGGTTCAATTGGTCGATTGTCTACTACTACTGTAGACAGTTCTACTTCCTGTTAGAGATTCCTCCTCCTCTCCCTTCGTACCAGTCCAAGAAGTAGCCATCCTCTCTACTAGCTCTACTGGAGAGAGAGAGAGAGGAGAGCGGCCTGGGGGGTGGGATCAATACACCGGTACTCGCTCGTGCAGTTCGTACTACTAGTGCCAGGAGAATAATCAACAATTCATACTTCTACTACTAGTAGTCCACTCTATGTACGTGTGAGAAGATGTCGAGCGTCGTCGAACGAGCGAGCGATTGATGCGAAACGCAGTCGATGCATTTCAGGACTCAATCGCGAAGATTTGATGGGCTTTGGGACTCCTGGAGGCTTATTTCAAAGCGCCGGCAACTGTGTTTCGTTTGAGACGCTTAATCTTGGAATTCTGTCGCTTTCGTGTCCTGAACATTTATTTTAAAAGTAAGGGCGATTTCGGGCGTTTGTTGTTCATTCCTCTTAGATTGGCTCATAACCTTGCACATTTTCACAGCGGTCCTTCTAGTCCATTGGGTCATGATCCTCCGCCGCCCCCCTTTGTCTCTATCTACACTTCATTCGTACACACGTACCGTAGTACAAGTACCAGTACCGTACACATACGAAGTACATACGGTACATTCGTTGGAATTTGGAATCATCAACATCCTCATCTCAAATCTCGTCTCTCTATTGTTGGTTTCGTGATTTCTACTGCCATTACTCTCTCTCTCTACTCTTGAGACTTTCCATCTACAACATCACTTCGTTTCGACGTATCGTTCACAAGTGCCTGTTCCTTGTCTCGTAAGATCCGAGACGATGAGTGAGAAAAAACCAAAGAGTGCCTTGGCCGAAGTGCTCCAACACTGGTTATCAAGCTGCTTAGATACCACGGAACCTCCCTCAAAGACACCAGAAGATTTACAGACCGATTCTCGTACCTTTTTTCGGTATCTGTCTAAGAATACCCAGGTGATAACAAATGATGTTGTTCTGCAGACCAAATCGTCACACGAAGAAGCTCTTGCTCAGCTCGTACAAGACATCGGGCCTGCCTTTACGCAGGAGCACCACCGGGCCCGATTGCGAGCGCTTTACGTGTTGACTGGAGCCATTGACGGGTGCAAAGAGGCTCGGCTCTCTAATAGAATAATTCAGTTGCTGGGACAATTCTTGCTGGGGCATTGCGGTCCAGTGGACGATGATACTTACGAAGAAGATTATGATACGATGATTCGGGACGCTGCGATTCTGGCATTGTCGTCTCTTGTGTCAATTTCGACTAGCAACAGCCAAACGGACGAGGAACTGGCCGAGGCGATAATGAATCGGATGAATCTGGCGAGGACTGCGATCAATCGACGTTGTGCTCTTCCAGAGAATGAAGATAAGGCTCCGGATCCGTACGGCTTTGGTGGTGCCGCTTCGGATATCCGGGGAGGGCTATCCACGTTGCCGCGATCCAAGCGGGCCATGTGTTTCGATCTTTTGCAAAAAACGATTAGGGGGATCGCACCTGTGTACAAGCAAATGCAAGAGCCAACGAAAAACGAGCTAGTTCTTTCCAATCTACAAAGCCAAATGGTGGAATTCGCCAGATTCACCGCCAACTGTCTGCAGGGGGAGTCGGATCCACGGTGCCTCCAACAGCTTTTGAAAATTATTCACAATCTGCAAGTCGCATTAGCACCTTGGTTTGCAGCTGATTCTAGTAGCTCTGAGGCGATTTTTCCAACGGAAGACATCTTTGATGCAGTTGCTCCTTACTATCCAATTCAATTCTCGCCGCCGCCCAATGATATCCATGGGATCACAAGGGAAGGTTTGCACAAAGCTTTGCTTTCGGTATTGACATTCACCAAAGTGGATCCAGGAGTTGCCAAGTTCAACCGTCAACCCATGATGACACTCAGCGTGGATTTGTTTTTGGAAACCTTGCTTCCGGCACCGGAAGACGATAATCCTGGACCACTGGACAAACTAGAGGCACTAGAATGTTTATCATCATTGTTGTTTCCTGAACCGGGATCGCGAACTATAGATCAAATGGAGACGCGTATTGTGACCAGTTTATCGCAGGCTTTGAAAGCGACACATGATGAAGCGTCCTTGGGAGTTGCACAGGGAGGCCAAATGGGTAGCGAGAACAAGAATTTAGCCGACTATTGTCGCACTTTCGTGTCCAAAGTGGCCTTTGCCCTGGAACAATCTCCGAACATCGACTTGTGGAAAATCTTTGTCAATCAAACATTGCAACGACTGTCACCCAAACTGAAAAGCTCGCCATCAACTTTCAAGACCTCTATTGCCTACATAGCGTGTCTCACCTCCAGTGGGGGTCCTCGAACTCTAAGAGCTTGTCTCGCTATGGGATTGCAGCCATTGATTGATTTTCTGGAGGAGCGAATGGGCAATGACGAGAATACATCCGCGGCGGCCTATGGAATTGGGGCCTTTTGTTCTTCCTGTCGAGTAGCCATGGAGCGAGCCACAGAACAAGGTGTCGTGTTGCATCCCCATCCCTTGGAGACCTATTCCGAAAAGATCGCAAGTGTCTTGTTGGTGGCCTTGGATCGCGACGATCTCTCAACTTCGATTCGTGTGGGCGCAACACGTGGTTTGGAATGTTTGCTAGTGGCAGGAGGGGCTGGTCAACTCTCCGACGAGACCATTGGAAGAATCTGTGCCTTCTTGGACAAACTTTCCAGTGAAGTGTTGGATGACTCACCAGGAGAGAAAAATACCGCCTTGATCGATGCGTACTCAACGGCACTTGGGAATATCATTGCCGCCGTTCTGAATAAGAGCCCTAAATTTTCCAATACCCTGCTTCACAGTCCCAAACTGGAAGAGCACGTTGCTCGAACGATCTATCCTTCGTTGCTTTCAGACGTAGAAACACCTCAGGCGATGATGAAGCATTCGGGACTCAAGGTTCTTTCTATTGCGAGCTTCTCGAGTTTTGAAGTCGCGCAGTCGATAATGACTTCTTGCCTTGAAATGCTCGTCGACTCGTTTTCGCAAAAGGGAGTCGCGTCGAGTTTTCCGTCGGCCCAGGCGGTAGCCTATCTCTTGACGAATGGCGGAGCGATGGCTGTACGTGCCTTCCACCGCTGCGAAGCGGTGGATACCATTTTGACGTCCTTCAACGACTATGCAAAGTCACGAACCAAAGAAGAGATTCGAAATAGTTTCTCCAATCTCGGTTTACCGGACACAGTTGAAGAGAGGGAAGCATTCAAAAAGGAAGTTGACGTGGTGAAACGAATTTCAGTCAACTTTCTCCCAGCCTTCAAGGAATCTGTTCCCAGGGAGAGGCTTATGCAGCTGTTAAAAATGGTCTCTGATATTCTCCCTCCTCTTTCGCACGCCGACAGCTTCCGACTATGTGTGTGGTTGCCAATCCTGGCAGAAGCACTTCATGCTACCCCTGATGAAGAAGATGACGAAACAGTGGAAATGGATGACTCAGTCGGGGAGATTGCTACGACGCTGATCCGGGGTCTGACGGATGTTGCAACAACCTCGGACTTCGATGCCGAGACCCGATCCGCAGCCGGCTCTTGCTTGTATGCTGTCATCATCCTCTCGAAAGCCAGCAAAGACTGTCTCGTGGCCCCGATAGTATCTTATTCGATTGCCCCAACGCTGTCCACGACGGTTGATGCGACAGCTGTACAAAACGCCCTGAAAATTCTTGCATTACTAGGTTCGGCAGCCGCTGCTCGTGGTGGCATGTCTTCGTCAACGGCGGACAGAATAGCCATCTTCCTCCTAGAGGTGGCATGCGATGGGAAAGCAGAGCTTCCGTTCAGCCAAGGCGCCCAGCAGAACTTAATAAATTCTCAAGCGTTCGAAGATGAGAAGATCATTCAATTGAGCGCGGCGTCGGCTTATGGCTCAATGGTAACGGTATCTACGTTGAAACCGTTAATGAAGCAACGATTGATGTACGCGAGCTTCAAATTTATCAAAGCTGCTTATAATGAAGAGCGAGATCAAGCCAGAACGGGCCAGACTGTGAAGGCACCGCGAGTGGGGCTTCTGGCTGTTGTTTGTCACGTTATTTGCAATAGTGACTTTTCGAGGCTCGAACGGTCGATGCTGCATCAACTGTGCACGCTTGTGGTCGAGGGTCTTTCATCGTCAATCTTCCAGTCAGCGAAAGAGAGCAACCAAGTGCGTTCGACGACCGCTTCAAAAAATTTGGTGTTGGCAGCCACATTGAAAGCTATATGCATAGCGCCAACAGTGGTGAGTTTGTTTCCCTTGCATTGCCTTGTAGCATCTCGAGAGTCACACTAACACATTTGTCCGCTTCTACAGGTGAGTGGTTTTGCGTTGTCGATTGTGACGGGCCTACTGAGAGCCTACGCAGTGTCAGATCCTGTTTCCGAAGTGTCCTGCAAGCTGCTAGCGCTACAGGGTCTGGAAGGGGTTGCACACATGGAACACACGAAATCCTCGAACTCGGCCATCAAACCAGCAGTGGTAGCAGTTCTAGCGGCAGCAATGAATCACCCTTCTGGTTTGTTGCGTCAAGCTGCCGTGGATGTCCGCAACGCCTGGTATGTTTTAGACTAATGCCTATTAGTTTCAAGGTTAAGGCTTCCATGTTAAATGTCGGGCCACGAGCCCATTATCACTACTTGCTCGTACGTCGGTATCAAGGGCGTCCAGGAAATGTTTTTCTTCAACCCAGCAATTGTCTCTCCGATCAGACAGAGTACGAATCGCAGCGGCACGACAGAGGGCAGCAAGATCGGCCCCACTGAAACCGTCGGTGCTGTCTGCAATGGATCGGCACAAACCTTGGAGCGAATCGGGGTCCCCTTTGACTTGAATTTTCATGCGACTTGTATGCACTTTTAGAATCGATTCTCTTTCCGTCAAGGTTGGCAACCCAACGTGGACCACTCGATCAAATCGACCAGGCCTCAAAAAAGCCGAATCCACCATCCACGGTGTATTGGTAGCTCCCAACACCACGACGCGATTTGAGAGCAATACATTCTCCGCCTCGTCTGACGAATCGCTTCCATTAGATGCTGCCGGGATATCAATATCTTTCCATCGTTTAATATCGTCAAGACACTGAAGTAGAGTGGAAGCTAATTTGCCACTGCCACCTCGGCTTCGCTCGGTGAAGAGGGCTTGAAATTCGTCCAGAAAGACGACCGATGGAGCATTCTTTTCCGCAAAGTCGAACGCCGAAACCAACATCTTTTCGCTCGTACCGATTTCAGCCCGAACCAAATCACTAGATCCCAACGAGATAAATGTTCCACCCATCGGCAAAGAAGAAGCACCTGCTCCACCAGCTGGGGCCTTTAACAATCTCGCAACAGCTTTGGCCAACAAGGTTTTTCCACATCCAGGAGGCCCGTAAAGCAGTATTCCGGTAGGCGGTGACAGATTAAATCGTGCCAACATACGACGTTTCTTGGGATCCAAAGCTAGGGCATCTTCCAATGATTCCTTTGCTTTCATGTTTCCGCCAACGGATGCAAAGGTGTCCGCCTCGGGTTCCTGCTGTGAATCTTCTGAAGATTGAAAACTAATATTCGCAAAACTGGCGCTGTTTGATTGGGCCAAGGCAAAGGCGCTTTCCAATTCTTGACAGGAGACTTTTCCATTGTCATTTCCATTCTTCACCCTCTTGAGCATCAGGGTATTCGCTAAACGTTGAAAAGTACTCCCTTTTGCCCATGCGGCGGATGCCGCCAAAACGGACAGTCTCTTGCGAGATTTTTCGTCCAAAATTACATCCGACCTTTCAAAGGCTGCCAGAAAGGCCAAGAGCCTCGTTTGCGCGGTCAAAGTGGGTAATCTATAACGCCCACCCGTCATGGCATCCAAAATAGTTGAACTCCCCCCACCTGCTGTAAGATTATTGTCCCCTGCTCTCTGAAGCGAGCGCCAGCCATCATTGGGACACGTTACAATTCCCACAAGGCAAAAGCGAACGGGCAATACCCGACCACCTGATCCACCCACATTGTACATGGTATTTTTGACGGGGAAAGGGAGTTCACCTGATCGCAATAAGGAACTTGTTATGTTGTTGAGATAAGAAGCTGGATAAAACCAGAGAAAATCGTTTAAAATTAGCTTCAAGTATTGGTATAGAGAGAAGGAAAAGAAAAGAAATCCATTCGTACCTATGGCATTGAAGACCGGGATGGCAGCATCTCCAGCACCCGACCGACCGGCTGATTGAGGTGGCATCATTGCGTCGAGATGGTCGAGAATAATACAAACAGGGGAGGATACAGGTTGCACTGCGGCACTCACAAGGATACCGTGAATCAATGATTCGAATGCTGCATCGGCATGAACGCCATACTTGGCCAACAAAGGACCAGGTCGAATAAGATGGATTCGAGAGCACCCAATCTGTTGAGCAATCGCTTGGACGAGCATCGTCTTCCCATCGGCGTGATTCGGAGAGTGGACCAGCAAAGAAGGTTCCCATGGAATAGAGCGTTCTATGGATTCTTTCTTTTCTGTCTGGAATGTGGTTGGAGTCGTTGGTAGGGGCGTACCCGATGCCTGCAGTCGAGATTGGATCGTTTCTTGCAGCGCCCGACTCCTATGCATGGCTTGCTTTCGTATTAAAAAAGCATCTTGGGTTGTTCCAATCTGAGCGGTATGTGAACACTGTATCGACATGCGCAACGACAGCGCTCGTATAGTATCAGGGTTATGGTTGCATAATACTTCTCCTTGTAAGTGTTTTGGCAAAAAGTCGTCGCCCGATTCCCCCGAAAGTTGTTGATGAAAATAGGATGGCGTCGCGAGCCAGGATGATGATATCTCAGTAGCATTAGGCGGTGACGGCGCTCTCGTCCCCGATACGAAGATTGCCAGTTGTGGAGGTAGTACTCGCACCAGTGTAGCAGGAGTAATAATGGCCTCTGTAGCAGATATGAAATTATGCGCTGAAAATACTTTCAACGCACAAGGAGTCGGGTCCAAATCCATCGGATCGTTCGAAGGAAGAAAGAAGAGTGGAAACGTTTCTTGTTGACGACGACTCGCCTTGTGAGCATCTCCGAGGACTTCCACAAAGGATGCTCGCTGATTCGTCTGTCGTTTCCGCAGGAAGCCCAGCACCAAGCCATTTTCGTTTCCCTCTGAGCTAGTCGAGGATCTACCGGTATGGGCTTGGGCCCACTCGATCTGCACAGACTGTGAAGAATCAGCATCCTCCTCCTCCTCATCGTCGTCGTCATCATCGCCATCATCATCTGCTGATGGCAGAGACAGCTCAGCATTGCGCGTCAGACGTCGAAGGAAATGCTTGACAGAAAAATTGGAAAACTCTGGGATCGAATTCAAATCGTCGTATTCTTCCAATAAAAGAGGAATCACTTCCAAATAAACCGCTGGGGCAAAGCCAGACCCCCCAAAACTATTCGAAGTCATATCCGCATGTTCTTGTGTTCTCCTTATTTTGACTGGATTTTAGACTCCTCCTACTTGGGGGAATTGAATTGTGCTGCCGGTATCAATGCAGCTCAGGCCACTTGATGGCTACCTACCGTATACCGGTACGAGTAGGAGTAAAAGGAGTGCGCCTAAAGCATCCATCGACCATTGACCGTCGACCGTCGTAACAGCATCTTACTGTACTGATGTATTTTTGGCTGGAACTTGCTACTGTAGCTTGGGATGCGGTGGGATCGGCGGACCTGCGTGTGAGGTATGAGTGTTCGTCCGTCGTCGCTCGTCGTACGCGCGAGGAGTTCTACCGCCGGGTCGAGCGAATCGTAGAACCAAAAGCTGAACGCGGTAGATACATAGAACTAAACGTATGACTTCTCTAGACAGTAGTTACACCGTCGCCTTGTAGTAACGCCGTGCACACAATATCAACATGGACAAGACGCAGATGATGGTTAATGAATTCGATTTATTGTTCGGGATCATGGATAAAGATGAGAAACAGAAAGATGGTCGTGTTATGGCAGATACGATCATGTCTTTTGATGCTCACTGGTTGTAGTTTTACTATGCTGACTAGTTGTAGCTATACTACTTTGTAATTTCTCTAGAGGTATCTGATTGGAAAACGAAGATTAACAAGGCGGTTCCTCATCTTCGAAGAATCATTTGTAACGGTAACCCAATGATTCCACTGCACAGCCCACAGCAGTCAATGGCGATCACTAATTCTAAATACAAATGATTCATCACGATTGATTCCGCTACTGGTATTTTAGAAGCCCAAGGATTTACTACCGGTACAGTAATACCAATAGTTGTACTGTACCGCGGTAATGTACCGGTACGTTACAGTACTGGTACAGTACTAAGTACCAGTACTGTAGCCGTGCGGTGTCTTGCCTGCTACCGGTACCGGTAATACCTCCGTGAATAATAACCCACGCACTGAAAAGATCACGTCAGAGTGTTGATAAAGAATAATTATGAGTTATCTACGTGGGGTGTCTTCAAGGTGTATCTCCCGCAGTCGCGCGGGTCGTCGGTTGAGTCAATAGGTCATGAGCACAACGATAGTATTTATTCAGTCCCCCCAAACCGAATTCCCTTCCTGGAATGAGGTTTGTCTCCGTGTCGGTTGGGGTAGGGTATTATCGTCCCATCATGGTGCAATTACCATTTTTTGTCATCGAACGTGGTAATCATCGGCCAACAATTTGGAGGTCGTTGGATTCATCCGCGAGCGACATCGTCGTGCGGTATCCTTCCCTTGATGGATAGGGTCCGTTTTCATTGATCGTCGGATTTCAAATATTCTTCGAAACCGTCTTTCACCCGTCGGCGCCTGTCCATTCACATGCGCTCTCGACCATGGTGTGTTCTCATGTCCGTCATTGTCCGTTAGAGTTTGGGTCTGATAAACTGAAAGATCACGTCAGAGTGTTGATAAAGAATAATTATGAGTTATCTACGTGGGGTGTCTTCAAGGTGTATCTCCCGCAGTCGCGCGGGTCGTCCGTTGAGTCAATAGGTCATGAGCACAACGATAGTATTTATTCAGCACGTGATGACCTGCTCGCCCGACGCGAGGCACATGAAAGGATGAGCGCGCCATCGTCACGAGCCAGCCGGGTTTTTGTGACCGTTATTCGCTTTTCGTTCACATCGTCGTTCATTTTTTATTGCAATACACAATACAAGTCGACTACGAATACCGTACCGGTAGACCACGGTATGTACCTCGCATGAGTAGACGACTCCTCTCTCTTGCTCTATATTACAAGTATATTACCGTAGAGAGTACGAGTAGGACGAGTAGAGCATTAGCATCGTTCATCGACCTTTACCTGTATTCCCAATTCGAGCAGGAAGATTGATTCTTCCAAGATACCATGAATCCACCATTTCCAGGAGAAAGAAGATATCACAGTCATTTCAACCGGTCCAGAGTAGTCATTTTGATCTTGGTCGGATCAGTGGCGCTCGGAATACTCTGTCTAGATCGGTTGGCAGTGTCTAAGCCCCTCGTGAGATCGATCAGTCGGCCAAAGGGGGGCGCTATTGCCACCGTGACAACATATGTATCTGAAGACCAACTTCCGGAAGTTGCATGGCTGATGACATATCCAAACTCGGGGACAACCTATACTCTGAAGCTGATTCAGCAATACACCAATACAACTACTGGGACAAACTACGGCAACGAGCAATCAGTTCATGGGACAAGTATCCCGTTGCACCCATGGCTTGAGAAAGGACCATTTTACCGATATCCTTCGATGAACAAGCCCCCGAGATTCGTTCTGACCAAAACACATTGCGGAGGGACCACGATGAGTCCAAAGCCGGAAGATTATGTTGAGACTGTTCGTTCCTTTGAGATTGCATGTCGATCAGGGAATCGAATGGTTAATGACACAAAGGAAGAGCTCACGTACGGCATCGATGTTCCGAAACGGGCTGTACATTTGATCAGGAACCCTTTCGATAATATTGTGGCGAGACTTCACCTGGAACAAAAGCGGTGGGAAAGAATGGAAGACCGAGCAGATCAGCTCAAGATTTTTAACAACACGAAGGAGGGGTTTCGGGCATGGTGCTATGCTATGGATAGTCGATCAGTCTATCAAGAAAGAAAATCTCATTTTATTGATGCAGAATTGTGGGGAATTGCAAGGGGCGTGCCTTGTCATGGCGAATTGGTACGATACACATGGTGGCATAACTACGCGATCGAGCTGACGAGGAGGATGCATATTCCCGTCCACGTCCTTTTCTACGAAGATTACACTGATGACTGGGAAAATACAGTGGACCAACTTCTGCAGTTTATTAGCGTGTCTCCAGCTTCTGATGCCGAACCTTTGGAATTCATCGCCGGAAAACACTACGGCGAGTACTTTGACGAGGGCGATGTTGTCATGGCGAAGTTACTCGTGAAAACCTTGGCGTCACCCGAAACCTGGGATTTGTTGAAACACTACTTTTCATAAGAGAGTTCAACATTGGCAGCGTCCTTTATTGGTATCATTCCTTGGATGCACGTTCACTCTGAACACAGCTTCTTGATTGCTGGTGTCAGGTGGTCGAAGACGGTCGGGTCCTCTATCGTTGGAGTGATCTTGAAACTTTCACCGTTTGCGATTTTCGACATGGTTCCTCTCAAGGTCTTTCCCGATCGAGTCTTTGGGAGCGCCTTGACTATACCAACCTTTTTGAAAGATGCGACTGGGCCCATTTCATCTCGAACGAGCTGAATAAGTTCCTCCCGGATTTGATCATGGTCCTCTTCTTGAGTACCTGCAATGCAAACCACAAACCCTACAGGGACTTGTCCCTTGATTTTATCGTCGACTCCGATAACTGCGCAGTCAGCGACTTTTGCATGCTCCATAAGAATCTCTTCCATAGAACCCGTACTCAAACGATGACCAGCTGTATTGATCACATCATCTGTCCTACCCATAATGTAAACGTATCCATCATCATCAACGAAAGCCGAATCTCCAGTTTCATAATATCCAGGGTATTTAGAAAGATAATCTTTCAAATACCGCTCGTCTTGTTTGTAAATGGTAGTAAGAGTTCCCGGAGGGAGTGGGGTCTTGATAGCCATATTCCCAAGAGTGTTGGCAGGGACGGTGCTGCCTTTCTCATCAAAAAAGGCAAGATCAAACCCAGGAACAGGCATGGAGCACGATCCATATCTCACGGGCACCCGACCAAGACCAACAGCGTTGCCAACGGCAGGCCACCCGAGCTCAGTTTGCCACCAATGGTCGATCGGAGCAGGAACATGCGGCAGTGCCCGTTCACACCAGTGGATTGTTTCTGGATCAGAATGCTCCCCAGCCAAGAACAACGTATCCATGCAGCTCAAATCATACTTCTTCGGAAACTCGGCTGCGGGATCGGCCTGCTTAATGGCACGAAAGGCAGTCGGAGCTGTAAACATTGCCTTGACCTTGTGCTCCGAAATGACCCGCCAAAAAGCACCTGCATCAGGAGTACCGACCGGCTTTCCTTCATAAAGCACTGTCGTACATCCATGCAAAAGCGGACCGTACGCAATGTAAGCATGGCCAACAACCCAACCAATATCCGACGCAGCCCAAAAGACTTCGCCAGGTTTCATGCCATAAAAATGATCCATTGAATACTTCAGAGAAACTGCCCATCCACCAGTATCCCTCACCACTCCTTTGGGGAGCCCTGTCGTGCCACTTGTGTATAAAATGTAATGAGGATGCGTCGACGGTACCGGAATAGCTTCAGCTGGTTCGGCTCTAGAAATGATCTCGTCAAAGTCCACGTCCAAAGGCCCCAGCTGGCATTCTTCGACATTTGATCGTTGTTTGATAATCACACGTTCAACAGAATGATTTGCGATTTGCAAAGCCTTATCCAGTAGAGGTTTGTAAGGGACGATTCTCGCTGGCTCTACCCCCGCCGAAGCTGAAATAATGACCTTTGGCTGACAATCTGTGATTCTAGTGGCCAGTTCAGTTGATGCGAATCCTCCAAAGACCACGGAGTGGACAGCACCAATCCTTGCACAGGCCAACTAAAAACGAGCAATAATTCCGAAACAAGCGAGCAAGAAAAAAGCTGAGGTTCCCGACAGATCCAGAACCGAACAAGATGCTTGCGAGAATGACTACGCACCATAGCTACAATTGCCTCTGGAATCATTGGCATGTAAATGACGACTCGATCTCCTGGTTCCACACTCAGTTCGTCCTTCAAAGCCCCTGCAAACACACTGACTTGGTCCAAGAGCTCCTTGTAAGAAATATGCTTTTGCACTCCAGTCACTGGACTGTCATAAATGAGAGCTGTCCGATCGCCGTGACCCGCGTCGACCTGGACGTCTAAGCAATTGTAGGCAGTATTGGTAGTGCCGTCTGAGAACCATTGATACGAGTGGGGTTTGTCGGGATCCTGCCGCAAAATCTTGGTAGGACTTTCAAACCAATGGATTCCTTTGGCTGCCTGCCCCCAGAAAGCTTCAGGTTCTTTTAGCGATCGATCGTACTCCTCAGAGTAAGCCCCAAATTCCCCCTGGAGAGAAGTTCTGTCGAACGGTGGATACTGACCACCAGCGTGGGCCGAAAATGCTCGTTGTAGAATCGATTGCCGACCAACACAACGACGTTCGTAGCCAGCAAGAGGTGACGTCTGGATCACTTGGGTTGCTGCGGAGCGTTTCTTAGGATTATTAGGATGTCTTTTCACGACTTGAGAGAAAAATCGATGCATTTTTATCGTGATCGTGGTACCTGGTACCTCGTTGGGATATCTATTGTGCACACCTTCCTTTACTGTACTTCTTTTTCAATTCAGTCGTTCCCCCTATCGTAGAAGTACCAGTAGTACAAGTACAGGAAGCATCATCTTGGCTCTCACTATTACTTGTACCGGTACACATACTGACTCTTATTGATGCGACGAGATCTTTCAAAAGGGAGATGCGGATGATGCGGAATGCGGACGGAGGCCAAAGATGCGCAGAACTACATACAGTACTTGTACATACCGAGCGTACTCGTACCCCAGGTACCTGGTACCAGTACCGGTACCTCGTACTGTACGTTAGCCAAGAAGCTTGGCCAAGCTGCGAAGCAGTTACCGCGTGATTCGACTAACGCGCTTCTGAGTTCTACATTTCAGGAAGGAGGAGTACGCGCGTGCGCGCTTCCTTGGATGTTCCCTTTTAATGGTGACATGTACTGTGTACAGTACCAGTACTGTACACTGTACAAGTACCGGTACCGCACAAGTACCACGATACATCGGCTTCATGTGCCAAGCCCTCGCTAATTGTCTCCAACGGTTCTATGTGGCTTATTTTTGAATATTCAGGGCTGAATACTTATGATATGATAAAATCCGAGGAAGTGCGTTGAGTTTGTCGCCTGTCAGCTCTGACCACAGAAAATTGATGCCAAGTCCAAGTCCACCTCGAGCCCACGGCCAATACTACCGGTACAGTAGAGAGTAAAATTGATCCAATACAAGTATACCACCACTACGACTAGAGCTGACTAGTGCATGCCGCATTTGAAAACAAACTGCACCATTGACCAAGGAAAGTTAATCAATCAGCTCTTCATCGACTTGTTCATTGCATAGCTGGACATGGAACAGGCGGGTGTGACTAGACCACCGAGATTCCGTGGCCTTTCCGACATGAGGAACCGGTCGTCTGTGTTCGATTCGAACTCTTCCCATACGAGTAGTCATGAAGAGCCACACGCAGAGTTTTCGACTGAGCACAGAGCAAAAGTCAGGATGCCCCTAGAAAAAGAAACTGATCACGATTCGCTGGTCACAAACATTTCATCGCGGGCCAAAGCGAAAAGGCGGCCATTCCAACGAGGTCGGGAAGGGCCACCGAATAACGACGGTGGATCCATAATCAGCAACTGGTCGAAACCGAGCCTGGTGAAGCCACTCTTTGAGTTCGATGCAGCTTCGGTATTAAGCGCTGAATCAACACATGCCTTGTTTCGCAGTGACGATCCATGGCGGGCCGCGAAGAGGGGCGACTTGACGGCTCTAAAACAGTTCCATGCGAGCGGGAAAGTAGATTGGATGGCGAAGGACGACTTCCGAAATGTTCCACTATACTATGGTTGCCAATCGGGGGCGATTGCGGACATTATGGTAGTCCCATTTCTTCTGTGGGTGACCCCGCTACGCAACGAGAAAATTCTCGAAAAGTGTAGGAAGAACGCGGTCAACCAGCAGGTTCGATCGATCCTCAGCGCGTACAAGAAAGGCGGGCTTTCTGCTATTGGCGTAGAAAAAGGTTCGGTTGCATCTGTCAGCTCGAAACAAACTTCATCAAAAGTAAGCGATCATTTTGTCTCTGCCGGATCATCTCCACACCACCAAACTTAGATCAAACTTACCTTTGTCTTTCTGCAGTCCTTCTCCTCAAATATACGTGTAGACAAGGAAAAGAAAAGGTTGGAATCAACAACGATTCATCGACAGGAATCTACGTTCAGCGATGATAAGTCTAACACAAACAAGTCGAGCGAGGTTAGATCGATTACTTCCAGCAAAGCCTACGGCAAGTCTCGTCGACGTGGTTCGTATGACAATGATGATGGGAACTCGTCCAAAGCAGGATCACTCAAGTCGAAACTTTTTGGGGAACGAAACAAAGCAGAGAAGAATGAGGTAAAAGAAGGAATGTCGTCTGTAGGATCGAAGAACCGAAAACAGACGGCTCCGAAATCTCGGGAAGAGGTGAATGTTCAAAAGACGAGCAACAGGAAGACCTTGGACGAGCCACGAAAACCGAAGTCCTTACGATCGTCGCCCCTCCTTGACGACAATAGCTCCTTTCAGAGAGCGTTTCTGAGAACTCGGAAACCACCGCCGATCCTAGAAACGGCCTCTTCGGGTCTGAGTTTGACACGAAATAAGTTCCCCCCGAGACCGCACCCATCCCGCCGGATCGCCGACAAGGATGAGGGTGAGGGAAGGGACGACACAGACAAGGATGAAAGGGATGACATGGACAAGCCCATCGAGCAACACCGACAATACGGTAGCCAGGTATTAAAGGGGACACTGGCATCTTCAAGTGGTCGCGATGATGACAGCTGGTCGATCGGAAGTATTTTGTCCTTAAAAAAGTGGCGTGATAATTCGAAGCAACTAGACACAGAAAAAATTGACAAAATTCTTGGGACACACATCAAAGGAAAATACGGTGACAAGTCGAGGCAGGCATCGGATTCGGAACCAGACAACCTGGAAGGGACGAATAGAAGGCGTTTTCCCAAGGCGTACATTGAGTTCCACGAGAATGAGAAGACTTGGGTCATCGGGAACCAATGGAAGCAGGCCGGCAATGGAGAAAAAGACAAAATGCTTCACGTCTATGATCACACGCAACGAGTACATGTCGTAAACTGCCACGGAGTTAATATTCATGTTCATGGACGAAAAATGAAAGCTATTCTCGTGGACAATTGCTCCGATGTCAATGTGATATTCGATACTGTCATCACGACCTGTGAGGTTGTAAATTGTTCGAACGTTGGACTTCAGATCACCGGGGTCTGTCCAACATTTTCTATTGACACTAGTGAGGGGGTTACACTCTGGCTGACGCTTGAAGGAATGAGAACTTCAAACTTTGTGACCAGTAAATCAAGTGAAATTTCCATCTCGATTCCCCAAAGCGAGGACTCCAATCCCTGGGAAAGAAAAGAAGTCCCACTCCCTGTGCAATATGTCCACAAATTCCAAGATGGAGGCGTTATGAGCCACTTGCCTGGCAAATATTAATCCTCCCCTGCGCATTATTCATAATCTGTAATCCTGGCCAAATCCCAGTAGCTGCAGCATTACCAGTATGGCTTCTTTGCGCTAGAGTAGCTGTGGCGAAGGGCAAGCAGATTGATCTCATGGTATCCTTTGCACGTTCGCAGACCTGCATTCTCTCCAACCCACCGTACTCTAGTAGATGAGACTAAGCTCAAACGCGCAAAATATAGAGATATTGTGCGTTCATTCTCTAGATAGTACTCTGGCGTGGCTATTGTCGTTCCGGCGCAAGAGAGATGATGATTCATTGCTCTCGACCGTCAAGGTAGTAGCTAAATTAGACAGAGCACTTTTCGCTGCTTTACGATATACTCCAGCAATGAATCTCTCTTGCGCCGGACCAACAAGAGCCACGGCATCGTAGACAGTCCATCGATTGACGACTGAGCTGACGGCATCATCAGCGCTACTATACTAGTCTGCACATCTACAGAGACGATGGAACATAGTAGCTCTACTCACTAACTAACTAACTAACTAACTAACTCACTGATTTATCGTATTAATTGCTCTACAGTTTGCTGGAGCGTAGCGACAGAGCCTCGGGGCTCTTTTAATTCGGGCTCAACGGGTGGAACGTATCCAACTCGTTTGCTTCGAATCGAAGTACTGTTACTAGTAGCTCTACTAGTATACTCATGTAGTACATAGCTAAATTAGACAGCAGACTTTTCCGCTGCTTTACGATAGTACCAGGTACGCTACCAGGTACAGTTGGTACCTGCTGGTACAGCAGACTACCAGCGGTACTGTAGACAATGCCGTGGTGCGTGGCCGGCACGAACGCCTTTTTGCAGATTGTGTCCAGTGTCCAGTGTCCACCCTTTGAGTCATGGGTGAGGAGTCTTGGATATTCCGCAAGTAGTTGTCACAGAAAAACGTCATCGATGCATCATCATCGGACGACCGAGCTGTTGTTTGTTGTCCCTCTCATAATATTTCAACAATCAAAGGGAACTTTTGCACTTCACTTGGATACAAAGACCTCTTCTTAGAACATGAAAAACTTGCCCCTTTTGACCTTGCTTGCAACAATTTGCGTTATTTTCGCGGGTAGTAGCGATGCAATCAAGGACAAGGCAACCGGAATCAAGTTCGCCGACAGGGCTAATAGTCTGCCAGTCTTCGGGGTGGGAACTCGAACCAAGGGACCGATCAAAGTCTACTCGGTGGCATTGTACAGTAACAAGAATATGAAAAAGGACCTTGCTGAGTTGTCGGCAACCGCCGACAAGAAACGAGCTCTTGAGGCTCTACTGAGTGGAGCCAAAAGAGGGCCCACCACTTTCCTGTTGAAATTTAATTTCAAAGTTGGGGCCGAGAAGGTCTCATCTAGTATCACAGACGCTATATCATCTCGATTCTCTGGTTCTAAGGACGTTGCAAAATTGAAGCAGATCCTGTGCGATGGGGTTAGCGAGAAAGGAACCACTGTAAAGGGGACTACAATGCAGTTTGACTGCTCCAAGGGGGGTGTCAAGGTATTTTTAGACGGACGTAACCTTGGATACGTATCTAGCAGTGGTCTTGGGTCAGCTTTCTGTGGAGTGTATCTTGACAACAAATCTGTGTCGCCTGCCCTCCGCCAAAGCTGCTTGGACAACTGCTGCAAACCGTGAAATGATGTAGTACGAGTTAGAGTAGCTCATAGTACCTGGTACTAATGGTATCATTGTAATGCAAGTTATTGATTTGTGCAACTGGAAGACTAGCTAGATGAGTATGGACTTCTCCTTCAGTCTACAACGCATTGAGATCTCTGTACCGCTCAATTCCTGTCACGCTTCGGTATAGTGGAAAAACCGGTAACATACGGTGGCTACGTTGGTGTACAAGTAGAGAGGAATCATCATCATGCTCTTCTCTCTCCAGTAGTTTACGATAGACCATCTACTACTAGAGAGTTGAGTAGAGTAGTAGCATATGGTACAAGGTACTCACTCGACGGACCGACGACTTAGTTGACGTTCGACCAAAACGAATGCAATAAAGATACACGCAACACGTGTAACTTGCACGTTTTGCAAAGATGTCAGTACTGTACCGGTACAGTCTGTACCGGTATCAGATTGATGCCGAGAAGAACACTGCACACTGCGTTACTGTACAGTAGACCTACAGCACATCATGCTGAGATGCGAAAGGGGAAAGGGAGAGGAGAGAGGAAAGAGAGTACCAGTACGGTACAAATAATAGGCGATGGTGACAATCATATCACATCTTATTGTCTGTCTGCATTAGTCATCCCACCGACGGTGTCAGCTACCTCGCCATTCTATCAACTTATTACCATGACGAGTCTACGCCCCCTGAAGAAATGTTTGTCATTGAGCCTACTGATGTTGCTTGCACTGACGTGCCGAGCTGCGACGGCAATGAGCGACAAGGCAACTGGGATCCCCTTTGCGTCTGCTCTGAAAGAGCTAAGTTTATTTGGAGTTGGTGTTCGTAAGAAGGGCCCTATCAAAGTTTATTCCGTCGGAATGTATTGTTCTGATACTGCTCGTGAATCGCTATCAACAATTTCAAAGACTGCCGACAAGGGAAAGCAAGCTCTTTCCGCTCTTCTGAACGGCGCAAAAGAAAGTGATACTTCATTTGTCCTCAAAATGAACTTCAAGGTTGGTGCGGAAAAAATGGCGAGTGCCATTGCAGAATCGTAAGTAGTCTACTGATGTAGGGCCCTATGTAAATGTATACTTGACAAGCCTCTGATGATGGTATCGACTCAAAAACTGCATTTTCTTTTCAGGGTGGCACCGCGGCACTCCTCGTCGTCAGAGGTAGACTCATTGAAAGGATTAATTTTTGCTGGCGTGTCGGAAAAAGGCGCGGCTGTGAAGGGAACAGTCCTCCAGTTTGATTGCTCTCCCGAAACTGGTGTTGATGTGTCGGTAGATGGCAAAGATCAAGGGAATGTAGCTAGTCCTGGACTCGCTAAAGCCTTCTGTGACGTCTATTTGGACGACAAATGCGTGAGTCCTGCGCTAAGGGAATCGATCTTGGACAACTGTTGCGCTCCATAAAGCTATAATTCAACTAATTCCTAGAAAAGTGAGCTTACTCCACCATGGCTTCGCTGGGAGTCACCGTGCTTCTTTCGTCCTTGTATGCCTGGGCACCAAAAAGTTCACGCCGAATCTCAGGTGTGATCTTGTGATGGAAGTGCTTCTTCATTACAACTCTGAGTGATTCCCGAGCTTGATCTTTGACTTCATTTTTGTATCGCTGGCAGAATACAAGAAGGGCTTGATGCCACAATACAGGCAAAACTCGATCATCTTCAATAAAGCTGGCAAAGTGTCGGACCAAACTCGAGATTACAGGTGCCGGGAGCGAGTACTTTTTGTTTAAGAGCGTCTTGATAAAAATCGATGCAGCACCATTGTATTCTGTCATTTGGGCAAGTTTGTGGATTGCAACTGCAGAGTGATGGACCGGGATCGACACTCGTTGCAAAACAGATGCAACGATGGCAGCTTCCCGAAGTGTACATTCCTCCTTGCACAGCGGTAGGAGAATTCCCTTGAAGAAAGCAGCAGGTTTGTAGACGGCCTTCTTCAAAGACATATAATAGTGGTAATTGAGCTTCTTGCTGGATTGAATATCGGCTCTAACAGCGTCCAGTAGAACAAGGTTGTAAAATCGTTGTGCCATCTTGGGATTCAAGTTCGACGCAAAGATTCGTGTAGCTGCGAACATCGCATGAGGGGTCCAAAGATCCGGTCGGGTCAAGTACAAAATCTGCTCCCAGTTGCTCAAAGAAGGGATAACCTTGAATGCCTTTGGTAATTTTCCAGCAGTGTATCGACTAAGAATCTTTCCAATATCGGTGTAGACTTCAACAACTTTCTCCGGCAGGGGTGGTAGCCCCTCTTCCTCGTCGCCTTCAATCGCTTCCCCCCGCTTCTCTGCTTCTTTCTCTGCAATCTTTCCCATGATAATATCAGCTAGTGACTGCTTCTCCTCAAAGTTGTTGTTTTGATTCATAGAAGCAAGAATTTCTTCATCCTGTGCCGACAGTCCCAACATTCCATCTTTCACGCTCACATATCCTTGGTCGTTCTCAATGTAGCTACAAACAACGGAAACGACAGAAAGAAGTCAGAACAAAGTCTAACGAGATCAATCAAAATTGGGAAATAAACTTACTCCTCTCCGTCGTCAATGATGATATCTTCCGTTTCTTCCTCCTCGACTTCTTCGTCACTGTCGAAAGTGGTGTTTTGACCTTTCTTTGGTCGTGTCTGTCTCAGAAAGTCACGGTGTTCTTCCGCTTGCATCTCCATTTCTTGTTCTTCGGTCAACTTCAAGATTTTAGTGCTTGTCTTGGCGTCCAAGTATTCCCCGTCTGCATCATTGGAGCCTCGATTCTTCCGTCCAACACGAATAGGGGCAGCATATCTTCCACGCAGTTTGTCTCCTTCAATGACCTGACCCAGAGGCTCGTGCCTCGCTTGCTGCGACTCAAGGGCCGCTGAACGGATTTTTTTAACCTTGGGCATTATTCTTTGGTTGATGCGAAAAGCAGTAATGCTAAAGCGAAGAAATGTGTTGTTGTGGAACAAATTGGTTTGGAACTTCATCTCTGTTCGAACGCCTTTCTCAAGTTGTTTGTTGTTGGTTGGTGCTGGTTTTGTTGGTTGGAGGCAAGTTCGTTCGTCTGTCTGTCTGTCGTTTGTATTTGACTAATGCGACTTAGAGCAATAGTCGACTAAATGGACTTCAAAAATTTACCTGTTACCACTTTACCACTTTTTGTAGCCCGCGCTCGTTAGCTGGATGGATGCCAAAAAAGCACGTCGCTCGAAAGCAAACAAGAAACAATCTCCTCTCTATCTATCGGTAACCTTTGAGCACCTCCTGCCTGCCCAATCCTCACAGACTTTGTTTGATTCTTGTTCAACTCGTCCTTTCGCAACCATGACCTCTTTTGCTTCCCTTCCCGCCATCCTCCAGCCCAAGGAGGAGGACATCCAGATGATGTTGTCCGCTGGTGTCCACACTGGAACCAGAAACTCCGACTCTGGCATGCAAGAGTACATCTGGCGCCGCCGTAACGATGGTGTCCACATTTTGAACATTGGCAAGACCTGGGAAAAGCTTGTCTTGGCTGCCCGTGTCATCGTCGCTATTGAGAACCCTGAGGATGTTATCGCCATCTCTGCCCGCCCCTACGGTATGCGTGCCGTCCTCAAGTTCTCTCACTACACTGGAGCTCAATCCATTGCTGGACGTTTCACCCCGGGTACCTTTACGAATCAAATCACCAAGCAATTTCGTGAACCCCGATTGTTGATCGTCACTGATCCCCGAACGGACTCGCAAGCTGTTAAGGAAGCTTCTTATGTTAACCTTCCTGTGATTGCTTTCTGCGACTCGGACTCTCCTCTTCAGTTTGTGGATGTTGCCATCCCTGCTAACAACAAGGGTAAATACTCGATCGGTCTCCTTTACTGGCTCTTGTCTCGTGAGATCCTTCGCCTGCGAGGATCTGTGAGCCGTGCTGGTGACTGGGATGTCCCTGTTGACCTCTTCTTCCACCGTGACGTTGAGGAGTTGAAGAAGAGCGAAGAGGAACAAGCTCAAAAGACGGATGACGGTGCGGCTGTTGCCCCCACTTACGACGAAGCCATGCCGGATGCCGTGGATCCGGCCGTTGCTGGCGAGGGCGCCGCGGCAATTGGATTTGAGGCTGGCGACGCTGCTGCCTACGGTACCTCGTGGGAAGGCGGTGATCAAGCTGCTGCTGCCACCGAATGGTAATTTCCATATAGGATACTGGTTTCTTCTAGTCTACAACTTCGTAGCTGCCACAAGTACCATTGCTATTAGTATCGCTTAGTCAGTTCTTGCCTTAATAATTGTATTGCCTTCGTCCTCGCGACGAGATATTTGCTTGGAGTTAAATGGCGTCAGGAGATTGATTGATTCTACCTGTTGCTCAGTTTGAATCTAAAGCAACTAGTATTGGTAGACTACATTGAACATCCAGAGGGCAGATATCTTTCAAAAATCCATACAAGTACTGGTACCACTCTATACTGGCATAGTCCAATAGCATTTCTAGTCTACCCTTCTATGCCTTCGATGTAAATTCGAACAATATCGGCCAAAGATGCGTAGGTTCCTATCAAAAAGAAGAGAAACCCTAGAAGAAGCAACAGGTAGCATTTGAGCTTGTCCATCCACCACTTGCCCAAACCCAACCACTCCTTTCCTGGAACCGAGCTACTATGTCGATAATCCTCCTTTCGTGTGTTGGGGGCAGTGATTCCCTTTTCCCCTCCCTCTGTTTGGCTGCTGCTAGTCGACGCAGAGTCCAAATGTTTGATCCAAGCCAACTCCAACATGGGAGGAATTAAGAGGGCAGACGAGGATCCCGCCAGAGCCCCTGCCAACGAAATCAAAGATTGCACATTGGGCACAATAACAGCAATGGTATATGTCATAAGCACCAATAAGACTCGTAACAGGGGAGAATCCCCCGGCATGGTCATTTCAGGGAAGATTGACTGAATACTTGTAATGGCCGAGTACGCGACACTGGCGTTGTCTTCGTCGTTCTCGACAGGCTCCTCAGCTTCTTCCGCATTGTATTGATGCTCATCCCACTCTTCAATATCAGCAATATCATGTTCGGGAAGTGGCGGAAGAGGCTCAAAGGCGCTTAAATCATCATCTTCCAGATCATCCTTATCCTCTTGCGCCAAAAACCGCGAAAACGAAGGGGCCAATAGTTCCAAGGCAGGGAACAATTGAAGGGGGTATGTAAAGAGTACCGACAAACTGACGGCTGTGTTAGCCACCATGAGCCACCACTGGATTTCGGGGTCATCCGGGTAGGCTTCAATCAGAAAGGCAGTGACACTCCCACTCGTCACATTCCCAAAAGCCAAAACACAAATTACCGAGAAGGACGCTAGAATTGCTGCCACGCACAGCATTGCCATCACAAATGGAATTTTGAAATATTGTGGCTCCAACATCGCCGACTCGACCGGTAGAATCAGATTGATCCCTTCGTAGGAATACAAAATCGCGCAGACGGCCAAGGGGGCACTGGCCAGATTCAATTCAATGGGGTCGAGTGGTCGATTGGGCCATACTTGCTGAATGATGACCCCAACGGCAAAGAAGGTGACCGCCAAAAGAAAGGTTCCCAACGCCATGACCGGAGATAAACTTTTGAGGTTGGGAATCAAACTGAGTCCCAAAATGAGGGGCAATTCCAATGTCATGACCCCCGCGTGTGTTGCCATGAAAGTGATACCCGAGCTTTCCATAACGGCTAGCAAGTTTTCCCCCACAAATGAAATGAAAACAGTACAAATAGCCAGTTGTTGCACACACACGCAAACAGCCACGTAGGTTTCAAATCTCGATCCATAAAAGAACTCTCCGACTGCCGCGTAGGTGACTTGTGTGTTTGTAGTGACCGACGACGACTCACTGGCTTTGTCGTCGACTTCAGCCACGGTTTCTCGTTCAATAAAACGCTTGAGTTTGACAATAGTCCAACAGTTGTAACTGGACCAGTAAGAAACAGTAAAAATAGCAAAGGGTCCCCAAAAGTAGCCCAGCTGACTCATCGCCCACGGTAAACTCAGACACCCCGCACCCATGTAACCCTTGAGAAGATGCACGAACGTCTGATACACTGACGTCTTGTGTTTATCCTCCGAGTCTGCCATACTTTGTTCGTCGTCTTCGGCATCGTTCTCGTTCTCGTCCACTTTCATTTCAATACTCTTGTATCCAAAGGAACTCGTGCGGGTGTGCGACGGGGCCAGCAAGGGAAAGGCATCGTCGGTGGTGTTCGGCGTAGTCATTTCACGGTTCACGGCAGGATGGACGAAGAGATGATCTACACGATAAAAAACAGCCGATCTTAGGTCGGGTGGTCGGTGAGAAGTGAGAAGAATGTTTCGTTTGGGACTGCTCGTAGACTACCGATACATGAAGTACTTCATTTGCAACAAGATATTGTAGTACCAGTACCTGTAGGCTCGTCTGGTTCTCCCCGTCAGATGCGGAGTGAGAAAAAGGGCAAAAAGAACAATGCTTCCAAAGTTACAGCCCACAGAAAACACACAACATCATCAAATTCATCATCACACACCGGCCGGCAGGAACCAAACGCAGCGCAGTCGGAAACGAGCGAAGAAGATCTCATGCGCGCTGCGCGCAAGCGTGCACCACTCTTTAGCTATCGGCTGACGTACGTACCGTATCGGTACAGATCACATTTGTCGTGAATTGGATTCGCGATGTACAGAAACAGTCCCAAATGGAGATCCAATCGGATGAGTCTGCGATTCAATCGGACGGTAGTCTTGGAAGCGACGTTCCTATTGTAACAGAATTGAAACAGGTTTGGTTTTCTGATAATTGTGAGCCTATTTTTATTGTCTATTTTGCTACTCTTGATTTTCCAGAAAAACTTCCAGTAGTAATTGCAATTGCATTTCCCAGTAGTAAATCCACAGGATTCTACTGTTTTTCATCTAGCCACCACCTCGTTGGTACTGACTCAGGATATGCATCTCTTCATTCCTACTGGAGTGTCGATAATAAGTCGGCCTTTGGGGTACTTCTTCAAGTAGCCGAATATCCTCATTAATCCTTGGAAATGACCCTCCCTAGCAGCCATTTGGTACCTGCATAGTTCGAAACTGCGTACGCAATATCAAAACGGCCTAGTGTTATGATCCAATTAGCGCTACCGATAAGTGAACGGTACTTGGATAAGTCATCCGGGGAGAGGAGTGGGGTGTCATGTAATTCGGGGTGGTATTCCGGGCTCATGGGGACTACACGAGGTTTGAATTCCTGGGAGCACATGGTTTCCATGCAGGGAACGCAGTTTCTTATGTATGTTTCGGCGGAGAATGCCGTATACAGGTCTTGTTTATGCCATGCTTCATCCAAGTCTTCAACGTCACCACCCAAATAGTATTGGGGTTTTCCAACACCTTTCATTACGTAGTCTTTCATAAGACTGTTCATAATTGCCACCGGATTGCGAGAGAAAGCAATGACGTCATCAACATATCGCGCTATAAACTCGTAGTGTCCATCTTCGCATCTTTTGATCCATAAGTCTGGATCAGCTTTTGAGGGCTTAAATCAGAGTTGACGTACGCGTTTAGAAAGATGTTCGTGGAAACGTGTGGAGGAACTTTTTAGACCGTAAAATGATTTAACGAATATCATTCTCCTTCCTTCGAGTTCTTTACCAAATTCGGGTCCTGCTACGACGTAGACCTTTTCTCGTGTCTCCCCGTAAAGAAAAGCATTACCGACATCCCCGGCGCACACAAGTAAGTTATTCATCTTTGCTAGTACGAATCCTATGCGCACAGCTTCCATGGGTTTCGGCGTTAAATATTTACGATGCGACAACGCCGGAGAAAACGTGACCGCGCTGCAAAAACTGTGCAACAAATTCGGAGTTCAACTCGACTGACAGACTACCAACACTTCCCGCGAGTGGCTCTCGTCTCTCGCGCCAAAACCAAGATCCCGATACAGTACATCACACTTTGTCCGACAGGCGCGCAGACCGACGGACGAGGACAGACTGGTCTGCTCCCCGACCGTCCGGCTACCGGTGCACTCGTGGAGAAGGCGTCGACACGCGCAGCGCCACTGCTGGTACCTGTATTTACTGTACGTGTACTTTTGCTGCGGCATGCAATGACCCAGCCGTGCGGCGGCGGCGACCATGACGGAAGACATCCAGCGGTTGGCAGTCGGCAGTCGCTCTGTTTTTATTTTAATACTTCTCTCGTGTTGTTGTGGAGGTACTCGTATACCGGTACCAGGTACTGGAAGTCTACGTCAACAACGCTCAACCCACAAGCTCGTATTTTACTCTTTTACTTTGCACAGTACGACTACCAGGCACTCGATAAAGATTTTCGTATTCGAGTTACAACCTTCGAAGAGTCAGTCGGGCAATCCAGTGCAACAAAAGACGCAACCTTCCATCTATCATGTCGGGTGGCAAATCGTTGGAACTCATGCAACGCCGCCTGTTGACCGGGCAACCTGCTCCGGCACCAGGTGGGGATGGAGATGCTCCTAGTAACGACACAAACCAGCAGGGCGTTCCACCGCCGCAGCAGGGAGATCCTCCTCAACAGCAGCCGGACGTTTCGCCCCAGCAAGGAGAGCAGCCATCGCAGCCACAGCTGAATCAAAATCCTCGACCCGGAAAGTCATCGGCGGCCTTGATGGCCACCCAAGCTCGAGAACACGCAACGCAACAGTCGCAACCTCCTCCACCACAAGAGCAGCAGCAGACACCACCAGGTGGCCGCCCCAAAGGCAAGAACTTTGCCGCCATGGCGATGAGTAATTCTACCAAGCCCCCCGAACCTGTTCCTGCTCCTCCTGCGCCAGCTCCGCCGGCTGCCATGGCGGCTGGTCGTCCCAAGGGCAAAGACTTTGGAGCCATGGCGTCCCGTATGGGAGCTCAACAGCCTGTTCGGTCTCCTCCAGCTCCGGCTCCAGCAGCACCCGCTCCTCCCCCGGCGCAAAGAGTTGCCGTCAATAGACCTCCGATGGACGTCGAAGCGCAGCGATTGCGGGCCCAGCAAATGCAAGCGGCGGCTCGTGCGGCGGCGGGCCTTCCTCCTCTCGAGAAGTATACGGCAACCACAGTGACGACCATACCGCCTCCAATCACACCAGCAAAGCCTGGAGTTGGACCTCGCCCAAGTCCACCAGGGCAGCCACAAATGTATCAGCACCAGCAGCAACAACAACCGCCGCCACAACAACAACCACAGCAATACCAGCAGATACAGCAGCATCAGCAACAACAACAACAACAACAACTGCCGCCGCAACAACTGCAGCAATCCCACATGCAGCATCAGCAGCCAATTCAGCCTCCACCGCAGCAGCAGCAGCAGCAACGGCAGCAGTATCAGCAGCCGCAACCAGCGATCCCTCAGCAAACACCTCCGCAAGTCGCTCAACGCAAGGTTGCTTCCAAGCCAGCGCCAATCAGTCGTCAAGGCTCTTCGTCGTCTCGATCGAGACCGTACAATGCTACCGCCGCGTCGGCTCGAAGTCCCTCTTCGGGTTTGGCCGCCCCGGACAAGCCAGCCGCGCCCCGTCCCACTCCCCAGCCCACAGTGCATGAAGGCCGCTTGTCCTTGACCAGCAAACAACAAACAGGAGCTCCCCTGGTTGGAAAACGAATCCAAGACCTGGTTCAATCGATTGATCCCAATTATACTTTGGATGCCGAAGCCGAAGAACAAGTCTTGCAAATTGCCGATGACTTTTTGGATAAAGTCACGCGGCAGTCGATTCGATTGGCCCAACATCGGGGATCCAAAGTACTCGATGTGCAAGACATTCAGGTGGTGCTTGCCAAGCATTGGGGTATTTCAGTCCCCGGTTTGGGATTGCCCAATATTCGACCTCTTAAGGCTGGTAAAACCACTGTCTCGAGAACTGCAAGTGGATCCATCCCGGGTTCCGGGGGAACCAAACGAAAGAGTACTTCGGAGAGTGCGAATGCAAACCGCAAGAAATCAGCGACATCGGCTTCCAGTGGGCCAATCATGGTCGCATCTCCAAATTAGGGGCATGGGAGACAATAGACAATGGCATAGGAGTAGCTTTTTTTCTCTCTAACATTTGGACCATTTTCATCTCACTACGAATACTCTACTCCTCTATACCGGTACCTGACTGCATTAACAACCAGCCATTTAGTTCAAGTGGATGATAGTTATTTTAGAGTGAAATGTGTTACACAGAACCAGAGCCGATGACAACAAACATGGTTCGATAAGTTCAAAGCGGAAACAAAGATATATACCCTCTGACCTCCCCAGATAGACAGTGGTTTCCCACGAAGCGACGAGTGGCGCGCAAGTTGCTGCCTTCCATCGTGGCGAGATTTAAAAGGCACCCTTCTTGCTCTTGCCACCCTTGGTTGACTTGTTGATGAGCGACTTGTGAATGTGAGGGATCACACCACCTCCGGCAATGGTAGCCTTGATCAAGGCATCCAATTCTTCGTCACCTCTAATGGCCAACTGCAAGTGACGAGGAGTGATACGCTTGACCTTCAAGTCTTTGCAGGCGTTTGCAGCCAGTTCTAGAACTTCGGCAGTCAGGTATTCAAGAATGGCGGAAGTGTAGACGGCCGCCGTAGCTCCGACACGGTGTCCTTGGTGAACGGAGTTCTTCAAGAAACGGTGCACACGACCGACGGGGAATTGAAGACCAGCCTTGGAACTTCTTGACTGAGGAGCCTTCTTGCTCGTTGGGGCCTTACCGCCCTTTCCACCTTTTCCTCCCTTTCCACCTTTTCCAGACTGTTGGCAAAACAGATGGAAGAACATAATGTGAGAGTGGTCATGGTGTTGATAGAGAGAAGGTCGACGGATGGGAACAACATGAACTCCAAAATGTCTGATAGCGCCCGAGGAGGACTCCTCGTCCTCACGGAGGAGCGTCTTTCTGGTTCCGATATATTGTTCAACAAAAGGACAAAGCTTACATCCAGACAATGACCTCGCCATGATACAGACATTGCAGGCAAAGACAGCCTGACTCGAGATTGAAAGACGGATAACTACGACGTTGCGGAACCTGAAAACAGCAGACGCGTCTACCAATCTCGTTTCCTGGCTGCGAGGGCCCGCTATTGTCCCATGCTAACAAATACATGCATCGAGACTCTCGGAAAGCAATGAAGGATCACTAATACGTACCATTGTCGAAATTTGTTGATGATTGGAATAACTTTGGTGAAATATTTGAATAATCTGGCTGGGAGGGGTTCGTTGCGTCTCGGATCAATGCATATTGGTCCATGGCTGCACTTCCTCCGGGTTCTCCCGCGCCGCTTTTTGAATTCAAGCGAGATTGCAGCGCGCCAGGCTTTTCGTTATTTACTGTGTCGCACCGGCACGGTACTTAATCTACGTAAATGCCCGATCGGTCGTTTGATCCACGCGCCGGCCGGTACCGGTATGCCCACAAGGGCACGACACAAGCCGAGCCATTCCCTTCGTCATTTCAATCAGAGAGGCAGACGAGCAGAGGCAGGGCGGCAGGCTGGCGGGCGGGCGGGCGGGCTTGGAAAGAAGTCTGAAGTCTGTACCAGGTACTTGTACAGTACTTGTACTGTTGTTCAGTACCAGTACTGTACGAACTGTACTGTACTGTAGAGTGAGGAGGAATATTATACAACGGTTGTATAACATGACTCAAGACTCGTCACACGACTGCCGACTCTCACGACGTTTGACTACGGAGGGCTGAGACATAATTACGCGTGCTTTTCCCGTGCTTCACAATAATAACAAAATATCGCGTACTTTTCCCGTGCTTCAGAACATGAACATGACATAATAATAACAAAATATCGCGTGCTTTTCCCGTGCTTTAGAACATGAACATTACATAATAATAACAAAATAACGCGCGCTTTTCTCGTGCTCCGCATGATAACGCGTGATTTTCGTTCATCGTCGCGCCATTTTAGTTCGAAACGACGCCCTCTTCCGTATTAACCATAAGAGATATAGCAACACTACTACTACATAATACTACTCTTTTATATCCTCTACGAATTAGTGCTGTAAAGTATCCGGATTCGTGGCGTCAAGAATAAAATATTCGAGACGCCAAATGGCCAAAATCACGCGATACTGCTAGTAGTGGCACGAATATTTGCATTTTATATTTCGTAATTCCGCGACGGCTCTAGAGCTCCAAATAAAAAACCACCCGGGCAATCTTTAGTTCGTATATCGATATTGACGCTTGAATTACGGCGGCGTCCAACTCGTCCCCTGGGATGAGCAATACGGGACGCCCCAAGAGGCAAGTTGAGTTTGTGAAAATGTGAGGCGCGCATCACAAAAATTATCGCGCGATTTTACTAGCGTTTTGAAAATTTGTTCAATTTTGTCTGTCTATGTGTAGCAATCCCGAGGCTGCTACAGAGCTCCAAATAAAAAACCGCCCGGGAAATCATTAGTTCGTATATTGATAGTGACGCTCGAATTACGGCGGCCTCCAACTCATCCCCTGGAACGAGCAATACGGGACGCCCCAAGTGGCAAGTTGAGGTTGTGAAAATGTGAGGCGCGCATCACAAAAAAATTATCGCGCGATTTTACTACGGCCGGCTGATTGTTGTAAAAAATAATGACTTCCTCGCGTGATATGCAAATCGTTTACTATAATATTAATTACTCACATACACTTTGGGCACGTCACGAATGCTACCTCATCCGTTTCTTTCCCGCAAGGAGCATGGATGTGCTTCCTGCACTTCTTGCATTTATGGGTGGAATCTGCCATGCCACCGAACAGGCAGTTGGGGTTGGCACAGGGCTGCAAACGGCTAGTACTACTACTACCGGTAGTAGCGGTACGGGTAGTAGCGGTACCTGCAGTAGTACCGGTAGTAGTACTAATGGTAGCGAAGCAGCTGTTGCATTCCCAGTGCTCACTGTCTTCACCTTGCCGATTGCGTCCTCCGCAGGGGGCATGAAAATGCACCTTGCACTTTCTGCAGGCAGAGCCAAAGGCGGCAACCCTGCCCCCAAATAAGCATGTGGTCCCCGCGCCACATGCTACAAAATTATGTTCGTCGTTCTCGTTCTCGTTCTCATTCATGTCGGTCTCCTCATCATTGTTGTTGTTGTTTTCGTTCTCATTGTTGTTGTTGTTTTCATTCTCATTGTTGTTGTTGTTAGTAGTAGTAGTAGTAGTAGTAGCAGTACGAGCACGCCGTTGTTGTCGCCTTGGGTAGAGAGTGGTTTTCGCCTGCCGTTTTTTTCTAGGCCCGCCACTGTGTGCTTGGTTACGACTTGTCGCATCACCCAACTGGGCCTTGTCTTCTTCGGTTCCAAGGCGTTCAATTGTTGATCTTTGAACACGGTTGGACCAAGTGGCCACGGTCCAAGTGGTGGGATTCCCTTTGGCAAAACAGTACGAGACCTTCCTTTTCAGAACATCGACACACTCATTGTAGTACTGCTCAATAGCAGCATTGGACATCGTGCTGGTGTCCTGTGGAAGGGCTGTTGTGTTCCCTTCCAAGAAACGAAAGATTGGGGACCATTGAACTCGCATTTTGGTCCCCAATCTTTTTGGAAGAAATGATACCGACAATTTCCTAAAAGGTCGCACAACTCGGTTTCCGGGTTGGCTGATGGTCTGGCCCAACAGCCAAAACCGCAAAGCTTCTTGTAGATTGGCCCGAGGAAATTCGAAGTCCTCGGGTACGTAGTAGAATCTTCCCTGGTACGAATACGTGTTGATTGTAGTAGTAGTAGCAGTAGGATCGTCATCAAACCCCCCACCGCCAACATCATCATCATCATCATCACTGTTCCTCCTTCTTCCGCCATTGCAGGCAGCCAGTTCCTGTCGAATGGTTGTCAATTCCTCTCTCAATGCACCCATCGTTTCCTTTTTGTGGTCCTCCAGAATCGACTTCAATCGGTCTCCCGTCACGTGGCCTGCTTCCCACGCCCGATTCTCAAGAGAAGTTGATATGGTCTCAACCAGTGTCGTGTTTTGTTGCTCCACCGCTTCAATCAAAAGGCCAGTCTGTTCAGTCAGACGTGTCAGGATGCGATTTTGCGACACATGAGGGGGTATACCAGTCCGTTCCTCGATCCCGCCTTCTGTCGGTTCCAATGTCACCAGGGCTCGCAACCCTTGTAGTAGTTCCCGGTCATGAAGAATCGACAATTTCGAAAAGTCGTGACCGGGAAATCGTACCATGTGCGATATCAACGACTCCCCATGAAAAACGACACAGGCAAAGACGCGTAGAAGGAGTGGCACGAATTCGTCATGTTCCATCATCATCATTGAGCCGTATGTCATGAACATTCCGCGGCGAACTAATTCATTGGCCATTGGATCAGCCATGTTCCAATGGGGTGGCAGAGTGTCGAAATCTGCACGCATCGGGTCAAGGCCTGCCAGTATACGCCCAAGGTATTGGTCGCCAACGCTCCCGAAGTGCCAGTAAAGATCAAGGACTGACCCAATACTCCATTCACCGCGCCTTGCAATGGAAGGAATTGGAGGTGGGACTGTGGTTCCCGCAACTGCATAGGTTGCCGATCCCTTCCGCAATCCATACGGATTGAAACTTGCCGCACGCATATGATTTTTCAATGTCTCAATGTGTGGTGCAACGACGCCCATAACTTGCTCGCAATACTTTTTTGCCGCAACACCATACATAACGCCCTTCTCCAAAAAGAAACGAGCGTTGCCTTTGAGCTGTTCACCGCGGAGAGCCAGCCAAACCCCGAGACCTGTCCAGAAACACTGTCGCCAATCGAAGGGGTTGGCATAAATGTTCTTTTCCGACAACCGCTCACCCGCCTGGTCGGCCTTCGATAGGTCGTATTTCCCGACAATGGAATCTGATCCAAGTGTGAAATTCCGAAAGGCCAAAGGATCAATGGAGGCACATCGTGCCATGAAATTCCATTGCGCCAACGACCAAAACCAAACGAAAATATTGTTTGAGTTTATGGCCCACTGTAGCAACAGCCTGTATAAGGACACAGGAATCGGATCAGCAGCTGTTTCATCGACATTGCCGTCTTTTTTTGCTTTTGTATATTCCTTTTTATACCCCGACAGGAAGTTGTCGAACATTGTGTAGAATTTGGCGGGCAGAAGTACACCTGCCCGTTTAGCCCCCCACATAATAGCATCTTTGTACTTGCGAAGGTCGTCAACGGTCTTTAATTTCCCAGTATCCTTGCGCTTCGTGCATACTAGGAAATGGAGGACGAACTGATCATTGAGGCCCTCGTACCGTAGGTCCTTGTCATACTGGCCAAAATAATACTTTGATGAATCTGCTAGCTCTGTAGCAGAAACATCGTGCACTCCCACCTGGTAATACTCAGGCGACTCATCCTGCCAGAACCGAATGATCCGTGCAATCCTTTGCCGGTAGTTCCTGCGGCACTTGTCGTCCATTGACTGTCGTTCGGTCTCATTGTAGCGCTCTGCTAAATCAGACGGTGGCGCAAGATCTGCTCCAATCGTGGCAACAGCATCATTCGTTTCTCGTTGTTGGGGGTGAATGCGGCCACCACGATGTCCTCCTCGTTGTGCCGACATGATGCTGTAGTACTAATAGTAGTACTGCAGGAAAATGAGGTACTGCGGATGATTATACAGCCAGATGTATAATCTTCCGAAAGTACTGGCAGGGATGGCCCATTGAAGTAGAATTTACACGAGCAAATACTTCCAGTACTTTCGGAAAAATATACAAATCTTGTATAACAGAGAAAACCACGTGTCCACGACTCATCGGACTTGTATAACTTTCCGCAAGACTGTGTAGAGTGAGGAGGAATATTATACAACGGTTGTATAACATGACTCAAGACTCGTCACACGACTGCCGACTCTCACGACGTTTGACTACGGAGGGCTGAGACATAATTACGCGTGCTTTTCCCGTGCTTCACAATAATAACAAAATATCGCGTACTTTTCCCGTGCTTCAGAACATGAACATGACATAATAATAACAAAATATCGCGTGCTTTTCCCGTGCTTTAGAACATGAACATTACATAATAATAACAAAATAACGCGCGCTTTTCTCGTGCTCCGCATGATAACGCGTGATTTTCGTTCATCGTCGCGCCATTTTAGTTCGAAACGACGCCCTCTTCCGTATTAACCATAAGAGATATAGCAACACTACTACTACATAATACTACTCTTTTATATCCTCTACGAATTAGTGCTGTAAAGTATCCGGATTCGTGGCGTCAAGAATAAAATATTCGAGACGCCAAATGGCCAAAATCACGCGATACTGCTAGTAGTGGCACGAATATTTGCATTTTATATTTCGTAATTCCGCGACGGCTCTAGAGCTCCAAATAAAAAACCACCCGGGCAATCTTTAGTTCGTATATCGATATTGACGCTTGAATTACGGCGGCGTCCAACTCGTCCCCTGGGATGAGCAATACGGGACGCCCCAAGAGGCAAGTTGAGTTTGTGAAAATGTGAGGCGCGCATCACAAAAATTATCGCGCGATTTTACTAGCGTTTTGAAAATTTGTTCAATTTTGTCTGTCTATGTGTAGCAATCCCGAGGCTGCTACAGAGCTCCAAATAAAAAACCGCCCGGGAAATCATTAGTTCGTATATTGATAGTGACGCTCGAATTACGGCGGCCTCCAACTCATCCCCTGGAACGAGCAATACGGGACGCCCCAAGTGGCAAGTTGAGGTTGTGAAAATGTGAGGCGCGCATCACAAAAAAATTATCGCGCGATTTTACTACGGCCGGCTGATTGTTGTAAAAAATAATGACTTCCTCGCGTGATATGCAAATCGTTTACTATAATATTAATTACTCACATACACTTTGGGCACGTCACGAATGCTACCTCATCCGTTTCTTTCCCGCAAGGAGCATGGATGTGCTTCCTGCACTTCTTGCATTTATGGGTGGAATCTGCCATGCCACCGAACAGGCAGTTGGGGTTGGCACAGGGCTGCAAACGGCTAGTACTACTACTACCGGTAGTAGCGGTACGGGTAGTAGCGGTACCTGCAGTAGTACCGGTAGTAGTACTAATGGTAGCGAAGCAGCTGTTGCATTCCCAGTGCTCACTGTCTTCACCTTGCCGATTGCGTCCTCCGCAGGGGGCATGAAAATGCACCTTGCACTTTCTGCAGGCAGAGCCAAAGGCGGCAACCCTGCCCCCAAATAAGCATGTGGTCCCCGCGCCACATGCTACAAAATTATGTTCGTCGTTCTCGTTCTCGTTCTCATTCATGTCGGTCTCCTCATCATTGTTGTTGTTGTTTTCGTTCTCATTGTTGTTGTTGTTTTCATTCTCATTGTTGTTGTTGTTAGTAGTAGTAGTAGTAGTAGTAGCAGTACGAGCACGCCGTTGTTGTCGCCTTGGGTAGAGAGTGGTTTTCGCCTGCCGTTTTTTTCTAGGCCCGCCACTGTGTGCTTGGTTACGACTTGTCGCATCACCCAACTGGGCCTTGTCTTCTTCGGTTCCAAGGCGTTCAATTGTTGATCTTTGAACACGGTTGGACCAAGTGGCCACGGTCCAAGTGGTGGGATTCCCTTTGGCAAAACAGTACGAGACCTTCCTTTTCAGAACATCGACACACTCATTGTAGTACTGCTCAATAGCAGCATTGGACATCGTGCTGGTGTCCTGTGGAAGGGCTGTTGTGTTCCCTTCCAAGAAACGAAAGATTGGGGACCATTGAACTCGCATTTTGGTCCCCAATCTTTTTGGAAGAAATGATACCGACAATTTCCTAAAAGGTCGCACAACTCGGTTTCCGGGTTGGCTGATGGTCTGGCCCAACAGCCAAAACCGCAAAGCTTCTTGTAGATTGGCCCGAGGAAATTCGAAGTCCTCGGGTACGTAGTAGAATCTTCCCTGGTACGAATACGTGTTGATTGTAGTAGTAGTAGCAGTAGGATCGTCATCAAACCCCCCACCGCCAACATCATCATCATCATCATCACTGTTCCTCCTTCTTCCGCCATTGCAGGCAGCCAGTTCCTGTCGAATGGTTGTCAATTCCTCTCTCAATGCACCCATCGTTTCCTTTTTGTGGTCCTCCAGAATCGACTTCAATCGGTCTCCCGTCACGTGGCCTGCTTCCCACGCCCGATTCTCAAGAGAAGTTGATATGGTCTCAACCAGTGTCGTGTTTTGTTGCTCCACCGCTTCAATCAAAAGGCCAGTCTGTTCAGTCAGACGTGTCAGGATGCGATTTTGCGACACATGAGGGGGTATACCAGTCCGTTCCTCGATCCCGCCTTCTGTCGGTTCCAATGTCACCAGGGCTCGCAACCCTTGTAGTAGTTCCCGGTCATGAAGAATCGACAATTTCGAAAAGTCGTGACCGGGAAATCGTACCATGTGCGATATCAACGACTCCCCATGAAAAACGACACAGGCAAAGACGCGTAGAAGGAGTGGCACGAATTCGTCATGTTCCATCATCATCATTGAGCCGTATGTCATGAACATTCCGCGGCGAACTAATTCATTGGCCATTGGATCAGCCATGTTCCAATGGGGTGGCAGAGTGTCGAAATCTGCACGCATCGGGTCAAGGCCTGCCAGTATACGCCCAAGGTATTGGTCGCCAACGCTCCCGAAGTGCCAGTAAAGATCAAGGACTGACCCAATACTCCATTCACCGCGCCTTGCAATGGAAGGAATTGGAGGTGGGACTGTGGTTCCCGCAACTGCATAGGTTGCCGATCCCTTCCGCAATCCATACGGATTGAAACTTGCCGCACGCATATGATTTTTCAATGTCTCAATGTGTGGTGCAACGACGCCCATAACTTGCTCGCAATACTTTTTTGCCGCAACACCATACATAACGCCCTTCTCCAAAAAGAAACGAGCGTTGCCTTTGAGCTGTTCACCGCGGAGAGCCAGCCAAACCCCGAGACCTGTCCAGAAACACTGTCGCCAATCGAAGGGGTTGGCATAAATGTTCTTTTCCGACAACCGCTCACCCGCCTGGTCGGCCTTCGATAGGTCGTATTTCCCGACAATGGAATCTGATCCAAGTGTGAAATTCCGAAAGGCCAAAGGATCAATGGAGGCACATCGTGCCATGAAATTCCATTGCGCCAACGACCAAAACCAAACGAAAATATTGTTTGAGTTTATGGCCCACTGTAGCAACAGCCTGTATAAGGACACAGGAATCGGATCAGCAGCTGTTTCATCGACATTGCCGTCTTTTTTTGCTTTTGTATATTCCTTTTTATACCCCGACAGGAAGTTGTCGAACATTGTGTAGAATTTGGCGGGCAGAAGTACACCTGCCCGTTTAGCCCCCCACATAATAGCATCTTTGTACTTGCGAAGGTCGTCAACGGTCTTTAATTTCCCAGTATCCTTGCGCTTCGTGCATACTAGGAAATGGAGGACGAACTGATCATTGAGGCCCTCGTACCGTAGGTCCTTGTCATACTGGCCAAAATAATACTTTGATGAATCTGCTAGCTCTGTAGCAGAAACATCGTGCACTCCCACCTGGTAATACTCAGGCGACTCATCCTGCCAGAACCGAATGATCCGTGCAATCCTTTGCCGGTAGTTCCTGCGGCACTTGTCGTCCATTGACTGTCGTTCGGTCTCATTGTAGCGCTCTGCTAAATCAGACGGTGGCGCAAGATCTGCTCCAATCGTGGCAACAGCATCATTCGTTTCTCGTTGTTGGGGGTGAATGCGGCCACCACGATGTCCTCCTCGTTGTGCCGACATGATGCTGTAGTACTAATAGTAGTACTGCAGGAAAATGAGGTACTGCGGATGATTATACAGCCAGATGTATAATCTTCCGAAAGTACTGGCAGGGATGGCCCATTGAAGTAGAATTTACACGAGCAAATACTTCCAGTACTTTCGGAAAAATATACAAATCTTGTATAACAGAGAAAACCACGTGTCCACGACTCATCGGACTTGTATAACTTTCCGCAAGACTGTACTGTACTGTACGAGTACCCGACTGTACTGCATCTACCGGTCGTTGTACCGGTAGTAGCTACAGTACGAAGTACTTCGTACCCGCGTACCTGTACCTGTACACAGTACCGCCGGTACCGGTACTGTACCTGGCACAGGCTACGTAGGTAGACTACGGTAGACTACCGGTACGTAGAGTACAGTGCTCGCCGTACTCTCTCTCTCGCCACGGTAGAGTAGAGAGGCTCTACTACTAGCAAGAGCACTCTCCACTGCTCTCTCTATCTCTCTACCGGTAGCTCTACTTGTATCGGTACGGTACAGTATCACCACCGTTTCTCGTTGGAGCAATCTCAAATCTTGCTAGAAGCTATGTACCGGTAGGGAGGCGTTTGATAGAGAAGCAAAGCCAAAGTAGCTTAATGTGGGCAGGTCGAAATGCCACGAATAGAATAGTACAAGCTTTCGAAATGGATTCAACTAATGTATATAGGTGTCCCTACAAATACAGCCAGCCACTCTTACACGTGAGGGGACCACAGTCAAAGAAACACGAGTTTCTCTAAAAGTAAGCGTCAATCGATGCAACCTTTCTCACGCGGCGGATAGTCTTGGCCAATTTCGAGGGGATAACTTCGCTTTGGACGTCTTCGACACTACCATCCATCATGGTCACCTTGTAACTCGTGGGGGCCTTTCCGTACAAGTTCTGGGCCCCAGGGTTGTGGTAGGTCACCTTGATAGCAGCAAAGAGTTTAAAGCTAACCACGTAGTTGCCATCGTCGTCCAAAGTGGGAGGGTTCTCGACGGTTTCATCTTTGAACAGCCACGATGGAAGGGCGGGAAGAAATTTCATCTCGAGTTTGTCCTCGTCATTCAAATAGAAAAGCTGTGGTCCAAGGAACATTTCCTTCCACATGTCCATGAACTCGGCTGTGGAACCGGAGAGACGAGCCAAGAAACCTTCCCCATGAACAGCTGGGTCGGGGAATGCCGAAGATGCAATGAACGACGAGCATTCCATCAAAGGACGACCGTAGACGACTGGGTCCATGAAAGGAAGAATGCCTCCGTATTCCTTCATCTCAGTGAAGAACTGCTCATATTGCTTTCCTCGGATGAGTTGGAGATAGTACTTGTAAGACATATGCATCCAGATGGATTGATTTTCGAGCCAGCCAGGAGAAAAGGCGATTTGGCGACCCATATCAAATGTTTGTCCTTCCAAACTGGAGGACAAGTAGTACATTTGGAGTTCTTTATCACGAAGACCAGAATTCAAAACGCGCTCGTACATATCCTTCATCTTTTTGTCGTTATCCTGGATTGTCTTCATGTATCGGACAGGTCCCTGGAGTAAAATAGAAAGGATAACGTCAGAATTGATTAAGTTGGGAGCCTCCCAGAAAAGCGCTTTAAAATCTTACCTCCAAAAACAAGGGGAACATTCCAACCTTCATTGCCTTGGCGTCAACAAGGGGAAGTCCCATGGCATTGTGACCACCGTTGACTTCCCATTCGGTAACATCGTACGAAAAAAAGCAAGGAGGGATTCCAGATTTACCGTCGTCTCCGAATCCCTTGCTTCCGAATTTCATGGAACGCTCCATACCCTTCTCGATTTCGGTCAACCACCGACCAGTAATGTGCGAGACCTTCCTGGCAGTGTAGGAGGTAGTGTTGCCAAAGAAGTAGTATTCAACTTTCTGGCGATATTCTTCGCGAGCAGTGGCGACAGTGTCCCAATATTCAAAGAGAGGTTGGGGCACATCGAGAGGGAGGTCTTCTGGATCTTCCCATCCGGCAGAGTCCAAAATGTCAAGAGCGCTTTCAATGGTATTAATCATGACTCCAAGCTCGGAGGGAACGATAACATTGCGGTCGTATTTGTCGACAACCTTCTTCACATATTGGATCAAAAGGTAAAGCTCGTAGGTTTCGGGCATTCCACTGCCAACCATACCAGGAAGACCGTTCATACTATCCAGCCATCCTGGGCGACCACCTTCGTATTCAATTCCCATTCCCCAGGCATCACGCATGGCGAATTTGACAGAGCAAAGGAGGAAGAGCTTGGCAATTGGGGTACTCATAAAGGGTGCCTTTCCGTTCTTTTCGCGCTGCCAACTGGCTTCGATCCCAATCAAACCAGTATTGCTGTCTCGGAAATTTTCTTGTTCCTTGGCTTTTCCCAGGTCAAAGTAGGTGGAGTCCAGCTGGATGACGTGCTTGCTGGTTCCATCAAAGGTAAAATCAAGGACGTACTTCTCGGCACGCGGGCGGACAGTCGCGGTTGAGAAGAAGTATCGGACCTCCGTATCATACATGAGAGATTCCTCTCCGTCGGGGAAGACACCCAAGTAGGCATTGATCAAATCCAGATAGTAGTCCCAGTGATCAGCCCAGTAACCAGTTCCGTATACGGCCATGGCACGGTCTTCTGCCGCCGCCAAGATAGGATTGATGAACTCGTCGTTATCCGAGGTACGATTAATTTTGAGCTGATCACAAAGGCTGAAAATCTGTCCAGGACGGAATGGTCCACCCGACAAAACATCTCCCAAGATCTTTGCACTGTTGTCATCTGTGGTGACCAACGCGGCCACATCGCGGGCCTCTTGTTCGTCCGCGAAGAGGAAGACAATAGCTTCAACAGTCAAAGGCTCATAACCGTCAGCTTGGATGAAAGAAAGGAAATGCTTTACGTCAAAGGCTCCCAAACGAGGGACGAAGGTAACATCGTTTCGTCTGTTTTGGGCGACATCACGGTAGTTTCCGGGACCCTTTAAAAATTAATGCGGTTAGAATTTTCAAGTATTGTCAGCGGATCATGAAAGCAATTTGTCACTTACTTGAGAGAAGAATTGAGGCTCTATGCTGAAGGCGTTGTAGTCACGTTCCAAGTCACCATGGATGCGCGAGAACGAGTGGAAGATCTTTACACCGGCATCTTCGTCATAAGTAGCATCGGAATCGACATTTCCCAAGACAGTAGGCATACCTCCACGAAGAGAGTTGTCCAAAAACATTTGCTTGACAGTACCGTCGAAGAGAGGGTTGACAGTGTCGGTTTCGACGCTAGCAGTCAATGTGTTCATAAGAGTGCGAGCTTCGTCAGACTTCTTTTGAATGTATCCCGCAGCCGAAACGGTAGCAGCAATTGCAGGAACATCCTCGATGTGGTCGGCTTTTCCGTAGACGGACGCGATAGTGATGTTCTCTCCAGGCTTGAGAGTAATCTTTCGGACGGCAGCAAAGGATGAACTGGTCTTGGCATCTCCATATTGGGGATTGTCCAAGATCTCTCCAACGCTAGAGCTGTACAATCCAGCAGGGTGTTCCAAAGAAGTAACTTTTCCAAAAACCTTGTTGGGGTCGAAGACAATGGGCAACAATTCAGGGTCCTTGGAGCTGTTTTCGATGAAGGCAATGCAGTAGTGTCCATGTTCCTCGATCTTCACCTTGGCCTCATCAGATGGTTCAGTGGACATCTTGTAGAAGGGGAGTGAAAGGGTATCGTCGGCATGGTGAACACCAAACCAACCCTCTAAGGTACGTCCCATGTTTTTCAACATGCCATCCAATCTCCCCCCGCTGGGTTCCATCTTGGCCAGACCGTCGAGAATTTCAAGTTCTACATCGTCATCTCCGCTGTTGGTGAAAGTGGCACGACGGATCAAAGACGCGAAATCTTCATTTGGCAGAATGAAGTACTTGACGTTGGTGGTCAACCCATGAACTCCATCAATTTCTTGGATCTCTACCTCGTTGGTCCCGACGTACAAAATACGCTTGGGCTTGTTGAGATCATCCTTGGGATCCAATAGGTTACGAGAGTTGCGAGGTGCAAAGGGTTCCACTTGGAAGGATCCAGAAAGGGCGGCAGTGGCCCCCTTTCGGGTACCACGGATGAAAGAACGGAAGCCAATAAAGGGAGTAAGCTGGTATGCCTTGTTGGCAGGATTAAATTCAAGCATGGGGAAGTCCTTCGACTCCGTTCCAAACGTGGAAATAGCTTGGCCCCTGTTGACATAGAAAGCCCAAACAGGCTTTCCGAAGTAACCGGCGACTCCAGGTAAGAAGGAAGCAAATGTACTTCGGGCATCGAAGTCCTCCATGAGGAAACGTTCTGTTTGTGTCAAAAACATGAAGTGCAAAAATATTTAGCCCCTTCACAATATATATATATATATAAATATATGATTCCAAATGCCAAAAAAACTTTTCAATTCACTTACTGTGCTCGTCGAAAAGCTTGAGCTTTCCATTCTTGCTCTTGGGCAAATCTGCCTTGGCAACCGCAGCATCGGTGGCGGCTCCAGGTTTGTTGCTGACGGCGACGTAACCGACAATGCCGGCGATCACAACAATCAAGGCGCCATAGATCCACTTCTTGGTTCCTCCCTTATTTCCGCCTTCGATGGGCTGGTAGGCACCACCGTTGTCATTCTTTTGGTAACTCATAGTACACGAATGTTGCAGTCGAAAGGACGTCTTCGCAATGAAAAGGTCTCGTCTGCTTCGGGTGTATTATTTGTGAGAATGGTATATTTTAGGTTATCTGGTTCGTACCGGTAGCTTCTTCGACGACGACCGTCGACCGACGGCGAAGGTCCCCGTCTCCTTCTCCGATATGATGGAAGGCTGCTGGCGAGTTGGCAGTGACCGACCACTGCGAGATGGGCCGCATGCATCGCAGCTGCTGCTGGATCTTTTCGCCCCAATCTTTGTTGGGGGGAGAATCTTCTCTGGCGGCAGGGAACCACGGCGGCCAGCTTTGCTGAACCAACCAATAGGATTGCTTCGCGTTGTCGGTACAGTAGATTTTCTTCGCCTCGTTGGATGGGCTGGATAGACGGACAGACTAACGGATGGGAGATGGGCGGATGGGCGGATGGACGCGACGACTGACAACTTTCGCCTTTCGCCTTTCGCCCCCCAACGAAAGACGGACAGACCAGAAGTCGACCAGAGCGCGCCAAGAATTGGAAATTACCTAACAGACCGACGAGAGACGACCGATGATCACACAAGATCATCGATCGAACGAACATCACTTGGCGGGATACCACGTAAAGCAATGGCTTCCTGCTCGTCCTTGTCAACTAGGCTGTCGTAGTAACTCATGGCTAAAGAGATGGCTTTGAATCGTAGTATCGTAGTATGCTAGATGCTAGTAGGGATGTCAACTACCTGGTTGGTTGATATCTGAGCTTGTCTTCGTCTGTCTTGCTTGGACTTGTCTCTTAATCAGTCTCATCGGCTCTTGCCGATGACCATTGAGCAGTACGAACACCCAAGATGTGCATCGGTTGCCGCCCGGCTCGTGTAGACTGATCGGACTCGTCATGGACTTGGCTAGTCCTTCTGATCTCACATTACGGATGGTCATTTGACTTAGAGACTTCCCGTACACCCTCCACGGTTCACTCAGAGGATCAAAGGAAAAAAGTTCTGCAGAGTGTTTACAATTATGTGATTTCTGCAATAGCAGTAGAAATAATCTCCCCATGTACAGTACTAGTATTTGATCCTATCTATCCTTCCTCCATACTCTGCTCATCTGCTTCGCTCACGCCGAGCTCGGACAGCTTGGCTGCCACATCCTCGATTTGAACGCCATTTTCCTCCAATTGTTCCTTCAGATCTGCCAAGTCTTCCTGATCGCCAAATTCGATCTCTTGTTCCAACGCCCTTTTGATGTCTTGGAGCATCTGCATGGTTCGATCGAGATAAAACTTGGCGGGATCGACCAAGGGGGGTCGTTTTGATGCAAAGGCGCAACCCGTCAAGAACCATATTTCCACCACCTCATCGTTTTGTGCAAGTAAGCTACCCAGAACGGAAATGGCTGCTGAGAGGCATTGATCCTCTTGGGAAGGAGCTGACGGCGACGATGGTGATTCTTCTTTCAGTAGCGCAGCACATTCCAATAAAAGCTTGGCCGTCTGGCATCGAAACTCAAATTCAGGTAAATTGTTTGCAGCATCCACTTCTTTGAGCTCTGTGGCCTCTTCTTCTTTCTCTGCAGCCATTTCCTCTTCACTGGTTCCCTCCCCAAGACCCACCAAGGCTGCAAGAGCTTCGGATCCCACTTTCATCTTGTCATAGGCTCTCAAAATATAAGAAACAGCTTCCAACTGTTTCGATTTTTGTGATAGTCGTAGACTGGCCATAGTCTGGAGGGCATCCACGAGCGGTTCGCCGTCGGTATCCTTGATTTGTAGAGCATTTTCCAAGTAGGATTCACACTCAGTCTCTGCATTATCTTCGTAGCAAAGGTCCGTCAAAAATAATTCGGCAATGGTGCAATATGCACCGGATAATTTTTTCCGCAAGGCTCTTTCCACGTCGTCGTTGTTTTCTTCCACAGCCGATGATTGAGATGCCTTGGCAAATGCCAGACAAGCTTCCAAGCTCTGGACTCCTTTTTGATACGTTTCCAATGCTTCCTTTCCCATACAAAGTTGACCCGAATATAGGTAAAGATTTGAGCACGTCTCGTGATACGCCATAGAATTTGTTTCCTGGCTTTGTTGTTGTTGTTGCTTTTCCAGCAAAGTTAGCGCTTGTTGAAAATCCTCGCGTGCCCCCTCCTGGTCGCCGATGGAAACTTTGCACTCTCCCATTTTCTCCAGAATATGCAACATCAATTCGGTTTGTTCTTTGGGTGTACTAGGGTTGGTCGGATTGGGATCAGAAGTACTGCCCGAAGCCAATAATTGATCTGCTGCTCTCAATTTCGATGCTGCTTCAGAGAAATATTGTGCTGCCCTCTCGGCGTCAAATGCGGCCATGGCATTTTCGGCAGAGACGACCAATTGTGCGACCGTAAGATTGTCTTTTTTCTTTCGGTTCCCACTTTTACTGTCTCGCTTTGAAGACTTGTTCTTTTTGCTACTCGATGATCCAGGTTTCCGTCTCATGGTAATTTTTGTGCTTGATTATGGCTTGTCTTGTCCAAAGTAGGAGGTGGATAGAAGGGTGAAGAGAGTGAGAATGAATGTACAGGACTAAGAGCTCTCCACTCTCCAAAGTGAACGATGAACGGGAGGATCATAAAATGGATGACAGCAAACGCCTGCAACAGCAGAGGCGGAAGTGAAAAAAATGAGTGGTCTTCGTGAGTCCCGAAAAAGCAATCACGGATGCTGTCCTGTCCTTCACTTTGTCGAACAGATTGAAGATTTTGGTTCGTTTCGGTTCGTTAATGGGGCTTCTTTAGTCTCTTTGTCTCCTTTGACACCGCTGGTAATTGTTTTGTACCGGTACCTGGTACAGTACCAGTACTGTACTTCTGTACCTGTGGTACTGTACCGGTACTGTGTGTGCACGTACAGTACCAGTACTGGTACTGTACTGTACTGGGCGTACCGCTATGATACTTCGATTAGATCGCGTGGGTTTGACCGCAGCAGGAAGGACGGGCTTTTCGACTTCGACGTTTGACAGTGGCTTGCCTGTACCGGTACCGGTACTGTACAAGTACCGGTACCAGGTACCGGTCCTGTACCGGTAGCAGTTTGAAGTCTATATTTATTTTTGGCATTCTGGCATTGTCATGCAAGGCCTTCCTAGTAGACTACCTAGTAACCAACTACGAGTACAGTACAGTCTTGCGGAAAGTTATACAAGTCCGATGAGTCGTGGACACGTGGTTTTCTCTGTTATACAAGATTTGTATATTTTTCCGAAAGTACTGGAAGTATTTGCTCGTGTAAATTCTACTTCAATGGGCCATCCCTGCCAGTACTTTCGGAAGATTATACATCTGGCTGTATAATCATCCGCAGTACCTCATTTTCCTGCAGTACTACTATTAGTACTACAGCATCATGTCGGCACAACGAGGAGGACATCGTGGTGGCCGCATTCACCCCCAACAACGAGAAACGAATGATGCTGTTGCCACGATTGGAGCAGATCTTGCGCCACCGTCTGATTTAGCAGAGCGCTACAATGAGACCGAACGACAGTCAATGGACGACAAGTGCACCGGTAGTAGTAGTACTAGCCGTTTGCAGCCCTGTGCCAACCCCAACTGCCTGTTCGGTGGCATGGCAGATTCCACCCATAAATGCAAGAAGTGCAGGAAGCACATCCATGCTCCTTGCGGGAAAGAAACGGATGAGGTAGCATTCGTGACGTGCCCAAAGTGTATGTGAGTAATTAATATTATAGTAAACGATTTGCATATCACGCGAGGAAGTCATTATTTTTTACAACAATCAGCCGGCCGTAGTAAAATCGCGCGATAATTTTTTTGTGATGCGCGCCTCACATTTTCACAACCTCAACTTGCCACTTGGGGCGTCCCGTATTGCTCGTTCCAGGGGATGAGTTGGAGGCCGCCGTAATTCGAGCGTTACTATCAATATACGAACTAATGATTTCCCTGGCGGTTTTTTATTTGGAGCTCTGTAGCAGCCTCGGGATTGCTACACATAGACAGACAAAATTGAACAAATTTTCAAAACGCTAGTAAAATCGCGCGATAATTTTTGTGATGCGCGCCTCACATTTTCACAAACTCAACTTGCCTCTTGGGGCGTCCCGTATTGCTCATCCCAGGGGACGAGTTGGACGCCGCCGTAATTCAAGCGTCAATATCGATATACGAACTAAAGATTGCCCGGGTGGTTTTTTATTTGGAGCTCTAGAGCCGTCGCGGAATTACGAAATATAAAATGCAAATATTCGTGCCACTACTAGCAGTATCGCGTGATTTTGGCCATTTGGCGTCTCGAATATTTTATTCTTGACGCCACGAATCCGGATACTTTACAGCACTAATTCGTAGAGGATATAAAAGAGTAGTATTATGTAGTAGTAGTGTTGCTATATCTCTTATGGTTAATACGGAAGAGGGCGTCGTTTCGAACTAAAATGGCGCGACGATGAACGAAAATCACGCGTTATCATGCGGAGCACGAGAAAAGTACGCGTTATTTTGTTATTATTATGTCATGTTCATGTTCTGAAGCACGGGAAAAGCGCGCGTTATTTTGTTATTATTATGTAATGTTCATGTTCTAAAGCACGGGAAAAGCACGCGATATTTTGTTATTATTGTGAAGCACGGGAAAAGCACGCGTAATTATGTCTCAGCCCTCCGTAGTCAAACGTCGTGAGAGTCGGCAGTCGTGTGACGAGTCTTGAGTCATGTTATACAACCGTTGTATAATATTCCTCCTCACTCTACAGTACGCTGCACAGAGCATCGGCTGTTAACCACAACATGTGTATCTAATGAAAGAGTACCTTTGGTCAGAATTGAGAATGCGAGAAGGGGAGTCGTCGTCGTCGTCGTCGTCGTCGAGTTGTTTATCGCCACAAGATCTGGAAGATTTGCAGCAGTTTCGAAAATGGTTGCATTCTCTGGACCGCCACGACTTGATCAAGGCCATGGGATTTGCATTCCAGCCCACGCCCGGGGAAGCAGCAGCAGGGAAGAGCCACGAATACGAATTGTTATCCGAAATGGTGCGGTTAGAGTCACCGCCCCCGACGCCTGTTCATCCTCGCGCCATGGGATATCGGCCGCGAATGAGTCGTCAACAAGGAGGAGCGCAGTTGGATTATCCACAGGGAGCGCGTATTCTACGACGAGACCGCCCCCAGCTCTTTCAGTGGGCAGAACGGCAGTCGTATCGGCCGAGAGGAACCAGCAGGAAAGATCAGCAACAGCGACATTCCAATAAGTTTGATGTCGTGGCACGCAGGAAAGTGGCACCGTGGGGAGAAGTGTACAGTGTCGGTTCGACGGAAGAACAACGACAAGCGGACACGATACTCGTAGAGGGGACGTTTGTGGGGCAATCGAAGAATAATCTGGCTGCGCCGACTAGCCTCGTTGTCTTTCGGAGCGAGCAGTCGGCCCAGGAGATCCTTCGCTTGCTCCAGATAGCGTCACGGGGACACTTTTTGCAAGCACCCGCCAAATCTTCGGTGTCATTTTGTGCTTCGTGGCTACAACCGACGGAACGCTGGTTCTCGCTAAGTTTTTATATGGCAAGTCGATATCATGTCGCTTTGTGGGAAACATTTACGGGAAAGAATCCACTGCGGTGTAAAACCCAAGAAGTGATCTATGAAAGTAGGGTCCTAGAAAGAGCGGTCCCGGCGGCGGTACACTTGGCTTTGCGCAAGGCGATTCAAAGCGATATGCAAAGTCTCAATGACGCATTGCGAGATTCGATATTTTGGGGGATTCTTTCTGGTAGCAGCAGCATGACACTGTCTCCATTGAAGAATATTGATGATTCAAAATGGAAGTGCATATGGCAGTCATTGGTGCACACGAAGTTAAGAGACCTTGGTACCCATGGAAGTGGTCTCAAAGCCTTGGTGATGCAAGAGTTGGAGGATTTCCTAGCCGCAGAGATGCAAAAGTTGATATTGGAAGAAACGAATGGCACTCCCGAAGATACAGATTCTTCTACAAAGTTCCAAGGGAAGAATAGGAAGAAGAAGAAGAAGCAGGCCAAAAAGAAACGTCGGACCCTAATCTCCTCCACCGTTACGACTATCTTAGAAGGTGACAAAAATGAAGGTGAAACGCCAGTCGAACCCGAGAATGAAGCGGCAGCAGAGAGCTCCATCGAATTTCCACAAAACAACACCTCGCCCAAGGAACGGAACCGAAATATTATACTAGCTCTAACTGTGCTGGAGGATGCCATCGAGGCTGCATTTCTGGAAGTGGGACTTGAACCCACGCCGCCTTTTGAACCAGTGGCTCCCGAAGCATCCAATGGTCCCAATCGGGCTGAGCTTTCAAAAAATTCAAATCAAAGTTCTTCAAAAGAGAACAAGAAGCACAAGAAGCCTTTTGATTCCAAACCAAACATCGGCGATGAAAAGACACCTGAACAGCTCCCTCGTGGCGGCATGTTTGCATCATCTGCTTTCAGCCCAAATCATGCTCCCGGAATCCCATGGCCAGCACTTTCCGCCAACAATACAAGTGCATTTTTTGCTCCGTCATCTGGACCTTCTCTCCCTAGTGAGTTCTACCAACCCATCGTTGTTAGCAGCTTCTCTCCCACTACGACGTCGACACTGGATGAACCTTTGGATGGGTGGCCATTCCTTAATCGATACCAAGCTAGGGAACAGAGTATCTTGTCTGATTTTTTTCAAGAACAGCAAGAACTTGACGATGACGAAGAAGACGACGATGACGAGAAACTGATGGTAGCTTCGACAGCCGCGTCGGTTTCTTCTTCGACATACATCGTTTTAGCAGATGACATGGAAAAGGCTACGGAAAGCGACCAGATAGACGCACCGGCGGATATTGGCACAATTGATGAGGATATAAAAGACGAAGAAGAATCCGCGAATGAGGTCGAGGTGGTTCCGCTATCCGTCTCATCCGAAATTTCTGAACCAACTGAGTTTACTTCAAAGAACCGAGCACACCTCACTAACAACGGTGATTATTTTATGATTGGTGCTCATGATGCTGATTCAATCGGTAGTATAAGTTCGCCTGCACTGGAACTCCCGGCTTCTCCGACGATACCGCGATCGCCATCGCCTCAAGCACCGCTGACTCCACCTCCAACACTATCCCCAATATTGGTTTCGCTCGCTGACTTGCGAGATTTGAAGCGAGGGCTGTCTTTGACACCAGAGCGGCTCGTAAAGAACAAAGCGAATGCAGAGAGGCGGTCTTATTCAGCGGCTGCCGCCTCTGGTAGCTTACCTAGCTCTCCGACGTCCGCTCAAGATAATGGTCTTGCTACGAGCTGGTCCCGTGACGATCTTCGTATCAAATCATTTCGTGATGACCTGAACATCAAAACCAAACGAAAGACCCCCCAACCACAACGGTCATCCTCAGAGTTACAGCCATCCTACAGAGCTGCGGTTGTCAAGTCCCTCGCCAAACCCATCGCTTCGTCGAAGGCTCTGAGTCTCGATTTTCGTTCTCAAGTCATGGCTGCCGTAAGACGTGAGGTACCTCGTGATTCTTGTGCCCAAAGCGAAACTGCAGTTGAAAGGCATCGGGAGGACCCAAACTGGCAGGGGGACTTCCGCAAAGGGGAAGACTTTGACAATAAGTCAACCAAGGACGAAACCACGACCATCACATCTGCTTTGTCGAATCGAGAGCCAGAAGAAATTGCGACCCTCCGGGAAGAACGGAACACATACCGAGATATGTGTTTAACACTTGGAGCTGAAGTTGCCAAGCTGAAAGCTATGCTTGCAGCCCAACATGCAACAGCTGTTATTCCACCATTTGAGTTTCAAGACCCTTTTGGTCATCCTATGTATCAGCCATCTTCGTTTGATCCCCAAGGTATGCAACCATTTTTTTATGGTATGAAGCGTGGCCAACGCCTGGGACCGATGAGTGACGCTGGTGTCCATCGCGGAGGCGACCACGAATCTCAAATGAGTGAAGATGATAATTTTGAGTCGATCTCAAAAGCAAGAATCGAGGCTGTCAGACAATTCTCCTCAAATGCAACACTAGTGGGGTCGGATGCGTCTGTGGACTTCAACAATAGCAACTCGGCTTTGCCAAGTGGTCCAATAAGTAGTATGCCAGTATATGACTCCATGCCTGCCCAAGGCCTCCAATCCAGACTGACAAAAGACATCATGCGATTTTTGGATTCAACAAGCGCGCAATTGAGAAAGCAGGACACCAAAAGGCGGACAGCCATGGAGAGATTCAGTCGTCTGGTGACTGCGATTTGGCCTCGAGCCCAAGTCAAACTATATGGGAGTCATGTTTCAGGTCTCTGTTTACCTTCGAGCGATCTTGACTTTGTTGTTTGTCTACCAGCTGTACACAAAAACGCTCCTGCACTCGCACCAGGTGTCCTCGAAGGAAGAAATGCAATCAACGAATCATCGCAGAAGTTGCTTGCTCGGGAGCTCAAAGGAGAATCCTGGATCGACCCACGGTCAATCAAACTCATTGAAAGGACTGTCGTCCCGGTCATCAAAGTTTCGACAAAAGATACGCGGGCAAGAGTCATTCAACTCGATATCAGCTTCGATAGCCCCGAGCACCACGGACTAGAGGCCAATGCGATGGTTACTCAAATACTTGACGAGCTACCGCTGATCCGTCCACTCATGCTGATTGTCAAGCAGTTTCTGTTGGACAGGGGTCTACTGACTGCATATACCGGGGGACTTTCGTCATACTGTCTTTTCCTCATGGTAGCCAGGTACCTCCAGGAGCAACCGCATTCGCTGGGTGACTGTGGTTCGCTTCTGATGGGGTTTCTAGACTTCTACGGAAACTACTTTGATCCTCGTGCGACGGGCATCAGTGTTCGTAGAAGACAGTACTTTGCGCGAGCAAACAACTATCGGCCTGGAAACTATCCGGCGCCAGGACAGCCTCCTCTCTGGACGCCACCTATGGCTCCCACGCCGCAATATGTCAATGTGGCATCTCCTTCTTCCGTTGGGCCGCATGACTTCTTGCGTCGAAACAGTTTTAACAGCGACACCGGAAGCGTAGACGGCGTAAGACGCGGTCACCGTCCTCCTCGATTTCAGAGTGGGTCGTCGACTGCTCATCGGTACAAGCCCCACAAAGCTGTTCCTCCGCCCGAAGCCCCCCAAGAGAGTAACTTTGGTCACGGTAGGCCATTTACGTTCGATCCCTTGTTTGTAGAGGATCCACTGTCTTCCGGAAACAATGTCGGGCGAAACGCCTTTCGTATCTTTCAAGTACAGCGCGCTTTCTCGGACGCGCATCGTGCTTTGGTCGCTAGCCTTGAGTGGGATATTCAAACGTCCAATGCACTCAATGAAGGAGTCGAATCTTATCCCTTGCTGAAGTGTTTGTTGCAGAGCGAGGATGTGTTCTATGAACTTTAAAGCGCTAGGCGCTTATCAGTTGAGTTTACTATTCTACAAGCTCAACATTATAGAAGCTAAGGTCTTTACACCATCTTTATCGCCTATTACTGGTCTGGTTCAGCTCTTGCTAGCAGCACCATAAAATTCTCCCAATGATCCAATTCAACTTGGGCAAGCTCTCGATCTTCCCCTTTCAGTGCTCGCAAAGAAGCAATACGCTGCACTCCCAGAGCAGCCAATTTGTCCTTTCGTTGCAATATGATACTTGCTCCACCCTTTCTGTCTACAAGCAAATTTTCCAGTTGTGCAATTGCCATTTCTCGAAGCTCCGGCGCGACGGCCTCCCCCAGATATGAATCATCAGCAACAAGAAGTACAGCGTTTTGAAACGTTTGAATTTGTGAAGATTTCGCCAGATCTGAAGTCACAAGGGCTCGCAAGAAAAAGAGTGTCTTGGATCGTAACGACTGGGACGCCGAAGCTGGGTCCAAGCCGGCAACCAACAACTCTGGTGCCTGGGGCAAACTCACAAACACATTTTCAGAAAGCTCGTGATTGCGAACCATCGAACTTATGCTTTGCATAATTTTGGCCTTTGTAGCATTAGAGGTTGTATCTTCAAAGAACAAGTCGCTCAAGGTCTTAATGGCGCCCATCTCCAAAAGCTGCTGCTGCACTGGAGGATTATTTTGGCTCAACGTACTTAAAATTCCGAGACTGACTTGACGGATAGATTCGGGAACTTCTGGTTGTTGAACGCATCCAAGGAGAAATGGCAGTCCCTGTAAAGAGCAAAATGCTCGTGCAAAGTCTATTTGTTCCACAACGTCACGCAACTCTTGCAATAGGTCTTCCAGAGCTCCCTCTGTGATGGGAGGATCTCCAGCACTGCTACTATCCGTCGCGAGCGAGCGATAATATTCCATAGCATTGGTGGCTTCCGTAAGGATGAACTTCATTCTTTCCCCCTCATCAACAATCCCCTCTCGCATAACCTTCTCCAGAAACGCCCTATCCTCTGGCGACATGGGCGTCATCTCGCTGTTGTCTTTCGTGCCGTCCACGTGATTCAAACTCCATTTCAAGAGTCCTGCCCACGCCCATGGATTGTTTCCTTGGTCTCCTGTCATTACTGTGTTTTGTTTGTTCTGGCTACCTTAGTGCGAATTTCGTTTCGAGTTGAATAGGAACGATATACATAAAATGGGTGGATTTTGATTGTACCTTCTACTACCTACTACTACTAGCAGCTAGTAGAGAGTACAGGTAGAGCCGAGAGCCGACGACCGAAGACCGTCAACAACACAACGATGACCGAGCGACGACGACGACGACCTCAAGTTTCGAAGAGCTTCATCGGGCCGCGAGCCTGAGAGTTGTTTTCGTGGCGGGAAAAGCACCCGGTTGGAGGCACGACTCGACTCACTCTCATTTGGCACGACTGGAGACTGGACTGGGACGAGACTGGCATGGGAGACTGGAGACTGGAGGACAAGTTGATCCAACTAGTCAAAGTGCCGAAATTTTGCCGGATGATGACGTGGGCGGCGAGCAGACTGACTGCGGGACTGACTCACTACGAGTAGCCATTATTAGAATACTACCGGGTAGTGTAGTACGAAGTAGACAATTCTTGGCTTCAAAATGAGGCCGAACGACGACGCAAGAAACAAGAAACATCAATGACGATGGTCGGGAGGAGGCGGACATCTCAACGAAATAATGCTCATAGAAAGTTGCCGATTGTCTCTTCATAAGAAAGAGTTCGATGATTGGGCCGTCTGTTTGGATGTTAATTGGTAGCATCACTTTCGCCCGGGCGTGGAGCACTACGGCATCTCGTCATTCCTCGTCCCAGTTCCGAAAGGCTGCGTTCGCGACACGCTTGCATCCATCGACACTTGCCAGCATCGACAACGCCACCGACGCCACTATGACGACTCAAGAATACCCGAAAGAAATGACCGAAGACGAAAGATATATCTTCGACCTGAATGGTTATTTGATTATTCGCGGTGTCTTGACGCCAAAGGAAATCCAAGAAGCAAACAAAGCTATCGACAACCATGCACATGAGATGGTAGAGCGAAGTGAGGGTGCTTTGAGAAACGCTGTGGAGGGCACTAAATTCTACGGACAAGGCCCCGGCCGGAAGGATCTCGGACGTGTGTTGGAATGGGGTGAAGAATCAAGTGTGTTTAAGAGCATTCTGGCGCACCCCAGGTAAGCAGCTTGGTATGGATGATCGGCTAAATGTGAATGACGTTGGGTGGTGATTCAAAACTCACTCCCTGCTATTGTTCTTGTTCTTGTTTGCAATTTTCAGATTGGTTCCAATATTTCATGGAATTCTTGGCCAAGGATACCGCATGGACCACTTGCCCATGGTCCTAGCCCAAGATAAAGGATCAGAGGGCTTTCAGTTGCATGGCGGTACTATTGACTGCTCAAGTGGAGAGTATAATCCTTACCTTGCGTACACATGCCAACATGGTACGATTCGGTCTGCCCTACTTGGATGCAACGTTATATTGGAGGACCACAACCCTGGCGATGGGGGGTTCTGTATTGTCCCAGGATCTCACAAGTCCAACTTCAAAATGCCTAAGGGCATGGTCGATGGTGAAAAATACGAAGAGTTTATCATTCAACCTGCAACCAAAGCAGGTGATGTGATTTTGTTTTCTGAAGGCACTGTCCATGGTGCCAAGGCGTGGACTTCCGATCGACAACGACGTACTTGCCTCTATCGATTCAGCCCTGGAACGAATGTGTACGGCCGTAGCTATTTTGGTCATGAGGGGGGTGGTTGGCCAAACGAAATGTACGAGGGCTTGACGGAAGCCCAACGTGCTGTATTGGAGCCACCGTATGCAAATCGTTTGGATCGACCTCTCATTCAAGACGACGGGTCGGTTGAAATCTCGTCTCGAAACGCAAGAAAAAAGCAACACGACCAAGATGTTTTCGGAACTAAATATTTCTAATCAGACTACACGTGCTTGATTTATCAATCATTCTTCTTTCTTCTCCCTCCTCTCGGTCAAATATAATATGGATTGTTGTTGTCTAGAGAAAGCTCGTCTGATCAGCCGCGAATTCCCGAAGTCCCAAAGCGCATGCTAAAAGGACACGGTGTTGAGACCATCGTAAGGAGGCCGCTTCCCGGCTGGAGATGACTTCAAACGGCGTTGGAACAGCATCCGGACTATCATCATGCAGTTCATTCTCTGGTTCCAACAGCAAATAAAACGCCACTTCGGAAATCCGATCTGCCAATTTCAAGGCAACTTCTGGGGTGAGGGATACTCCGATTGCTCCCTCTTCGTCTACAATCGGGTGATTGCTTTCAAAAGCAGCCGCCACCATATCAAATGGGACCTGAGATGGTCCAACTTCATAACGGCGTCCCTCCATGTAAACTTCTGCAACGTTATCTTCCTCGTCACTATCGGCAGTTGCTTCTTCTTTCGGCCCAGGTATTCGATTGTACAGAGGAACGAATCCATACGACAGTAGACATCTCCACGCTGGCCGAGCTGAGTCTCCGTAGTCGATCAGGACTTCCTGGTCCATCTCAAGATTTCTGAGTGCACGAACGACCAAATAATCGTCGTCTTCAAGTGCAAAGTGAGCATTGGCACCTGTCTCTCCTTCCACTTTGATCGATCCGTGGTTGATGAAGTCAAAAATTGGCGCAAGAACTCTCAAGGCTGTGACATCGTCATCATGGACTATACGACAGGATCTCGTCTGCACCACGTCCAACGCGTTGCTACAAAGTTCTCGCAACTGTTCGTCCTCCAAGTCTTTCGTTAAATCAGCAGCCTTTGGATTTTTCAAAGCAAACAATAAATCTTCCACCGTTTCTGCACGTGCAAAATAAGAGCTATCTACGGCAAGCTCCAGTGCTGTAGATCGAGAGTTCTGGACTGTCTCCTCGGGCCAATGGACTGGGAGTGAAGCTCTCAAGTATTCGGGATCAGGAAGGATAGAAAGCCAAAGGGACTGTCCATCACCAATCTCGCCTTTTCCACGCATGCGTCGCAGTTGAAGGTCCAATAGACTAGCGGCAAGGCGAGTCGCCCAGTCGCTTGGATTGTAGGGAGACGAAAAGCCAATCTCCTCTTCCTCATCCGGCTGCTGTATCCACAAAGGTGGAAGATCGTCTCTCAGGCAAGAATCGAGAGGAAGAGACATAATAACGCCCCCTTTCTTTATGGAACGGTTCAAGTAGACCCCTCGTACACCATCTGACGTTGACTCCAATCGAATCAGATCCTCAGGAGTTGATCGCAGCTGGTGAGAGAGCTTCTGTAGACTGTCGGCGTCCCTTCGCTGATCGTCGCTTTGTTCAATATTATTGTGTAATTTTCTTTTTTCCTCGCAATCCCTGCTACTGGGATCGACTCCTTGAGATTCCGACGGTGGGTGTGTATTGAAAGGCGAGATAACTGTGGCATGAACATACTTTCTGTGGAAAACGGGCTGGCTCAACGACTGACATCCTGTCCGAGTAGAGCTCGGCCCCACAAACGCTGTGGCCCTGGACAACGAGAAGAGGACGAGGAAGCAGTGCATTGATTTTATTTGTATCATGACTTCGGACTGGAGGGAATGATTGACTGCTCTGGTTTCTTGGCAGGATGGTTAAGGTCAAGGTCTTCTTCGCTTCGAGCGTACCAGTACCGGTAGGATAGGATGGATCTAATGTTGTGTGGGAGGTACGAACAACGTTCTTCAATAGAAAACGAGAAGATCTTGCCATCAAGCAAGATGCAAGATCCTCATCAATCAATCATCAACAACAACATCTCGCGATCCATTCTTCCTCACCAACCAATCGTTTCGCTCCAAATGTCGGGTTCTCGATATCGCGATCAACAAATTTTGTTGATCTTCATTGGGACATATGGACAGACTCAATTTTACGTACAACGGACAGAAGAATGTCTTCTGAGCGCCAACGAATTATTTCCCTCCCGCATGCATTTTATGCATTTCGTATAATTTCGTCTACTTCACGCCGACCACCGAGCGACATCGCATTTTCTTTCGAAGTACATTTGGATTTCTAAAGACTTTGCAAAGTCGAAGATCAAGACAAGAAGATGGGTGAGCATAGCAAGCGAAAATCTGGAGGCAAAGACTCCTTCAAGGCAGCCAAGAAGCCCAAGACAGCCGCGGCCGCGGAAGAACTGTCGAGCAGCGCACAAAAGCGTCAATTGAGGAAGGAACGCCAATCTCACAGACGCCATGCAGATACTGTAGCCGAAGCCAAAGCCTTGTGGAACAAACTTCGACTCAAGTCCAACACGCCTGATGACACCAAGGCGCTCATGGAACAAGTCATGACATTGATTCGAGGGAAGGTCAATGAAATCGCATTGCAACACGATGCCAGTCGAGTTGTGCAAGCCGCTGTTCAGTTCGGCAATGATGAGCAAAGGAAGGAATTGCTGCAAGAAATTTGCGCTGATTCGGCTGCTGGACTGGCCGAATTGTCAAAGATTCAGTACGCTCATTTCCTCTGTCTAAAATTCATCAAGTATTGCGCCCGTGATCCTGAATGTGTAAAGACGATTGTTAAGGTGAGTGGTGGCTGCTTCGCTCAAAAGTTGCAACGGAATTTTCCTACGAGGACATGTCCTGACCCATTTTCGTGTTCGAAAATCCATTTAGAGCTTCAAGGGCTCCATCCCAAAGCTTGCAGTACACTCGGTTGGTGCACGAGTGGTCGAGTCTCTGTTTTTGAATTTCCCCGCCAAGTCGACCATGTCGTTGAAACAGGAGGTGTATGGACCGCACTTCAGTCTCTTCGTGCAGGACTTGAAAACAACACCCACTTTGAAAAGCAACCTGGAATCGGCTACGACGGATACCCAAAAGGACGCTGCAATCAAGTTCGTTAAAGAGATTATTTCGAAAGGAATGACGAAGAGCTTCTACGGGTATACCTATTTCCAAGAGCTCTTCGCTGAATACATGGAGGTGGCTGAACCAAATGAGATCCGAACCATGGCTTCTGGTGTTGTTGATCATTCGATTCATTTGTTGTCAACTCGTGCTGGGGTTAGAGTGGTTGCTGCCTGTGCTTCGTACGGCAGCCCAAAAGACCGGAAACGTATCTGCAAAAGCCTGAAGGGCTACACTATCTCCTCTCTTCTTCACAGAGATGCCTACTTGGCATTGTTGCGTCTGATCCAAGTAACGGACGATACTGTATCCATTAGTAAAAGTATTCTCAACGAGATTCTGACTGCACCAGCAGACGGGACCGACAAAGCGGGAAAATTACCCATCCTACAGCTCGTTGTCAGCGAATCGGCATCGAAACTATTTCTGATGTTGCTGGTTGAAGATGACGAGTCTCGGTCAAAATATTTTGATCCCTATGAACGTGCAATCTTGGAAACAGACGCTACAGTAAAAGAAAATGGGAAGGAGGTACCGACATCGAAAAAAGACTCAGCTCTTCGACGGGAAGAACTGTTGAAGCACCTTGAGCCTAGTCTGGAAGAAGTTTGCACCACCAATACGATCGATCTCTTGAAGTCCTTGCCTGGATCAAGAGTAGTGAAAGAGTTCTACAGCAGGACAGGCTCTAAGAGTGTTGCAAAAGCAGTTGTTGCTGCTTGTGAGGCTGAACTGCAAAATGATGACAGCAATATTTTCGAGGATCCAGTGGGGCATAGAACTATCAAGAATCTGCTCTTGTGTGATGTAGAGAAGAATGAACCTGTCATCAGTGATGCTTTTTTTGAAGCATTTTCGGACCGGCTGACAGACATTGTGGAGTCAAATCGTGGTGCCTTTGTTGTGTCCGCGCTGTTGCAGGTCCCGAGCCTGAAAGAAAAAGTTGCAAAAAAGCTGAAAGGCATGACGAAGCAGCTAAAAGATTCGTCTAAGGGAGAGGGACCAACTGCTGGCTACACTACACTGATGAAGGCTCTCACTTCATAATCGAATCTTCGCGCCCCCAGGAAGATGATCGCCGAAGGATTAGATGATGGTTTCTGCACTTGATTTTTATTTCAATGCTTGTTTCGAGAAGAATGGGACACGTTTTGCTGTCAAGCTCAGTATCGTAGCAAGTACCAGTACGAGTTCCAGTACGACAACGCACTTTGGAACCGACCCCACTGTAGCTAGACCTGGTACTGGTACGGTACTTAGCCACCTGCCACTCTACTCTAGACCCCCTGCCTTACAGTCTACAGTACCATACGTACTTGTAGGTACCGGTAGACATTCTGTACCTGGTACTGTAGATTCTCTCTACTACTACTAGTAGAGAGAGAGAGATGATGGGCCCTGTGTAGACTTCTTAGACTACTGGTACCTGGTACCTGGTGGATGGATCATGGATCAATAATACTGGTGCGATTGACAGTACCGGTAGGTAGACTTGCCCGACTGTGCCGAGAGATAAAAAGTGAAAAGAGGGGGAGGGCCCGCCCGCCGCCCGCGCCGCGCGCCCCCAATTATTGCCGACTTGTTCGATCACCAGTATTTTTGGCCTGCCGGCTTGCGCACGCCGGGCGGTATAATCATCTCTAAATATTCTTACGACTCTGGTATTTTGACTGATCAGGCTATGCGGCGCCCGCTTGTCTGGTCTTCAAAGATTGAAATGGGAAGTTGGAAAACCTTTGCGCTACTTGTACCAACTGGACAATGCGAAAGTTCATCCACACTCGTAGTAGTCCTGCTTGCAGATATTGCTGCGTGCATAGATGATCCACAACCGTACAAAACAGAACACCCAACTACCAATAAGCCCTTCTCCTTCATTCCTCCGTGGAAGACATGTGTCTCAACAGATGTCAGCTCTTGATGGGCCGGTGCATGCGAGAGAAGGCAATCTCAAATTTTGGTTGCTGAACTATCGTCACGTGATATTATTGCCCACCAACCTACAACTGCTGCAATACCGGTAAGATTTTCGAATGCTTGTTCTGAAATAGCAGAAATCTTCCAGGAGCTCAATTATTTTGTAGCTTACAAAGGTGAAAGTGACAATCGAGATACTAGTGATGCACGAGAAATATCGAAGTGACCCTCACAGCAGCTCTCTAGTACAAGTAGAGCGCAAGTAAAGCAATAACTCTGACTTCTCTCGCATGTCAGATGACAGAAAATGAGACAAACTAGTCGTGACCTCTCACTGTGTTCGTGATCCTGGCTTCTAGATGAGACTACATAGACAACATAATGATGATACGTCGAGTATTAATTTGGAGTAGCTATGAAGTTTTAACATGAAATGGACACATGTAAAGTAAGATATCGAAGTAGCAGAGCTGATGGATGAAAGTCATTCATAGCAGTAGCAGCATTGGTAACGATAGTGTTTCACCAAGCGTAGCGAAGTTCACCGATCCTTCATTCGTGCATCCCAGGATGGGGAACACCGGGAGGAAGACTACCGGAGAAAAAGATCATCTGGACTTGTAGTACCTCGTCTCGGTTGAAGCCGGAAATTCGAATGGCAACACTTCGATATTTCGAGGCCAGGTAAACGGAGGCTTTCGCCTGACATTCTCGCGAACGAAACCCGATCCTCGAAGAGTGATTGCTGAGGCGGCGGAGGAGCAGTGAACTCTTCAAGACTGAACATCAGATTCGGTTTGGGCGTAGATGGAGTAGGTGAAACAAGTTCGGAGTGCACCATGGTGACCAATGACGGGAGGAAACTAAATGAGGGTGATTTGTTGTCTGTTGCTCAAGATTGTGATGGGTGATGGGCGATGCCAATCTGGTTATTCTCGTTGGCCGACTGGAAAAGAATCTTGTGAGAATGATGCCAACCTATCGTTTCGATTTTTCTCATTGGTTAGGGTTCGACGCCGAAATTCGTGACGTAAGTGAGGTCACAAGATTACCGAAGATAAGTGTCAAGGTATTACCTTCCTGCGTAGACTACTCGTACCACGGTATGTACGAAATCTACACGTGTACAGTACCAGGTACTGTGCAGGTACGTCGCGAGCTGGCATGGGTGTGGCATTCTTCGTTTTTACATTTATGTGCTTTTTTGAACGGAACAAGTCGAGGGATTATTGATGGTGTCAAAGAGGTGTCACTTTCGAAGTTGAAATGCCGTGATAACTTCGAGAAGTTGTCCGGCTCCTAAGTAAACTTCCGCAACACGTCCCATTTTTCTGTTCACAATGCCACTTTGGAGAATTCTATGCTTAATGCTAACGGCTACAACTAACGTCAAGAAAGCCAGACGTCGTGCCCAATCTTGGATCCCCCGAAAAAGAACGGGGGATGAATTCGGAAAAAGAGGGAAAACTCGCATGGTACTTGTACATACCGGCTATGGTAGTACGAGTAAACAACATACCGGTACATACACTGTACTCCTAAAGCTAGATGGAAGAAATGAGGAGTGCTCTACTAGACTACTCTACTCGGTAGAGCTACTTTAGAGTGCGATATGACATCACCTGGGAGGACCACGTACAGTGTACGAATAATCTTCATTCTCTGCACTGTGGTATCACGATGCTAGTTGCTGTCGTTCTTTTTCTATTTGGCTAGTCGTCTTGCTGAGGTTTTGGGTCCTTCCATTTAAAATCAATGCCTGTGTAGTCAATACCCATTCCATCGCTTCGTAACCTCCTAGAAAACATCTCGTGCATCTTCCCCTGTTCTACAAACATACACAAGTGACCCTGTGTTTTCTTGTTTACAACGTCTATGCCAAACAATTCATAGAACTTTTCGGGTGTTCGAACGCCACCCAAGCCATACCTATCTTCTTCCGTATGGTCCCAACTGGCAGGATCTACCTCTGGGTTCATATGAACGATTCCGAGTAGGCGTTTCATGGCCGGCTTGCCCGTTCTGCAGCGGACCAACATAACCAGTCAGCAACCAAGATAAAAAAGATGATCGAAGCAGAACTTCCCGACGTCTTACTTACCCTTTATACGCATCCCCATTTTCCCAGAAGTGTTTCACTTTATTTCGAGATTGAGCATTTTTTCCCACCGCATAATGGTGAAAACATACGGATCGTTCGGGCGCATAAAAATCGTACCCAACCGTGAATCCTCGAATGCCAATGCTCATTTCTTCTCCTTGGAAAATCATCGAGCTCGCATACGAATCATACGGCGTGTTAACGACAAAATGTCCGCGGCTGAAAGAATATCCCGCTGCCCACCACGGTTCGAGTTGAGGGGTTCCATGGATACTTGGATGTCGTTCTGGCTGTGACATGTGGCGTAGGTGCATTCCTTGCGGTCCGCCCTCGTAATCGGTATTGCACATGATGGGCCGTGTCGTGCGCAATGAATGACCATCGTTACTAATGGAGCCCTGTACGTCTGTCAAGTAGGTTGTCAACACGGCCATTTCATTGTGTGACGACTCCATTTGTTCAATGATGTCGGCATCCCAGTTTATTGTAAAGCTCACGTGCGCATCCGACTGAGTAGAATAATATTCGCCACGATATTGACGATGCCCAATGTGTCGGGCAAAGACAGGACCGATTGAAAGACGAGCTTCCATTTGATAGACATCGACCTGGTCCTTGTATTTGCACAAGGCCTGCTCTGGGTTTGTCTCGCACGGCTCAATGGGTGAGTTACAAAGATCATCCTCGCCATCTACAATTTGATCGACCACGCCTGTCTCATGGACACACACAAGAAAAAATGAAGTTAGAGAGGGAGAAAGAAGGGCAAGAAATGTTCACGAGGTATGTGACGACTCAGACTCTGAACTCACCGATACGGATACGATGCGGGTTTTTGGCGCGATTGAAAGCTGACTCGACCGTGAAACGACACTGATAGTCTCGATACGAAGCAATGGCAATAAAAATAGTACGTTCATCGGGCGGACAGTCAGCTCCTCGGACATTTGAGCCCGTGACGGGATCTGGAGTGACGCAGGTTCCGACTTTCATGGCTTGTTCTCTCGTGAACAACTTTTTGTTGTGGAGGGGGGCAGACCACCACCTTGGAACTAGCATCTCGGTTTTGTGGTCGCCCGGGTGCAGCAGCACTTCGAAGTCGTTCTCTTCATCTCGCGTCGTTACTGGCCACTTGCCGACTGGAATCTCCACGCCGCCGACAGTCAAATGGCTGGGGTGATCTGCTACCACCACCGGCGCAACATTGGCACTGGCATGGCCCCTCGTTGCCTCCACCAAAATCGTATCGGGCTGCAAGTTGGCGATGTTGAGATTGGCGCCCAGCAGTCTTCCTGTCGCAATCTCGGGCAAAGCCTGTATCGACTCTGCAAAACCATACAAATACAAGCCAACGACCACCAAACTCAAGACCACGCCCAATTCAATGCTTCCTTTTTGATGGATGGCATCCTGGGCGGTGCACACGATCTGAGACGGAAGGCCCCCCGCGCTCTTTTGTTTCTCTCGCCGCTTGCGGCTCTTACGCTCTCCATCGGCTGCCATTGTGAGGATCTTCCAGAGATGAAGTGGCAACAATAGTTTGTTCGTGCCATGGAACTTGAACAAGAGAGAAAGGGAGGGGAAATGACGATGACCGTTTTTTCTGCTGTGTGTTGTACGTACTCGTAGACTACGAGTACTGTTCCATTTTATGTACTTGACTACGATAAATACCAGCGAGGACAGGGAGAGCGAGGAGCGGCGGACGGAGGAGGATACCTGGTACCGTACTACATATCGAACTGACTGGAAAAGGTCTATTTTAGTCCTTCCAGTAAAGGATACTTCGTACAGTACTGGTACAAGAAGTATCTTGCTGTATCATACCATACTGGTACTGTAGTCTACTACAGTGTACGGTGGTTGAGCTATGTACCGGTACGAGTACTCGTACCACACTGCATCGACTACTTTTTACTGTACTCGCTCCACCCTCTCATGGTCAGAGATAAGCTACGCTTCGTACTGTAACTTAGTATGCTCGCTCGGTTGTCTGTTGAATATTCCAACAAACCCCAGAGTACGAAGTATAGAAGGGGTACATACTCAGAGAGGGAGTAGGACATCTCTACTCTCCAGAGTAGCTAGTAGACTACAGAAATGTCCAAGACGAGAGAGGGAGCGCGCGACCACAAGTAGAGAGGCAGCAGCACCCATTCCTGTTCTATTACAATTGGTTTCCATTGACTGCTAACTGATTGAAGGCACCCAAAGCGGCTTCTTGGACTTTGGCGTCGTGGCTATTTTGCTCCAGGCACTGCATCAAGACAGAGATCCCGTCCAGCGCCAAAATCTTCGACTGGCAACTTTCTGCTTCCGCGGCAAGGACCCAAAGGAGATTACACGCTGCTTGTTGAAAGCTTGTGGCGGTGATGTGCTCTCGCATAGCATCGATAAGGGGCGATATGGCCATGGAAGCTTCTTGCGCATATTCCGGGTACTGGACGACAATATTTCGAAGGATCATACACCCAATTTCGAGAAAGGCAATGGAAGAGCCGTTGTTGCGCATTGCATCCGAGACAACGCTGACGCCCTGTGCATTTGCGATGGCCTCGGCCAGAGGACCTTCGGCGCTGAGATTGGAGAACACCCCACAGGCCTTGATCAGAGTCGATACTGTCGTGGGGTGCATGACCATAGTGCAGACCACGGCGTCGATAGCTCCGCTATCTACCACATCTTTTTTCCGATCGATCGAGTCATCTATGATACTCCAAAGAGCCCCACACGCCAACTCCAACAGGTCGCTCGATTCCATATGGGACTGCATAGCCTTGACAATCACCTGCACGCCCTGTTGCCCAACCAACGACCCTGGTTCTTTGTCCGTCTTGCAGGCAATATTCCAAATAGCAGAGCAGGAACTCGTTTGTATTGACAAGGATTTTTCATGAGTTGCCATGACATTGATAATTGAATTTAGGGCACCCTTCCGTAACAAAGAATCTGGATCCTGGACCTGGCAGGCAAAATTTCGATACGCAGAGCAGGCGGCGTCTTGGACTTTTTCATCAGAATTGGATTTGAACGCCCGTACGAGCAAGTCCGTCCCACCATTATCGATAATCACTTCCGTTGTAGCACGGCCTACAGCCAAAGTCGCAAGAAGCTTGCAGCACATCTCTTGAACCAGGTTTGCGCCCTGGTGTTTGGAGCTCGCGGTAACGATTAGTCCAAGCACATCGGGAGCTGCCATGACCTCCTTGCTCTCCTGAGAATGCATAGCCAGACACACCAGCGCACGCATGGCTTCCACGACGAATTCATCGTAGTCGATGTACGTTTGCAAGGCACGAAGAACATTGTCAAGAGCACCAGCCTTCATGAATGCATCGCGGACGGGATTTGAAACTGCCAAATTGGCAATGGCAGAGCAGGCCTCTAAATTCATGGAAAAGTCTCCAAGTTGGTAACGCATTCCTTCCATCAAAGTTGCCACCACATCCTGCCGCAAGAGCTCGTTTCGATTGGCATCTACGTGTGCTATGTTCCGAATTATACCGAAGCAGGCTTCCAAAACTTCGACGGTCTCCTTGTTCGTGATGTTTCGCTGGCAAATCTGTGTAATTTCTTGTATCATGGCGGGAACTTCCGAGATACTGTTCACAATGTCTTCGCTAGACGTCAAACTCCAGCATAATCTGCACGCCCATCCCATGGCAACAAGGTCATGTTGCAGAGATTTCATGGAATTCAGGATAACATCCATACCTGATGCCCCATTGTCCAGTCGACTCTCAACCAAACTCCTCTTATTGCTTTCAGCATTTGATGATAAGGTACATTGATAGTAAAGTGCCTGTAAACCTGCTTTTTGTATTTCTTCCGATCGGCCGTGAGTGCTCATGGCTGATAAAACTATCATCAGAGCTCCAGACAACGTTCCATCACTGACATTGGAATTGTTTGAAGATGCAGCTGCCAAGCACGAGAATATAGCACATCCTTTCAACTGAATACTTTGAATTTTTGAGTGTGTTTGCATGGCGAACAGAAGGGAATCGCAACAAGTATCTTCGTTGGCCAAGAGATCACTGTGAGGCAGCGCGTCAGAGGAGGCAGCCAACGCGAGCAGGAACTCGGCCGCAGCGTCTTGGACTTGGGCATTGCCCATATCATCCCACATGGTCTTGACAAGCGCCTCCACGCCCTTGAATTGCACCAAAAAATCGCGGCCCTTTCCCCCCGATGACCACAGAATCGCCGCCAAACTACGCAAGGCCTTTTCCCGCATGTTTGCGTTGGCTTGGTCCAAATTCAAACAGTGCATAATCACAGGAATATCCTCCATTGTCTGGTGCTGTCCCGTTACCGCCTGTGCTCCAGGCTGTGTCATTTCTTCAGTCTTTGTTTCTTGCTCTGGTGATATCGAGAGAGTTCGCATCATTTCGACGACTCGCTCAGGAGGATGAGAGACACCATTGACGTTGTCATAGTCAGGAGTGAGAACTTTTTGGCTCGCGGGGCCTGTGTTTCCTTGGCTGTCGACAGGAGATCGAAAAGAGGTTTGATCTTGCATCAATGTCGGCAGTGGCATGTTCGGTATATCTGTGTCTCCAATGAACATCAGTCCAGGTGATTCAGTACTCTCTAAAGGTCGTGGGGGTTTCAGCGTTTCGCTATGCACATTGACACGATGATTCGGCCCTGTAGGAGACAATTCTGGCGCGTACTGTGCCGGCGGTGTTTTCAAAGAGCCCTGCATTTCATTTCGACCCACGGGCATAGCCATCTGTGTGTTCTCGGGATATTCATCGCATTCGTCGTCCAACAATGGGTCTGCGGCCAGTTTTGCACCCCCAGGATACGTTGATTGAATTGCCATCACAGGATCTTGAATCATATCATCATCAGGTCTCCCCCTCAAATCACGATTCACTAGAGGTGGCGCAAGGGTGCTCGCCATGGTACTGGCACCCTGGGATCCCGTTTCAATACTGTGTTTCGAGTCGAACTTATAGCTGGGAATTGACGCAGCGGCACCATTGCGTCCATAATCCGAGTTCTCACTGAGATGCCGTGGAGGCTTTCTCCCAGAGCCAATGGTTTGGTGAGCTCTGAGCCCAGGAGGCAACGTCTGGTCTCCGTTGGCAAGTTGTCGTACAGGCTCCGATTGATGTCCTACCAGTCGAGTTGGTGACGCCGAACCGACCGCATCATCATCAATATATGCAGGGACGTCATCTGGTAAAAACATTGGTCCCGATTCTAACGACTCATGTCGCCGAGGATTTGCACTATTCCCCCCAAATGAGTGATGATGTTCGTCGTGCATTTTGTGTGTCAAATGTTCTGGCATGGTAAACTCAATGGCATCATCAAGCAGCTCACCAGTAGGTTCTTCGATGAGGGGCTGAAATCTTATTTCCCCATTCGTTGCCGAAGACTGTCTTCGATTAGACGAGACCGGCAACCGCACCTCGCCCGACCGATTTCTGAGAAGCATGTCCATCCCACCGGGTGGTAGCATATCTGCTTGCTTGTCCCAGCCATAGCCACTTGTCGCAACGGGGTATCCGTCCGCATCAAGCGCGGGTCCATTGTGGGCAACATGGTCCTCACCGGGGTGCATCTGTTGGTTGTATCCTGCCTCTTCATCCGATATCAGTTGTCGGTAGCTTCGTTCAGGAGCATGTTCTTGAGTTACAGGTAAGGAAGGTGCTTGGCTTCTTCGACAAGAGCCTCCCATCCCCCCAGCTCCTACGGAAGGTCTACTGTATGTCCCTCCTATATCCATGCCACCAGAATTATCAGCCATTCCGCCCCCATACGAGGGGACGGAACGGGGAGGAGGTCCTACACGTCTAAAGTCTCCTGCACCCTCGTTGCCACCGGCAAAACTGTCTGCAGAATCTGGTCCCGGCCGACGCCCCGGAATCGGCACAGGAGGAAGCAAGTCATCTGCTTCTTCATCTGAAAATTCTGCCACCTCGCCGGCACCAGGAGTCCAATGTCGCGCCGCTTGTTCTAAACGATAGTCCATTGTAATTACTGAAACATCATCGTCCATCCCATTTACTCTCAGTGTGTGGGGAACACTTATCCCGGATTCTGCGGCTGCATAATATTGCGCTTCGGCCTCTAATTGTTGTTGTTGTTGTTGTTGTAAAAGAAGCTGTTGCTGCTGTTGCATCATTTGGTGCTGTGCATGGGGCGGGTGCCGCAGATAAGAATCTTGAGCAGCCTGAGGGTGCCTTTGCTGCTGCTGGTCAAAATGCTGTGGGTCCTGGGCGCTGGGTGGTACGTGGAACGACCGCCGGGCTTGCTGCTGGAGCGATTGGTGCTGAAGAGCATCATGCTGCTGCTGCTGCTGCTGCTGCTGCTGGGGTCCTCCGCCATATTGCTGGTATTGAGCATGGCTGTTCATCTTATTTCCGCCGCCCGGAGGACGTCGAATATAACCTTCCAGCGGATGACAGACTAAACACCTTCCCTTGTACACTTTCCCTTCCACAGTCAGCGGCTTTGGCTTTCCAAACATCGCCGTCTTGTGCGTTGGTTCACCACATGTCGGACACTCGCCCCGCTTTTCTCGCTTGGCACCGATGTTGTTCTTCTTGTCGGGAATAATATCGATGCCGGCCGCCAACATGTCCCGAGGCGGTTGCGGCGACTGGGAATGAATATAGGCGCTGGCGCTGGAGCGCGTCATCTTGTTCCTCTACGAGCACCAGCTGTGGAGTGAAAGGGGGTACAAGTTGCGTCTCGAAGCGGCCCCACAACGATGTGGTAATGATAATTGAGGTGGTGGGTATTCGTATTGTACGTCGAAGGTCGAAGCTCTGCTGCGCAGGCAGCTTGTTGCTTCTTTCTGTTTCGCACAGATTAGATAGACAGTACAGTACTCAGTACTGGTACTGATACTGATACCGGTACAAGGAGGCGGCGTTCTTCTGGTCGACACTCTCGTCAAAAGTTCGCCTCGAAGACAAAGTCAGTGCATGCGGAAACCCGCGAGCAGAGCTTCGTACTGGTACGGGTACTGGTAGATACATACGAATAAGCGAGGGGGCCTTTATCATGCAAGCGCGCGCGTTTTGTTTTGCTCTGGTTTCATTATTCCTCCGTCCTGCTGCGCGGCCGGCTCCGTCGTGTGGGCTCGTTCTTACGAGGATATACAACTCCATGCATGAATAGTGAATGATGTCACTCAGACTCGTAGAAGACATCTGTCGCTAAGTAGAAATTCCAACATGAATGAAACTGTGATTCAGTTTAGTTGTCGCGCCACGCAAGTTTATTTTTTAACTACGTACAAGTACAGTACAAGTGCTGTAGTACCTGGTACAGTCAGTAGTACCAGGTACCGCTACAGTGGTACCAGTACCCAGGTACAGTACCTGGTACAGTTATGTAGTACTCGTACAGTACCGTACTACCGTACTCTAGCTAGAGAGCTCTACTACTCTACTACTAGCTACTACTCTACTAGTAGAGATAGAGATAGAGAGTATATAGTAAAGCAGCGAAAAAGTGCACCGTCTAATTAGTAGTAGAGTAGTAGAGCTACCTGGTACAGTACTACTACTAGCATGTACAAGTACCGCCGGTACGGTAGACGACAGCTCATACTGACCATGTCCTGCTTTCTGCAGCACTACTGGAACCAGTACTTGCAACGAGAGAGTGAGTCGTCCTCTACTCGTACTCGACGAATACAAATAGTTTTTCATTGCAGAAGATAGTAATATAGAGCTAGAGTACAAAGCGCCTTCATACTAATATCATAGTTCCGCTTTGACCTTGCTCGTTCCACTACTCGTACCAGATGAATTGGTTGCAGACGCCTTTTGCCACTGTCCTGTAGCGCTGTCAAACGTACGCTGGCCATCTTCTAGTGACCTCTTCTGAGCGGTTTCCAAGTCAAGTTTCCACTTGCACAATATGCTCTGTGAATAAGGCGGAGCTTGCTGAAAGAAGGACTGCAGTTCCTGGGCCAAACCATGGTAGCCTCCAAGAATTGGATTTTCCCCGATTCCACCATTCTGACGCATTGACAGTGTGCGCATTGAATGGCGCATCCATTTGGGCAAATTTTTGTGACGGCTTGGAATGCCATCGTTCGGAGACCCGTCATCACAGTGTCTCGAATCCATCAAAATTACAGTTCCATAGTCCGCCCCATGTCGAATGCATCGACCCAAAGCTTGTGCGATTGCTCGGTAGGCCTGTTGGGAGTACCATTCATTTCCTGGGAGCAAGCTAGTATTCTTGGAGATTTTCCTTTGTTCATCATTGTAGGCTTTCTTCGCCTTTATGTTCCGGTCAAAACTGTTAGGGAAAGGAAGCCCGATACAAATGACACACCGTGCATTGTCGTCATTGAAGGATATCCCCTCCGACATTTTGCCTCGAAAGACCGCCAATAAAATGCACTTCTTTTCCAAGCGAACTTGCTCTCGGTATTCGTCGCGCGCGGCTTCAAACTTGTCTTGACTGCCTGTCGGTTCAACGATGACTTTGCTTTTTGACTGAAGCAAACGGGTCCATATCTGGGGGCAAAACGAGCTCTGTTGCGAAAAATTGGATCCCGTGTATTGCTGTGTGGTAGGATTCCAACACCGGACGGCACGGTTCAAAAAGTTGTAGGATGGTACGAAAACCAGAACTCCACCGGATGGTATGGCTTCGATCACAGTGGCCAGGGCATGACCAAGGCGAGGAAAGAAAGATTCTTCTTTGTAATTTGAATAGTTGACCGTCAAAGGACTTCCGTCCGGGAAGTGACCAATAGCGCAAGCCAGCAACTGTTTGTTCAGATTTATCACATGTTGGGCCTCGAGAGGACTCGGCTTGACTTGCAAACGCCCAACGAATTCCTTAGGTTTCTCGCTTTTCGATGAAAGATTCAAGCCCGATGGTTTGGCAGGAGTCGGCTGGGGTGCTGGAGACAGAAGATTGACAACATTGGACTTGTGACCAGCTCCTGAGCTCTGAGACAGGGGCTGCTTCGTTGGTGTGGTTGCTGCAGTGGTTTTGGGCGGATACAGATTCAACTCGGCACACAGTGAAGGAAGCGGAGCCAGTGAGCCGCTCGCAAGAATCACGGTTCGGCACTGTGCCGAGAGTTCACTCATCAGCAAACCGGGCGATAAAAGACGAAGCACTATGTTGCACTCCCACAGAGGACGGTCACCATCGCACATTTCACCATGTCGCTTTGCATTTCTTGCATCTCCCACGAAGTATCCGCCGGAATTTTTGCTCGTACACGAATCGTGATTGCACACTGGTAGCGGGATATTGGGATGCTGGTCGGTTCTTGGACTGACAAGAGGCAACGGGCGAGGATGCTTTCTCCAACGCTGCGTTGCGATCATATTTGAATACTCGTCATCGTCCATGCCGGTTGCGTAATCAATATTTCCATTGGGTTTCATAGTAAATGCCAAATAAAAGTGTCTGGAAGAAAAGAATTAGCGTGGTATATCGGAAGCTGAACATGTCAAACCGCAAAATAAAGCTTACTCTGGATGCTTCGCTGCAAGTTCAAACTTGCCAATGAAATCAATAAGATCGTTCATTACCGCCTCGCTCGCTTGGTTTCGCTCTGATACGTCATTTTTTCCTCCAAACAAGTGGTTTTCTAGGGACGTTGCTAGCTCCGATAGCCGTGTGCACATGACGGAAGTGATGCCAAGCTCGTCCAGTTTTGGACGACACCCGACGGCTTGACCTTTGATCCCAAACCCCGATGGCCCAGAGTACGCAAGTTCCACAGAATGTTCATCTGATAGGCGGAAGCGGGCATGCTCTTGCTTGACCTTTTTAAGAGCTGAATCCGGCGCAAATATGACAAAGGATAAGAAACACCTACGGCCCCTGTTCCATAACCACAAGCAAACTACCCACCTGGTCCTGCCTCGAACTTTTCTCTTTCTACGCGCATATGATTCACGACCTTCTCAATGAAAAGTACCAGCTCATGGGCCACTGATGAAATTGCCTGTTCCCCTCCACCATTCAACTCTACCATAGATTCGGAGTCTCTTGGATCAACACCTACACTCTTCTTCTGATTCGAATACTTCGTCAACACACTGATTAGATGACACAAGTCGATTTCTCCATATTCACCACTGCCACTCTCGCAAAGTGTGTCTTCAATGTTGTGGGCCTCGTCCAAGACAACCACACTACCTTTTAGATCCAAATTCAACGTCCGTCGAATCGCTGGATCAAGAACGTAATTGTATGCTATTTTGGATTCGTTTTGATGAGAGAAAAGCGTGAGAAGCGTGAATAAGCAACGAGGTGACCCACATACCAAGACTTACGAGCAAAGATGAGGTTGGCAGAGGGCATTAGAGCCCTCGACAAATAATATGGACACAACGCATGATCCGAGTACGTGACACCCTCGTCATTTTCGTCCTCGTCTTCATATACGGGTGCGTTGGCCCGTTGAACGGTCAGAATGAGTGGATCCTTGCTCAAATTGACGATTCTGTTTTTCACTTGATCCAAATTCCATGATTTGGTTGAAACGCCGTTGATCGCTTGAATCCAATCTCCTGTTCGGATCCTACCGTCTTTGGCAGCTATCCCATCGGATCTGAGACTTGCAACTTCGCACCCCCCAGCCCTGCGCGTTTCCAATGTAATTCCAAAGGAGCCGGCATTGGCTGGCTCGCGGTACAAAGCAATTCCACTCTCTCGGTCTGGATTCTTCCCAAACTCGACCAGCTCTTCAATGTCCATGACTCCGAGCTTTGTTTCTTCCCCTCCCTTACAGCAGCTGTTGATACTTTCTGCCGACTTGATGAATCGTTCTTTTACTGCCCGGGCAGCGCGAAATGTCGTGAGCTGTTGGTAATGAGGGCACGTAGGCTTGTTATTCCGCCGACGAGGATTGGTCCGATCATTTCCCGTCGGCGTACCCTCCGGCTGCCCCTGATCGCCGTTTTCACCCCCAGCGTCCTCCTCGAATCCATCTACCTCCTCATCCCTCGAGGGAAAGGGGATCGGGTTATCGTCGTCATAATCCTTATTCTGATGCTTGTGATAATCTTTTCGCTTGCTGTCTGTCTCCAGTTTTCGCTCTCTGCATGCCTGGTTTAGGAAGGCGTTGCTGACCCCCTTCCCATCTTTGCTCTTTAGCTCACGATTAATGCAAAGCCGTTCGCGACTACCTAATACCGTCATGCGAGGCCGATAGGGTGTCTTCGCTAGGCTCGATACCATTTGAGCTACCTGGGAGTGAGTCCTCGAGCAGTAGATAATCGTAGGTATATCTGGTTCTACGACGGCACCAACGTCGCGGTCATCCTCCTTCTCTTCCGAGCCGGAAACAGCCTCATTAGTATCTATGTCAAAGCTCGCTTTCTTGAACATGGAGGCCAGAGGTGATGACGATTCTTCCTCAATCGCCTCTGACATTTCTTCGACCCGCTGTTGTTTCTTGGCTTGGTTACACTTGGCGTGGTATCGTTGCCATGCCAATACGCTGCACAGAATTGCCGCCGACTTGCCCGTTCCTGTCGGTGATTCCAAAACGACATGAAGCTTGCGTTTAAGAGCCTTGACAATATGAATCGCCATTTGACGCTGCGGAGTCAAAATGGTAGAAAAGGGCCACCCAATCCGAATCCCCTCTACAAAAAACGAATTGTGTAGCCTTAGTTCTCCGACATCGCCTTCCATTTTCAAGTTTTGGGTCACTGGTGTGGGAGCGCCTTGAAAATAATTTGATAGCACAGACGACAACAATTTGTCATCGTTCATTCTTTGCTTGATAATCTCGTCATTACTGTTGGTGTCTGTGATTTTGACCATGAGGTTCAGCTTTTCCGCCAAGACTTCGGTGATTCTCTTGGAGCTGCCAGGCCGTTCATTCTTTCGCCCCCCTCGGCGCGAGGACTCTCGCTCCGTCCGCGACAAAAATGGATTTGCGTGCCCCCAATCTTCTTCCTCCACGTCGTTATAGTTGTAGTCTCCCAACATGCTGTTGTATCCTGCTAGACCTAGTCTCTGTCTTCCATGAACTCCTAGTCGGTTTCGTAAGAAAGCCGCCGCACTCGCTGACATTGCAGCAATTTCCGAGGGAGAATTAAGAACTGTCACTTCACCCGTCGAGATGGAAGTATCTTTGGGAATGGGTGCCAGTAGACAGTGCTGAGACCAGGAGGGACACGCACTCACCGGGACATCGCATCTTTGGCAGTAGCAGTTCGGGCAGTGCTGCTGTGCGTTTTCCGTGGAGAAGGGAAACTTTCCACAATTCCTCCTTTGATGAGGATAATCCACGTTAGGATTCACCACGTTGGAAGAAAGCACGACGAGACCGTCGTCGTCGACCGGAGAGGCAGCTTCGGTTTGAGTTTCGTGAATCCTTTTACGAGGGGGCGGCGAACAAACTTGGACAAAATCATCATTCTCGCCCGATGTACCAGCACTAGCACTCGTGGCAGAGGTTCTTGTACTTGTATTGGTGGATTCCACTACTTGTACTTCCGGCGTGAACGATTCTTCTTCTTCTTCTTCTTCTTGGGCTTGGACTGCTTGTAGACTTCTCTTTTTGCTGGGCGACCCTTCCATGGTTTCTGTGTACTCGTTCGTACACGCGTACAGCACGTAACGGATACCTGCTGGGCTGCCGCGGTCGACTAGATTCACAATTTCACAGTATGGAAAGGAACTACTTCTTCAACTTGGATGCAGCATGTACAGTACAAGATAAATTCAGGATTGCGGATTGCTGTGTGTGGTGGGTGGGTGCAGCTCCCTGCTCTGTGGGCATGCTTGGGACTTTCGTCCTTGCTTTCGTTTGTCATTTTTGGCGGTACCGGTATGTTTTGTTGGCATCATCCGAGTGGTGCGGTGTACCGGTACCGGTATGATACCTGGTACGGTACCAGCCACGACGGTTTCGCGCTTCCCTGGGATTTTAGGAGAAGCATTTTGAAAGTGCATCTATGACTCATACGACTACTCTATTCTTCAGGCAATACTCCGTACTGTAACGAGAAAAATGAATTAGCTGGGCGGGCGAGCGACCGTACTGATCGAGCGAGCGGACAATCCGACCAAGTAATTGTAATTGTCGCCATCACTGCGAGTTGCTAGATTATTATTTTTGTTGTTACTGGTTTTATTGCCATTGCTGGCCCACTCCATCCAGGCCCGACCGCTCGCGTGTGTCGGGGTGCAGTCGATCTAGTCTTTTTAATCGAGATAGTCCAATTTTGTATACCATTGAGTCGTAGATGCACCGAATTTTTGCTTGGCCTGAAATCCAAGGGTGAAAATTCGGAATTTGAAACCGTCGTAGTGGGGCCTGGGCATGCGGCCTGGGCATGTTGGGAAGTGTTGTCCAGTAATATGGGCTCGTGTCGTACCGGTACCAGGTACTGTAGTAACGGTAGGCGATACGGACTTACACGGACACCGGACACCCGAACTGCGCGAGGAGGGCCGGTACCGTACCACGTACCGTTAACCGTTACATGCCGGTAGATATTTTGTGCCGGTACGACATTATACGTGCAGTACAAGTACAGGTACCCACATCATCATACAGGTACTGTACCTGGTACGCACAGAAAAGATGCGAACCCTGTTCTTCGCACAGCTTGCGTCCTTCTCTGCTGTCAAAACGGAACCTCTGAATCTTTTGATGGGAAAGATCGCTCTCTCTCGCTCTCTCGGCCATCACAACCACCATCAACAATTTCCCCACAAATACGACCCGTCAAAAAAGGAGAAGTAAACGATAAATCACCAACAGCCAGTATGAACCGCCTCTCCACCATCGCCTTCCTTGCTGCCTTGGCCAGCACCCAAGGTTTCATGACGGCGCCACCCTCCGTAAGTCGATCAATGAATGATGTTTAGTTTCTGGGTGACCACACCGTCACCGTCCGTTGCACCGCCCACTGCTGTCTTACCCCCGTACGAACCTGCAGATGACACGAGTCGAGCCCTTGGGTCTCATGTCGGTTTCTGAAAATGAAGCTGTCTTGAAGCATGCTGATGATTGCTACAAGGGAGAGTGTTCTATCGACGAAGTTTCCGAGTTGATTCACGTCCTACAAGAGCAGCAAAAGGAATTGCACACTCGTGTCAATGATGTCAAGGGTATGATCAAGAGTCTCGAAACAGTCAACTCTCAAGACGACCGCAAGGTGGACGAAGTCAGGGAGACGGTCCGTGCCATTTTCCGAGTCTTCCAGCTCGGTGACAAGGCTTCCGGAAACGATTATCCTTCCCTTTCCCGAGCTACCGGTTGGTCGGGTGAAGTTGGAGACGGACCCACTACCGCCTACGACGCTTTGCCACCCAGGCGCACAAGCAAAAAGAGCCCCTAAATGCAGGAAAGAGCAACTGTCTTCCCACTTGGACAGCTCATACAGCATTCCGACGTAATCCACCCCAACCACCCCCAACGTTCGCTACCGTCAGTGTGGTACCAACTTCCGAGCGGTCCGTTGATTTCGAAACGACCCTCGGACATACATACTGTACAGTCAAGTCACATACAATACCTCTCTTAAAAGAAAGCTAGTCTACCCGTTTCCCTTTCCCCTTTTTCCAACTGAATACTTATTAATTATGAGATAAAACGATGCTAGAGAATCATTCCTCAACGAGCAGGAATGACGGTCGTCACTTGCCGTCGTTCATTCCGCCTTCGTCATCGGCTGAACGAAACGAGGCGCGTCGTTCGTGTCACGACCCACAAAAGTCGCGGATTTCCCTCGGCCTGTCATTCTATCGTACCGATATTTTGTTTTGATGGCTCTGCTTCTATTAATGTCGCTAATGCCGATAGTTGCCATGGAGAATTGACTATCTTTTCTTAGATGAAACGTAATCAAACCGAATGACGACTCGAGAATATTTTTTGGGGACGAAAAACACAAACCTAGTTTATAATTTCTTATCGCAGCCCATTCCTACCCCTGCGTTTCATTTGTGCGAATACAAGGGGGATATCTTGTGAGATAATCCATCTCTTCAAACGAAGGTAAAACATGTCTCTCTAGGCCTTGGGGCTCCATTTCTTGGGAGGGAGGGCATCATATGCCGTCATGGTACCACCTTTAGGGATATCACCGGAGAATCCTGAGGGAAAGGAAATGGCTTGCTGTTAAAAGGAAAATCAAGAGTGAGACATCTATCGCTTCGTCGGCGTTGGAGAGCATACAAATCACGACTGCCACACAGCGCATCACTTACACCGTTGCTAAAGACACGAAGCAGATCGGAGACAAAGGCTCTGACCTCGTCGGTCTTGCGTTCCTCCTTCTGGTTGATGTGCTGCAGATGTGACACCATGTTCATGATTTTTTCCAGGCGGTCTTCCAATTCTTTTTCTGTATCCTTCAAAACATAGAGGAGCTCGGAAACATCATCAAGGGAGCATTCTCCTTCAACACAATCAGAAGCATGCTTCAAAACCTCTCGTGTTTCGGCTTCACTCATGATTACGCTGCGGGCGGTGCTCGAAGCAACAAACGGCTGCGATGATTCAATATAGATGGTGTGGGCGTGAGACGACGATACTTATAGACGAGAATCGAATAATCGTGTCCGACTTTCTTCCCGAGAAGCTCTTGTACCCTTCATCAAAATGGTGCAACGATATTCCATGGTCTGCGTACCTGACGAGTGGGGTAGTTAGCAGTGAAAGCAGCAGTGGCTGCAAAAAGGGTAAAGAACTGGGCCAAGCGGAACATGGTTGAGAAGAAATACTAAGGAGCAAGGTCGTCGAGGACTTCGATCAGGAATTATTTGTGGGAAAGATTTGATCTCTCCTCGATTGGACGTTGGGATTGCTGTGATGGCTTCTTTTTACCTGCCGCCCGAAGATCGAAAACAACCATCAACCCATTCACTCGTGACGTTCCGTTCGGCGAAGAATATATCCCACGAGAAATTGAGAACCCTAAAATGACACTGGTACGAAAATGAACGTGACTTTGGCGTAGAAAAATAGCACATGCGCCGAAAGTTACCCAGAGAACATTGGGACAGATGTCTTGCGGCGTCTGGCAACACTTTTTCCCTCTCGCTCGATTGGCTGCTGGTTGTCGATCTACCGGTACCAGGTACCGGTACCTGGTACAGTACTCAGTACTGGTACATTCTGCACATTATGGAGGAGTACTGGTACCGGTAGTTGCTTCATTCCTTTCCTCACATCTGCCTACTACGGTACTCGCTATCGTATGCACCACCCGCAACGATGACGAAGCCCCCCCCCCCACCCACCACCACCATAGTAATAGAGTATCGGTAAGATTAACTACTAGTCTTTCCATCTTCTAGTAGCTACTGTAGGAGTATGACAGTCAGTTAGTAGAACATCTATCTTCATGGACTCCCCCTACCGGTAGACCGAGACTCTTGCTAAAACCCAGTCAGTTTTGTTAGTACTTGGTACGGAGTGGTAGACAAGTTCAACAAACAGTAGTTTATCCCCATCTGTACTAGTGTATAGCCTTTACGATAGCCATGTAATCCAGCAGACAAAATGTCTCTTGGCTTCGTACATACTTTATCTGATGATTTCTCCGTCTACTACTAGTTCCACCGTCGTTTGGATCTGCTGGCCTGGGATGCATTGGAACGGCTATCGTCTTGTAAATCGTTATTGTGAAAGAGTCTCGCAATGATTGTGTTGTAAGCAATGTCTTCTTGTTCCGGCCTGCCGGGCTTAATAGGTCGCCCCAACGGGCCCTTTCGATGGCGAAGAGAGTGCGGAATCAAAAGCGTCTCTCCAGCAATATTGACATTGTGCACCCATCCTTGCCCATCCCTAAGCCGAAGCCAGGTTATAGTGTCATCAGGACCTATGACTCTCTCGTTGATCAAAACACTTTCCCCTCCCAATAACACAACTCCGTTGCTTTCAGCCTCAAAGGATGGGCCCTTTCGAACCTGTACGCGGGCGTCCAAGACTACATTGTACCGCCAGCCTTGCTTGTGCCTCTCTATTCTGGGTTCCATTGCGCACTCTTCCAAAAAAAGTTCCTGAGAGCCAAAGACTTGGACCCATTCAGCTTGGACGGTCAAACTGGAAAGGGGTCGAATTTCCCCATGCCCGGCGTAGAGACGTATATGACGATTTCTGTATAACTTGGCGTAACACTCGGAGGGGGCGTTCTGACGGAAAAATGTGACTACCTCAGACGCACGAAGAAATTCACCGCATTCAAAACGAAAGTAGACACCGTCCTCTGATTTGATCGAAGGTGCCCTTCTCGATGGACCTAAGCGCACCTTGATTCCGTTCCGATCCTGGACCCGAAACCAAAAGGACCCAAACCTTGTTTCGGGTGGTGATATGATTTCCGTTACAGGTTTACCATTCAAAAATCGAGGGATCCATCCTTGCCCTCCCCGAAGTCGTGCAAACTCGGTCTTAATCGCACCACGATCAGCTTCCGGCGGTGAAGCCCATCGCTCCAACTCCACATAGGAGCCACACGGGATCAACGTTGAAAATGGAACCTTCTCCGTGAGTGGGATCTTTGGTGGATTTTGATTTCCTATGTCTCGTCGAGTATCGGTTGCCGGAGCTTCGGGGTCCCTTCTTTTGGGGGTCCGAAACATTGCATCAAGAAATGAGCTGCCTACCGAAGAGGCGACGTCGGAATCTTGACTACGATTGTGCCCAGATCCATTATTCGCGCTTACCAACGATGAAGAGCCTCCCGCTGATGATGAAGGTGAAGTCACGTCGTCCGATGCTGTAGAAGCCGGAGGAAGTGAGACCATAATTCCAGCTCTGGTGACAACCCGAACGTAGACCGGCGAGTGATGGTCATCCAAAATTGCATTTCCAACTTCCTCAAAGGCGCGACTGGCTTCTCCTTCTTTGATTCCAGCCAGCGCTCCGGAATATGTTCGGTATTGCTCATCCAATTCCTCACGGGTTGGTATGATAGCCCATCCAGTGTTATCGGACATTTTAATCACGAAACCGTGACTAAAAGCCCCAGAAGCCTCGATCCGCTTTGAAGCTTCGAAAACGCTGCCTCGAGGAAGCTTACGCGCCTTCGTGTTGGAGTCAAAGACCGCAGGGTTGCCAATTTTGCTGGTCAATGTTGTTGTGTGATGGCCAGACATGGTCTGAAAAATGGATTGGTTCCCACTCTTTGCCGCTGCTTCTTTGGACGGGGATGAAATGACAGACCCACCCGGATGGTTGCCATGGATCAAATTATTCACCTGAAAGTGAGGAGCATCCAATATCTTCAATCCTCTCGGCGCATTGACTCGCATGAGGAAGAAAGATGGGCGGCTTGTCCCGGCAGTACCAGAGGAGGATGTCGTGCTTCGTGCGACGGATCGATCGGGTGTCATGAAGCCAACATGTCGATGATTCAAAGAATGTTCAAGAGAAGATTCATCCGAAAGTAGGGAAACATTTGAGGAAGGTGACATCACGCCGCGGTCATGGGAATGATTGATTTGAGAATCGTAGTCGTAGGAATCGCTGCGCGACTGAGGCAGTGATTGTTGTACAGGACCAGGTACATGCCGAGGGAGCGGTGCAATTTCAATCGTTTCCTTTTTAACGATTCGCTGACGCCGGGGCGGTCGATGACGATTGTGTGCGATCGGGACGGGAGTTGCCACCGACGAGGCCGCCAAGGAAATAATGGAAGAGCTGCATTCCGAAGTACTGTCTTGATTTGTCACATCCTTCATGACAACGGCGCCAACGGAATCTTGTATACTTTTAGAACTCATTCTCCTATCAACAACCCAGCCCCGTCGCCGAGTCAAGCGCAAGTAGCAAAAATTGGCCTCGAAAACTCGGAGGCATACTTCATGAACCGTGCCGGGTACTAACATTCCCTTGGTAGTTGGAGCATCGAGGGAAGGGCCAGTATAAACCGCCAGCGGAGTGGAAGATATGACTTTGTACAAAAAATCACCCCGGTCACATTTTGGAGGCTCTGGGATCTGAATCAAGATCGGGACATGTTTCTTGTCGGCGAAAATGTACCCATGAGATTGGTTGTCTTTGATGTTTCTTTGGTTTTTCTGAAGGTCTGAGGTTGCTGGCGCCATATCTGAAAGAGGCAGCGGTGAAGGTCCGACAATAGATACATTTAGCTGAGTGTTCCCACGTTTCGGAGTCCTATCGCTGGCAACAACGGGTGCATCCATGGCATCCACAGTGTATCCTCCAGTCAAGACTTGGTCCACTCGGATCACTTTCACTCTCCTTCCCTCTGTGGAACGGTCACTAGACTGAATACTAACGTTTTTATCCTGTTCCTGTGTGGCATTCCTTTGTTTCCGTGCTGGTGTAGCTATATCGGAACTTGTTGTGTCGGAAGCCAATGACGACTCCTCATTTGCACAAAACTCCGCGGAACTGGCAACAATTTCGCCATAGCTCACGTAAGCCCCACTTCTCGGTGACGACAAAGCTGGACGTGAAAGTAAGGACACCACACCTTTGTAAGCCACCCGGTAATATTTCACTTCGGAAACATGCAGAGGCAGTGTCACCTTTTCAGTCGACACATCGTGGTCTCCGGCAGCATCCACAAAGCCAATTAAATGTGACGATGGTTCTTCTGATCCCCTCGCGTTGCTTGCGAGGAAGGTGGCGTCTTTTGACGGCATAAACGTACTGATCGTTTCTCGTGGAAATGGCTTCTGAATCAGCCTAGGCGGGGATTGTGACTCTTCTGTACTCAATGCAGCGGTCGGATCCGGAATTTGTGGTCCCAATGCAACGTCTATTGTCAATGTGGAAGAAGATGAAGAAGGCGAGACATGGTTGCGCGGGCTTTTCCCCTTTCCGAAACGCTGCTCCATAATTTCCCTCCGAGTCGACTTTCCTTCATATCTGCGCCGAAAATAAGGGGACGTATTAATAGAGGAAGATCCCTGTGAACCTTCACTTTGCGAACGAGGGGTGTCGTGGGCGTCCATTTTGATTTGAATTTTTAAAATAATTGGCTCCTTTTCGTTGCTTGCTTGGTCAACGGGTCAACGACACTTTGAGCTCCGAACCTGAGGACACCTCGCCGACTGTCATTCAGCAGCATAAATACCTGTCGTTCTATTGTGAAATGGCTACGCTGTTTCAATCTGATTTCCGTTCATACAGTACTCGTAGACAGACAGTTATTGAAGGAAGACGCAGGTTGTACCGGTATAAAAAATACCAGTAGTACGGTACGAGTACTACCGTAGACATGTCTTTTCACAAAGGCGACAAGTACTGGTACCAGTACTGTAGCATTCATGACAAAAAGAGAGAAGAGGCCGCATGGAGAGTTCCCGCCGTGGTGTCCGTTCAAAGAGGAGATGCAATGTAGCGCGGGGAGCCGGCAGGCGGGCAAAGACAATGCCACGCTCGGCACCCACATGACATAAGAAATAATGTTGTGCTTCCAGTGCCAAGTCTATACATACTCTCGTATACAGCCGTGAATATTTCTTTGAGATCATTATGCGTACCGCTCCTGCCGCGCGCTCGGGTAATGCGGTACGAGTAGGTACATACTCTCTACTCTACTACTGTAAGTGTACCAGTACGTACACATACTGTGCGTTGCTCTCTCAACTAAACTCTCTCTCTACTCTATAGTAGAGAGAGAGAGAGAGAGAGAGAGAGAGCTCTACTACTATTAGTAGTAGGTGGTATGGATACACTGTACCGTATGGTGTCAACTCTACCGGTACAGTAGTAGAGAGAGGGCGCTCTACTAGCTACTTCTTTCGTTTCAAGTACCATATCATAGATCACTACAATAAGATCTCTACGTACCAGTACAATCTACTTGCCAGGACTCACTGCTGAAAGCATGGCTCGCTTCATGGCCACTGTAGCGCGGATAATCTCGTCCAAAATGCTCTTGTCCTCGGCCTGCCGTTGCAACCGTTCTCGCTGAACTTGCGCCCTCAATTCCTTAATAATTTCCAGGACATCATCCCCCCGTCGATGCTCTTGTTCCTGTGCTGTTTGGAGTTGCTTCTTTACAAATTCCACGCTTGCCCTTCGCGCAGCTGCTTCCTGGTGGAATTGTCTGGCAGCAATACCGGCCACATTTTCGAATCGTCGAACAACACCACCTTCAATCTTGTCAGATTTGGAGTCTTCCAGGCGCATACTAGGGATGATTTCCTGGAACAAATCATTCTGAAGACCGTCCAATTCTTCCCGCTTGGCATCACTCATGGTCATGTAGATGTGCTTTGTTATATCATGGTCCAATGCTGATAATCGTTTCTCGATATCCAGGAGGGCGGGTCCTCGTTCGGCCGAGGATTCGCGCTCCATAGTCAACCGTTCGACAGACACTTCCAATGGATGGCAGACAGATCGGTCCAAAGTGTCCCGGATCGCCAGGTCTAGATCCATTTTTTCTTGGGCAAAGGTAGAGACAAGTCTGGCTATTCGACAGTCCAGTTCTTTCATTCGAGCTAGCATTTCTCGTCTTCGTTTCATAGTTGCTTCCTCGAGCCGTTTTATATTATCAGGAACCATCTTTTGATCACTGAAAAATACAAACTTTGGGGATGGGCGGATTAGACGGTTTGGCGTTTCGAAGAGTACCATCTGATGATGATGATGATGATGATGATTCGCTGAGGAAGACGACTCGCCGAACGCACTACTTCTTCGACCCCTATCCACAGTGGGAGTAAACATCGTATGGCTCGCTCTGGGAGGAAGATTGGCCACAAACTCGTTATCTGAACTTTCTGATTCCACAGGCGGTGGGGGGTCCTCTGGCTCACTGGCGACGCTGCTCGTTTCAACGACTTCCGTGGGACTGACCTTCCGAGGAGGACGAGGCGGTGGCGGTGGCACCCTTCGAGTCGCACGAGAAATGGAAGGAGGAGGAAGAGGCTCTGCTGGCAAAGTGTGGTCGGAAATTGTTGTTTTAGCGGCGGCATCATGCGGCCTGTTGTTGTTGGTCGACTCCTCTTGTGCTGGAGCGCTGCCAACCGCCTCTATATTAGTAGGAGTATTCGTTTTCGTCTCCAACGATGATGACGGCGGCATGTCGGGGGCCTCCTCTATTTGCTGGTCATCATCATCATCATCTTCATCCCTTTGCATGGACGGAACAAAAATATGAACATTGCTCGACTGTTTTTGTCCCACATCCGGCACGTTCAACGCTGGGAAAGTTCCCTCTGCCGCCTTGAAAACGGGATCCAAAGGTCGACCTCGATGTGGTGATGACTTTGTTGTCTTCTCAAATGGAGATGGGTGGTGCTGAAAGACGTTTTGCATCGGCGGAGGCATTTTCGGGGACAATACAGCGTCACGAGTGGGCTCTCCGACCTTGTCCTCGTCTGTTTCATAGCCATCCTCCGGCTGCTGCTGCTGCTGCTGCTGCTCTGATTGTGGTGGAACAGATCCAGCCTTCATCGGATTGAGCTGAGACCAAAACGACATGGCTTTGTTATGGACGTATCAACACACCTCCGAATTCAGCACACTAGCACGCCACGCCCCGATATCGATACAGTACCGGTACAGTTCTCCTACACCCCTTGGATGTTACCGATGAGCCCTTCGTCGTCGTCGAGAAATAAATAATAATGATTATGACCTGCTAGTATCAGGTACAGTATTATACTCACTCGCATGCAGGCGCCGCCCCGTCATTGTCGCCTGTCGCGGCCGCGCCCGCCGCCAACCAGTTTTGCAGTTTTTGTTTTGAAGAGTTTTTTCCCGACATGCAGCGCACCAGCGCGACGAGGACGAGACCTGAGACCTCGTTTGGGCTGACTATCTCGAACACAACGACTAAATCGACTGCACTGTTTTCGCCATCGAACGGGAGTGAAAACCGCTTTCGCAAGATCGTTCGCAATGGCATGCATTGGAATTTGCAAACTAGAGAGAGAGAGAGAGAGAGAGAGAGAGAGAGAGAGGAAGAGACCTTGCCGCTAACTTGCACCAGTTCAGCTCGTCACACGCATGGCACAAACGAACGGACAGCAGAATGAAGCCAATAAAAGAGGAAACATCCGATAAAGTAAAGAATGGGCAGCAACGGGGAGTCGTAACTGGGAATGAGGAAGAATTATTGTCATCATTGTCAGCAGACCTTACCAAAATATTTCTGCCTAGTGTGGTGCGAGCTCAACTGTATCGGGAAGAACCTAAATTGCCGCGAATTCCAGCCAAGGGGGCGGAATTGATTGGAACGACGTCGGCTCTCTTTTTGAAGAATCTAGTGGAACGTTGCACTGGCAATAAATCATCATCTTCCTCTGCCAACCAGACGGCTGGAAACGACGGCAAAAAAATGTCTGAAAGATTGATCCAATGCGCCGATATTTACAAAGCGGTGGTAGTCCACACAGAGACCTGGGCATTTTTGGAAAAACCACTCGAAGATCATGGCATTCAAGAGATGATTCAAAAAGAGCAAACACACTTGACCGAGTACAAACCACCCGCCAAAAGGAAACGTGCTCCCACCGCTTCCAGTCGCACTGCGAAGAAGGTACTACAATCTGTGAAAAAACCGGGCGATCTGGAAGGTCCTTCTAAATCTACGACCGACCATATTATCGAGGATGAAGACGATTATGACTGAGTGGTTTGTATTGCACCTCATCGGTATTGCTTCATTTACTCCAGAAACTAGTCAAATGAAGGAAGAAACGGTGTGGCCAACAGAGCACGTACACCATGGAACAGACCCAAGCTATATGCCGGTATGGGAGGACATTTACGAGTACTGTAGTTCTTTACACAGATCCTGGATACAGTTCTCCCCAAATGCGGCGCATCTTTTGCGATATTTCTGGATAGTTCTGTTGCAGCTCGGCAGGCGAATCCGCAAACTTGATTGGAAGAGTTGGTGAGCGTATTCAGTAGAATGATTTTTTTATGGATGCGGAGATATCATTTGGCACAACTTACCATGACAATCACAGTGTTCACACCACTAGCGACTGTTGAGAGGAGGATACTGCACACCGCCAAACCAATGCAAAATCCAATAAAGAATGCGAATGCCTTGTCGCTGGATCCGGCAGAGTCAAACCAGTCCGTCGTCGCCACAAATATCAAGGATACGGCTCCCATGATACCACCTACAATCAGTGAAACCAGCAGCAATGCATTTCCAACTCTATCGTCGTCAAGGGATGAGAAAAGGTGTAAGATACGAAAGTAAAGTCGTCGTCGTCACTCCACGCAATGAAAAGTAGCACGAAAGAACGTACAGATCCTGTAAAACGAAGAAGCGAGGTTAGATTGACGATTCTTCATCGTTTACATTCGACCAATCCATCATACTTCAGAATTGGTACTTCTACTTACATCCGCAATAATTGCTTCCCAGCCACGATTTTTGAAGAGCGTAAATACGTTCTTTCCGGCTTCCATATAGCTAAAGCCGTAGACACCTGCGCAGCAACAAAACGTAAAGAAAGGGCAGCTGATGAGAACCAGTATAGGGCACAGGATGCCAGCCAAATGCACTCCACCGAGTTGTTATTCGTTCCTTGGGACACCTACCAACGTAAATATAGGCCCACTTCGCAGTCATAATACGTAAAGAAGGGGCAGTCGATGAGTACTGGTATACAATAGGGCAGGGTATGCCAGCCAAAGGCACTCCATCGAGTTGAAATTCGTTACCTTGTTGAAATATTCCACAAGCGATGCCAAGCAGCCGAGGATACATTGCGCAATACACGCTCCAATTCCAGAATCGTCATTGCTCTGTGCGGTGCGGGCCAGCATTTCTAGTGCTCGCAAAAAGGCAACAATCAGGGACTTAGGAGAAGCCAGTGAGTTTGACATCCCGCGCAGCGTTATACCTCTATTGCTATCGTCGCACTTACACCAAAACAAATCGAACCAAAGGAAGTGGTCATGGTACGGATGAACGAGTTGCACACCGCGCGTCCACAGCATCCACTTTCTGACGGAGCGACCCACCAATTGCCAACAACACCGGCGACTGTAACATGAACTGAGTTCTACAGACAAAAGCATCGTCACCAAAAATCGAGTCAGCATGATTGATTGTCTCCACCAGTGTTGGAAAGCCCACGCAAACTAATCTTGCAAAACTGACTCACCTGGAGAACCTGGTGGGTAAAGAAAAACGACAAGAACAAGAGGAATACGAGACCATAGTTCGCACTGGTGCAAACTCCAGCTGCGTCACAGCTGTAGGTTTGCCCAATAGTTCCTGAAACCGCAATGGACCAGAGAAGAGACCACCCCGCAGCCAAAATGGTAAACAAGTAGGCAAAGACCGTCACTCCCAAATTCGCTTTTATTGCAGTCACAGCTGTGGTCATATTTACAGCGGCAAATGGTATGCTTTCATTACATTTTGATAATGAAAGTCAGAATACTTGAATTCCAACAGACCACCAGAAGAATTCCATTTTTGAATTGTCACTTACCGAGACCAAACAGCTCTCGCATAGCAAACCCCAATGGCGAAGAAAATGAGTCCCATTACTCCAGCAAAGATAGATCCAGCAAGAAATGCCCTAGAGAGGGAAAGGTTAGAAACGATCTTGACCGAAATCTACAACTCGGCATCGTGAAAAAACAACGCTTACATGACTGCCCAGGCTCCGCTCGCTACCACGACGAAGATCAAAGACACCTTGATCATGGTTTCTGGAATCGCCATCAATACCGCAAGTCCCAAGGCCGAAAGCAAAAGAGACACACACGCGGAAACGAGAGCGGCGTAGACGTAGCCCTCGTAGGTGAATTCAGAAGTGTCAGAAACGGCTGCAGGGCCATAGATGATGGCCACCGCAAAAATGGCAGCCACATTGCAATACAGCAAGATGGCAAAGATCGGATCGTTGCAACCAGACTTGGCGGGCTGATGATCCCCGCTGTTTCCTTGCTCCACTGAAACGGGTTGTGGGCTCGACCCAAAAGCAGGTTGTTGGACGGCCGTCCCCTGGACGACGACGGGGGACGACATGATGCCTGCGAGGTTTCTTGTTGGTAATCGCAGAGATGTTACACACAGAAGAATCAATCAATGTTCCGAGTATAGAGTCCAGTACGGTACTCCGAGAAGCAAGCGATGCGACGAGGTGCGGGAGGGAGCAAAAGAACGACTAGAGTAGAGATCACCACCATCGTCAAGCAAGTCTACACTTTCAGTGTTCGTGCCAACTCAACGGTCGCCCGCCACGCCCACGACCCAAACCAAAACAAGAAGGGAGGATGGGCGGAAAACAGAAAATAGACTGAGCCGACTGCTTCAAAAAATTTGAAATCAATTCGTCAACCCTCGCTGGGCGGGCGCGCGTTCGAGAGCTTGCCGGGACGACAGGCGCGCTCTCCTCTTCTCTTGGCGATACAGGTAAATAAGAAAAAATAACAGCGAGCCGATGAACGAACAATAAAAATGAGAACTGAGAACCGAGAACAACGACGATGAGATCCATCGTCTTCATTCGACATTAATTTCTAATAGTGACATGTCAACGCCATATGTGAATGCTGATAACGGCACAGCACCCGTTGTGGTGCAAGGACAACAGGTTTCCTTTGGTCAAGCTCTCGATGTAGAAGGTGGCGGCTGGACCAAGGGCGAACAGCAACCTCGAGGGTGTCGGGATGCCTTTTGGGCGTTTCTCTTTTACGCACACATTGGGATCGTTGGGTATGCAACAGCACGTTTTGCTCCTATCATGGCGCAAGATGTCGCAGGGGACTATGGAGGCGGTGCACAGCGTTATTTGGAGCAAGCTGCGGAGGAAGGAGGACTCAACATTGACCAGGACACTGTTCTTTGGGTTCTAGGAATTGCGGGTCTAGCAGGAATTCTTTTCAGTTCCATGGCAATGCTAGTCATGATGAAGTTCGCAAATTGTCTCATCAAGACAGCTCTTATCTTCAACATGGTACTGACTGCTGTCATGGCTGTAGTGGCGATGATTACTGGAGTAGTTGGAATGGCTGTTGTCTCTGGAATTGGATTCTTCTTCAGCGCCTACTATTGTTACATTGTTTGGCCCAAGGTTCCATTTGCCGCCTCCACACTGATCACGGCCACCTCCGCTGTGAAGGCCAACATTGGTTTGGCCTTTTTCTCCTACACAAATCTGCTTGTGACCTTCCTGTGGAGCTTTTGGTGGGCAGTCGCCTTTATTGCCACTTCTTACGTGCTAGGAGATTGCGGAGTGGATGGCACTTGCAATAGTGACATCAATGGTGGCGTGGTATTTTTGTTTTTGGTCAGTTATTTTTGGACCGCTCAAGTTATTAAGAATGTGGTCCACACAACAGTCGCTGGAACAGTAGGCACGTTTTGGTTTTCTCCCCGGGAAGCCAATGGATGTTGCTCTGCGGGAGTACGTGACTCGTACTTTCGAAGTATCACTACCTCTTTTGGAAGTATTTGTCTAGGATCTTTGATCGTAGCCATTATCCAAGCAGCAAAAGAGATGATCCACTCAGTGCGGGAACAGGGCGATTCTATGATGTACTGTCTGGCAGAATGCTTGTTGGGCTGCATTGAGTCGCTGGCCGAATACTTTAATCAATGGGCGTTCGTGTACGTGGGTCTGTATGGCTACACATTCATGGAAGCGGGAAAGAACGTCATGCAACTCTTCCAAGCGCGAGGCTGGAGCTCTATCATTGCCGATATGATGATCGATACTGTCTTGCTTCTCGTCAGTTTGGGAGTGGCGGTCTTAACGGGTATTGTTGGTATTGTTGTGGGAGGACTTGCCGAACAGGACGCTACGATACTGTTGGGTGCCTTTTTCATTGGAGCGATCATTGGATTCGTCTTGTGCAGTACCTTATTTAGCCTCATCAGCAGTGCTGTCAACGCGACGATTGTACTCTTTGCGGAGGCGCCCGCCGAACTGGCACAAAACCACCCTCTGTTGAGTGACCAAATGCGAGAAGCTTGGAGACAAGCCTACCCAACGGAATTCCGATACTAGCCGATGTAATCTTGTGTATAGTTTTTGGTGTTTGAGATGGCAGCAGCGGCAGCAGTTAATGAACGAATACAACTAGCTATCCTCGTTCACGAATCGCATCGGAGCATTCCACACCCACTTGTTGGCGGCCCATTTGACTCCTTCCTTCACGGGACAAGCTCCGTCCAGACTATTGGGGTCCAACCTGCCATCAGGAGTTTGTCTATAGAAAATAATCACCTTACCAGCCTCGGGTCGGACGCGCAAGCCTTGTTTACATTCAAATCCACGGGGAGGCGTCCTAGCCTTGTTCACTCTCGGGAACACCGTTTCACCTCCGGCAGTCACATCGCTCAAGTACCAAAAAACAGTGATCATCCGGTTTCGTAGTCCATTGCCAATCAATTGCTGGGTATCAGCGTCGTTTTGAAAAAGAGAGGGATCGAAATAATCATAGTGGGCATCATAATTCTCCGCGTTTCCGTATCGCAATACCTGTACTTGTTCCTGGTGAGGGACAGGCAATCGTACCGGGGACGCGGCTTTCTGGTCGAATTTCAGAAAGGGGTGGTACTCACTCTCCAAAAAAGTAGATTGGGAGGTACGAAAGTCCGACGAGGGACGACCGGCGTCGGCGTCTCTTAGGGAGACACCCGAGTATTGCATGGTGGGAGCTGCTTGCGTTTGGAATTGGTTGCATTCGTCAGTGGTCAGAAACCCCTTACGCTCAGTACCAAGGGATGCAAAGAAAGAGTCTCGAGTGTCGCATTTCGTCCTTCGTTGAGTTTTATTTGTCGCTGGAACCCCTCCTGAACACCTGGTCATATCCACTGGCCGCCTTGAAAGACCAAGAACATGCCAGCTTGTTTTAAACCCTCAATCGAATGCGTTCCAGCATCAATTTCTGAAATGCTGCGCATACCAACCGGTGTGTACGTCGCCCATGGCTGATGAAGATCATCGGTAGATAGTAGTTCTAAGTGCTCATCTAGGACCTCCCGTAAGCTGGCCCAGTCCTGAATTTTGTTTGCATCGACCAACATTGGGGGTTTCTGCACATTCTTAAAAATGGTTAGTGACGTGTCTTGAAAGCACACCACATGCATTCCTGGAACTGCAAAAATCATGAAGATTGTGGGATATTTCTTGGTCGTCACATTTAAAGTCAGGAGCAGTTGGAAGGGCTTGGAGAGCTCGCCCAGAAACTGGCATCTGAGGATGCAACAGTTTTGAAACTGGTGGAGTGAGAATGCCGGCTGCCAAGGAGAGGACTGCGAGCCAAAGATGACCAATCCCCACAGTTACAGCAGATTTGGGTTTCTGGATGTGCCAGCTCGGTTTCAACCGATGCGAAAGACGCTATCTCACTTCAAGAGAAAATGCACTAACATTTGAATATTACTTATCGTCCACAGATGATGGCCAACATACCACAATTCACTGTGGCAGATGACCCTGCACTATGTGGGCTCCCAGAAGGCTTTCCAAGTTGTGCGGCATGGGTGCTGGATCAAAGACCCTGGATGATATTGATCAATTCATTCTTCTACAACTGTATTTGACAAATCCAGCGCGTTCGCTCAAGTCGTACGTTGAAAATATTCTTGTTCTGACCGGAACAGAAGTGTCGACGTCCACTGTCAGTAAATGGTTCCTGACATCATTTCCCGGATTCGAATCCGATATTATCGATCCCATCACTCTAGCATTGGTTGTTCGTCGGTGCTCCTTGTTGCTGAAGCCCATGCAAGTTGTTCGCAGCATCATTGGATTCCGGAGAGACACCACTCCCAGTTGTGATCAAGGAATTGCTCTGTTGAACTGTTGGGATGTCGGGCCAGGTTGTCATTGGCACCATTGTAGTGAAATCGATGTTTTTCTTTTCCGAGAGCAGAGTGAAAGAAAATTCGGGCGCAGGAGAGGTGTGCGCGGTCACAGCTGCGCGCGAAGGATAATACGGTACAGTACCTGTACTGTTACTGTAGACCTACATACCTGCGCTACGAACCCATAACGGTCGGCTCTCGGATCGGAAGGCGCGCGATAAAAAATTTAGCGACACGCAAGGATGAAGCACGAAAGCAAAGGCAGGAGGCAGGAAGCAGGAAGTCAAACATCGAGAGATGATACGAATACAATGACACTCTCTGATGAAGTGTCGGATCCATTCAACAACACCTTGTTACGAATATTGACATCCACTCATGACTATCCCCGTTGTGCAAGGAACTGCTGTCCCCAGCGGTGGGCAATACGATTATGCGCAATCAACACCCTACGTAGTCGCCGAGGAGGGCGACTACCAGCAGTCGTTCAAGAATGAAAATGAAGAATCAGCATCGCAAAAGAAATTCCAAGACGTCCCCTGGGCAATTCTCTTCATTGGCCACTTGATTGCCATGATCGCGATTATTTCTATGAACATCGCGGGAATGGAAGGTGGAAACGGCGGAAGTGCTTATAATGGAGTGATCTGGATGGTTGGGCTGACGGCGGTCGTCTCAATTTTTGTCTCTTGCGCTTCCTTGAGCCTCATGATGAAGTATCCCCAAACCATCGTCAAGACTGCTTTGGTTTTCAGCGTAGGAATGAGTCTGGTCATGGCAATTCTTGGTTTCATGACGGGTCAAATCTGGTTTGGAGTCATGGGCCTCGTGATGTTTGCTATTGGGGTATGCTATGCAAAAATGGTCTGGGAACGGTAAGTTTAGTCATTAGCACTGTGGTCAACTGTAGGAGAATCTTGGCTGCTGGTGAAGTCTCTTGGACTAACATTTCTTTTCGTCTTCTGAAGGATTGCTTTTGCGGCGGCCAACCTGTAAGTGTCTAGAGAGGCCTCGGCATGCGGTGTGGGAACGACCTTTCTTCTGTCACTTACCGGAAAATCTTCTGCGCCCTCCTTTGAAACAATGCACTTATACTGTAGCAATACTGCTTTGACGGCTGTCAAGTCAAATATGGGCTTGACCTTCATTGCCGTTGTCATGTTGATCGTCGCCCTTGGGTGGTCCATTTTGTGGTTTGTTGGGCTTGGAGAGGCTGTATCGACGAGCAGTGGGGCTGTTGTTTTTTTACTCCTCGTAAGCTACTACTGGGTCCACCAGGTTTTATGCAACGTGGTGCATGTCACCAGTGCTGGAACGGTGGCCACCTGGTGGTACGTTCCCCTGGAAGCAGCCTCCTGCTGGTCGACAGCAATTCAGGATTCCTTTTGCCGAGCAACTAGTTATTCTTTTGGAAGTATCTGCTTTGGAAGTTTGTTGGTGGCAATTGTTCAAGCACTTCGCGCCATGGCTCAAATTGCCCGACAGAATGATGATATGCAAATCTTGGCTTGTCTGTTGGACTGTATTCTGTCTATGATTCAAGGCATCATCGAGTACTTAAACACGTGGGTAAGTCAGACTGAATCCTGTACTTCAATGTGCCTTGGTCAAGAATGCTGTACGTGTGTTTTAACATGAAGCGTGATGTTTTACAGGCATACGTGTATGTTGGTGTTTATGGATATCCATATCTGGAAGCAGGACGCAATGTCATCCAGTTATTCCAGAACAAAGGATGGTCGGTTATCATTACTGACGACCTGTGTGATAGAGTCCTCTTTATGGTCTCGCTGGGCGTGGGCTTCTTGACCGGGATCGTTGGTTGGGCCGCCGCAGCCACGAATCAAAACTTGTTGGCAGGACTCGATCTCGGAGATGGCACTGGTCTCGGAGGCTTTGTGTAAGTCGAAACAACCAATCATTGCATATCATCTGTCACTTTCTCGTCGCTGTTTGACTGACAACTCTTCCTCTCCTTCCAGCATTGGATTGATCGTCGGATTTGCTTTTTCGAGTATCCTGCTCAGCGTCGTTGGATCCGCCGTCAACACCGTTATCGTGTGCTACGCAGAAGCTCCCCGCGAGTTCGAAATCAACCATCCGCAACTGAGTTCGGAAATGCGAGCTGCTTGGATGCAAGCTTGGCCCGGGCTTACAATTGGTTAGAAATTTGGAGTCTACCGCCTTCGCGTCAAAATGAGTTCCGTCGTTCTCATCGTCACCACTGGTAGCAGCGCCGTCGAGTTAAAATACAAAAAATCTCAATTTAAAGTAAACACGGATTAGTCCTTATGCCGGGTGTCTTTGTTTATTGAATCCGATGTCGCTTTGTACCCCCTCCCCATGAATCTAATTCTTGTCTGCTGAAGACAAGAGAACTTTCGCTTGATGATCCTGGGTGCCTAGAATTTTGTCGTTTTCGTATTTCTGCCCTCATAATCTGGCTAACCTTTTCTTTTGCAACTTCCTGACTGACTATCTCCCAAAAACCGGTGGTTCCGCGCTGAAGAAAATTGCCCCCATCTGACCGGATTATCTCCACAATTTCCATGGCAATCTCTGACTTGCCCCCTTTACCTTCGTTGGTTTTCATGTAGCGCTCTGCGTACATCTCAACGATACTCAAAAGGTGGACGTTACCGTACCAAGAATGAAATGGTCGACCTCTTCCCAACAGGATATCCTGCGGATCTGGATGTAGGACAAGTCCCGGTTTGGGAGTAATGAAGTTCTGGGAACGAATCTTAGCTGCCGCTTCGTTTTTCTGACACTGGGCAAGATATATCTCGATATATTCTCTTGACGGGGTCCCGTCACCGGAAGTGAACCAATTTGGTAGAACGATACCGAATGTCAAGAGGGCGTACCGTGTCTCTAATGCTGAGCCATGGTGAGCACGCTGCCGTATACGGATCTCCTTTCCCACGAGAGCGAAAAAGGTATCCATCACCCGTCGAATGATTGGCTGGTTATGGCAAAGGTGAGAAGCACAAATGCGGAACGGCCAGTTTTTTGGGATGTCCTGAGCCTCCACAAGAAAATCTACCAGCTGCCCCGCGGAAGTCTGCCAACTTCCAGACAAGTTTATTATTTGGACAATGCCTCGTTTTTGAATCTCTTCGTTCTCTTCGAGTACCGATAGTTCCTGATACCAAGAATACCTTAGGAACGCCTTTGGATCTTCAACATCATAGTTGGGAGGCGTCAGGAGAAATATTGCGCGACCGCTGCTGTCGTTTGTGAGAAGAAACTGAACGGCCCCAGAATACATCAAGGACTTCTCTTTCCTCCCCAAGTCGTCCAAAGTGATCCTCCTGACAAGTTTTTCGTCCCCAAACAAATTCAACTTGTGCTCAAAGTACCGATACATTTTGAGTGCTGCTTTGAAAGGATCAAAGCGCTCGGCTCGCAAAAACATCACGTGGAAATTGTCATCGCTTTCAAGTGTTGGTTTTAGGAATAGAGCTCGATCGAGTGCTTTCCTATTATATTTGGGAACCTTGGCAAGTTCGTCTCGCATTCGTTGGAGACTCGTTGTCAAAAGCTCAGGGGTCTCTTCTACAATATCAGAGACACCATGGACTTCCTCGTACACCAATTCCCGCTCTTCAACTGTCATCGCGTTCATGTCCGCCAAGAAGCGTTCGTCCACTGCAACTTTGAATGTCTCAGAGAGCCCCATACTCGTACTCGTATTATCAACAATACCTTCACTTATCCCGCCCCAGCAGGAGCGACTATTAGGCGTTGCCATTGGTGACTTGAAGAATCAATCAATCAATGGAGGAGAGGAGTCGTCGCTTGTATGATTTGCCGAGGACTTCCGAAGTACGACATGCACCTGCAGTATGGTGTGTTTGAAGACGGACGAGAAATACTGGAATACAGTTACACGTACCGTACAGTAATAGGAATATCTCATCACAAAAACTACATAGGCTATTTTTCGGCTGTTCTGTTTTTCTTTTTCCCGAACAATTATTGACCCCTGAGTTGGGCGTCTTTTGCATATCCAATGGATAAGCGAACATTCAGGATTCTCCATATCCGAATACTTTTTATGATATATCCAATGGTTAGTGTCTGTCGTGTCTGCGGCGTCTGTTTGTTCTTCTCCTCCCTTTTCGTCCTTTTTCCGTCTGTCATCCCTTTCTTCGGTAAAATGTGACCGATCCGATCACTTCTCATCCGAGCGGGGTAATGCAATAAAATGCGATCAACAAAATTCATGCCAAAACAGAAAATATTCCATCCGCTTCACAAAATCCATTGTATGTATACTCATGAAGTGCTAAAGAAAAAGTAAAGTAAAAGTAAAGTAACAACGCAGCTCTAGTAATCCTTAGTTATTTACACTTCGACCAACCAGTTTAGCGTCCATCTTGTCGCATCAGTCATGTTCGGCATTGACTGATGCAGACAGCGACTATCAAACACCAGTAGCGTCCCAGATTTTGCGGTGATTTTCTCCATCTCTATCTTCGCAGCCTTCATCTTTTCGAACAATCTACCACCGTCCCTCTCGTACGCCGGCATTCCACAGGAATCTCGGTAGAGTTCAATGTTCCCGTTGTTTTCGTTTGTTTCATCGATAAAAAAAATAAATGTATACTGTCGGGGCGCTTCCGATAAAGCGCAATCTCGATGCAGTTTTCCTTTTACCTGCGACGATCCAGGCGAATTGTTGCGGAAAGACGTTTCTTGCGTCCTGGAGGAGGTGCGGCCTCTACATGGATTGATATTCCAACTACAGCCACCGAAGAGACTACCAAGATTCCACCTGAAGTGGTGATGATGATGAACAACGAGATAGCGGTACCAAATTTGGAAGGAGCCGCGAGGGGAAGAGTTCGTATCGTGAAAACATCCTTTGCCCCCAATGTCCAACAAGAAAGGTTGTACAGTTTGGAGGACCCACCGAATGGGCATATCGTTGATGAAAGCTCTGATGACGATACCGCCGAAATGGACACCGTGGATCAAGAGCGAGAAGCCGCCATGAACCAACTTGGTGTGGAACCATGGGAAATGAGGTTCTGAGGTTGTATGCTGGAGGAGATGATGGATGGCAAGCATCGTGGAAGTATTGCGTCGGGATTGTTGAAAAACCGAGTTGGTGGAAAGCGTCGTTTTGGGCCATCTTCGAGCCCATTTGGGTTGGATATGGAGCGGTTTGGAGGCTCAAAAATGGTGAAAATTTGTGTCACTGGTGAATCACGTTTTATTTTGTTGCTGGCGTGTCAGAGTCGCTTAGGACATAGAATCGTTAAGTAATTTTAGAGATTGGATTTGCCTATTCTATAGATTGGATATGTATGGGGTGCCTGAGTTGGGCCAAGCGACGTACAGACGGATTTAAATTTTCGGGTTGAGGTCTTTTTACGACGAGGAGAGGATTTGCGAACTCGGGGTTGCGTGCGCATACTCGTATCATCTATCGCGCACGTTTTGGAAGTTCAGCGAAATCCCCGAAAAAAAGCAGATCTCATCTCGCAGAGATCGATGAGAACGGATGATGATGCACCCAACCCCACACCCCACCCGCACACCATACCATACCATACCATACCATACCGGTACATCACGGTACCAAGCAACACCCAATGCGATAGCAACACGAGTGAGTACAAGTACTCCTGCTATCTCTTGCGACGGGCACAAGCAACACTACGAGGAGTATTATTTCTCTGCCATGTTGCCCCCACCACCTCTTCCTCCTTTCAAACGAGGGAGCAGCGCAAATGAACCCAGTCGACCGGTGCCCCCCCCTCCACCACCACCACCCAAGAGGAAACCTGCTCCGCCCCCAACCCCTTACATGGCATCTTCCTCTGCGTCGGCTCCCGTTCCAAAGAGCTACGAGCCGTACGGTGAGATTAGCTCCGCCGCGGCATCATCCACTGCGCATCGTCGCCATGTCGCATCATCTGCACCTAGTCAGTCTGCTGGTACTTTTTCTTACGGCGTCGGAAGCGCATCGTCGGGCACAGCGACAGCCACGAGTGCGTCGTATTCGGCGATGCCACCGAGCAGCTACGGGAAACCCAATCCAGCCAGGCAACAACAGCGGATGTCGTTGGCTTCAACTGCTGCCGACAGCGAGCAACTTCAATACGCGCACAATTCTGCAGCACTTGCATTTTTGCTGCCTTCTTTGCTGTCGATTCTGTGGTGGCACGAGTCGCCGGTGATACTGCAAACGCTACTCATCCTGGGATTGATTTTGTACGGCTTGGACATGGTCAATGCTCGTGACGCACTAGCGGTAGTTGCTTGGATTTCGGCTCTTGCCATGACTATGGTCAGCGGATTTGCCACACTCTTGCAAGTGGACGATTCGGAAGCGACAGGAGGTGCCATGGTTCTCTATTTGGTTCGACTGGCCGTGGAAGGACTCTTTTTTTGCACACTGGTAGGTGACGGTATGCTCATACATCAATACTTCTGTCTCTGTGTGTGTTTCTCAATCTTTTTCAAATTCGTTCGTTGCAGGCCTGCTGGTTCAATCTTCAATTTTCTTGGTTGCACCGAGAGGTTCCCTCTGTAGCCAAAAGCATGGAAAAATCTCTGCATTCAATGTTGCCACCGATATCCTCATCTATTCTTTCATATCACATTGCACGACTGCTCATGGACTACTGGGGGATGGATCGAGTGGCTACATTTTTACCACATTTGTTTGCAATGCTAATGGCGGCTGGGATGTTGTCATTGGGATGCACACAGAGCTCGTTTGTCCCACACGCACAAGAAGATAACTTTCAGACGGCGTCTTTCTCCTCAATCAGCTTGTTGGGTGCTCGGGGCCATTCGATGCTTCTTTTGATAGCGCCCGGTACGATTCATTTGCTCATGTTCCGGCAGAGAATTCTAAGTCGACACGCGGCGTCAGATGAATTATATGATTTGATTCTGGTATGGTCAATACCGTATATTTTGCACTGTGGGATCCTCGTATTACAAACATACAAAAATCCATACGAGATGTCCAATAAACTTTTTCCGAATGTCAAAGAAAACACACTGAGAGGTACCTTGCTTCCGATGATTGTGTCACTCCTGGCATCCTTGGCGGCACAGCAAAGATATGTGATCCCAGTATGCAACAAGGTATCCTATCAATTCAACGGCCATGATCTACCTTCCACATGGATTGTTTCGATGTACTTGACGATGGCAACTTTCTCTACCCTACTCGCGGTGTGGACGTGGGGCAGAAAATCATTAGCTACAGGAGAGTTACTCTTCGGGGAGTACCACGAGGATGTCGTACAGCTTTCCGTTTCGGCCAGCGGCTTGCTTCTCGGCAAGGCGTTTGGGTTCCCGTGGAATTTGACGCCGTTGCCGATCTTGGCATTTTTGGGATTGAGCGTCTGGGTCACTACTCGAATGCTGAGATATTTGTCGATCTTTTTGTTTGTTGTCCATGCCGGTAGTGTTGTCCTTTTTAGCTATCGATTTGCCTCAATCGATATCAAAATCCCCTTGGCGATACCTGGTCTAGAAGTCAGTTTGATTCGATTTGGAACGATTGAAGTGGTGTCGTCGGTGTTAATTGCGTTGGTGGCTGGTTTCGCCGTCCGCCCACCCGGGGGCGTGGGAGCCGCCTTTTTGAAACGAGTAGATGTGCCGGGAATGATCGTCATTGCGTACGAGCTGCTTCTGGTCACCTTGGAGATCACACTGCTAAAACGACCAGCACCCCAAGAGCTAGTGGGACAAGAGTCGGATGTTGGAGTGGAAGATGCGGGGTATCTGTATGACCATGCAAGTGCGTTGCTTACCAGCGTTGCCGTCGTGGCAGTCGCCCTCTTCACACAACGTCTAAAGATCATATCGCCAAAGGCATGTATTGTGGCATTATCATTGGCAATCGCAAAGGCGATTTCCGTGGTCATCGACGCCAACGAGTCGGATGGCAAAATCCGAACGGAGGCCAAGCAAGAACATCTCGCTCAACGACTATTTTATCGCACGATGATGGGGTCATTTTTGTTGATTGTAATGATGGCACCCCGGGCTATACTATCACCAATTCACTTAAAGACAACGGCTCGCCACAAGCGGTCCCTCGCAGATGGAAAACCCATTGGGTCTATCCCTTCCACTGCTGTGCGGAACGTTGTAGTCTATACCATGGTGATTCTGCCCGCTTCTCTACTTTCCGCGGTTCCGATGGTGCTGACTCCTCTCGTCATGGCTCTTTCATCGCATTATGGTGGTGGAGCCTACTACAAGGTAGCACCTCCTCTTTCCGAGATGGCTGGATTTGCCCTCACACTGTGGGGTATTGCTAGTCTGTCCATGATGAATTATTACTTGCCGGATGGAGGAGCCGAGACATGGAAGAAAGCATCCGCACTTACATTACTCATGGGCATTGGCGTCACCTTTTCAGCGCCAACGGTACCCGACTGGATTGTTGGCGACAGTGGTCTCGGTGTATCGAATCCATATGCTTCGATATCAAGCTTAGGAACAACACTTGCGACGCAAGGAAGAAACCGAACCGGTGGCTGGGGGATCCTTTCGGCTTCGTTGGCCACCTTGTTGGCGATTACCGGGCCGCTGGAATTGCGAGAGCGAAGGCCCCCATCTGGGCGCAAGGACCAATATCTATTGCTCCGGCTGATGCTTTTTAGTTTGCTGTTTGGTTCTGGTGTCTCCTGGTTCATTACCATCCAGAGCATGGGCCAAGAGAAGTTCTTCGAATTGCTGATGACAGGTTTAGCGTGCATGGTCGTATCGTTTTTTGGGACCGTGACTTGCGTTCTGGGCTACTTTCTGGAACTAGAGAATTTGGAGGAAGTCGAAAGTACGGCGAAGATCTGGGTGGGTGCGTTTTGTCTCTTCGGATTGGTGACTGGCATGCCAGCCTTGTTTGCCTCGTCGACAACAATGCATGCCTTTGGTGCCGGTGGGTGGCTTTCGACGTACCTTGCGGTCAGTAGCTTGGCTGCGTTTTCTTTGACCATGGCACTTCGGCTTCGGTCAACCACTAATCAGGCTACCAGAGGGCTTGCAAATGCGAGCTGTGTCCTGTCGTACGTGTTTGCAGTCGTAGTGCTTTACGGCAGATACGGAGTATCAGGCATGGACGAAACATTCACAGTGACAACAATAGTAGGCATTCCCGCTTCAGTCCTTGGTACCTTTCTGGTGGCACCGATGTTGCTCGCGTTGGAGGGGGAGATGGGTAGCGAACGTCGAAGCCGAGTGTCTCGGATATCGGCTGGTGGCTCCAGGCCACCCACGTCTACCATAGGGTTAACATTACCCAATCTAACAGCTTCAAATCGGTTTGCGCCTGCCGTTGCTGCATCCTTTTCGGTATTATTTCTTGCGGGACTCTACGCAATTTTTTTGAGGGGTTCGTTCCTCTTTGCATCTTCGGTCGCCACCAGTCACCATGACTTGTTTTCCAAAGTCACTGGGAAAGGTAGCGATTCCTTGGCACAGTTGGCGCAGCGCTCAGTATCGCATAGCCTGTCGCTTGTGGTGTCCGCTCGAATGGCAGGAAGTGGCTTTTGGACAGCCTCCAGCCCTTTGGGGCCACTCATACATCTGGGCGGTCTCGTGGCCACTGTCCCGTCTACTTTTTTGCTCCTTTCGCAAATGTGGAGTGGACTCAAGGTGCCCAAATCTCAGGTGATTGCGGCACTACCTGTAAATTTGATCCCACTGCTGTTTTGTAGAGGGATTCCTGCCATTCCAGCAGCTGCCTTGGTGGGCTCGGTAGGTGGTGTGCTGCAAATTCTCAATTTGCATCGGAGCGATCGACGATCCCAAATGCGCATCTAAGCAGAAGAATGAATCATTTTTTTCTTGGCACGAAGCAATGCGTCAAGCTACAGTAGAAGTACAATCGAAATCGTCATCGATCATATCGATGATTCTAGCCCAGCTGACTGAATTTATAAATAGCTTTTCTCGTAGGAATACCGTAGTCTGCTCCTCTACTTTTTAGGGTCACCTTCGAGTACTCGTAGAGGAGTCGTCTCGAGCACGCTCTACACGAGGAGGACCACGAACAGCAAAATTACTATGGAGCGCCTCTTTTGCCGGAGCAATAATGAGCCACAGCCCATCAGAGCTCTCTTGCTCTCTCCTCTTACTCTACGTTTATACTGTAGTTACTTCTCGCACCGATTGACTAAGTGGACTCTTTCACCCAGTACGGCGCTCGCATCACGACTGGAAATTCTTCGTGAATCAATAATCCCAGTACTGTTTCCCACTGTGGTTTCTACGTACGGCCACCACAATGACTGTACTGTACATAAGCCGGGAGCAAAAGAAGCAGGCAGAAAACGTTCTCACCGCAACAGAACACTGTTTTCACATTGTCAAACTTCAGGACTTTCAACAAGGAACTATTACGGCAATCCGTCCCGCCTTCTGCTACTGGAGACTTTCTACTAATTCTTTCTACTAATTCAAAGTGCGATTGATAATCCCAGCAGCAATGGAGGAAACTAAAGGAGGAGATATGAATCATCTATCAGAGCGTCTTTTGGCGGACGACGGTGACTCTGGAACGCAGCAGGTTGTCGAGTCCGCCATTACGGGGGAGATTATTGTGGACCCACTGCAAGCTGGTCACGGACTGCGAGGAGAAAACCAGACAGCCCAATACCGCGATCGGCCGTTTGCGGTGGGCTTCCTTGTGCAACTCGTCGTGGTGTTCTTCCTCGCTGTTTTCTGGGGACTAGGTTCTCTGAAGCAAGAAGAAACTATCAACGCCGACACGGACCCGGACACGGATACGTTGTCGTTGTGGGGATTTTTCTTTCTACTCTTCTTGGTCAGTACTTCTAGTATTGGCATCGCGGCGACGTCTCTCGATTTCATGACTAGTCACGTGGAACATTTGATGCAAGCTGCTTTAATGATTTCTTGCGTGATTCTGGGGTCAGTGGTGGTGCTGCTGTTCGTCAACGACTCGCCGGGCTTGGGGTTTTGCGTTCTCTTTGTGCTCATTTGCACTGGACTGTATGCGTACAGTGTTCAAAGACGCATTCCATTTGCTAGTGCCAATCTTCGAACGGCACTCTCGGCCATTGAGATGAATTATGGGGTTTGCATGCTGGCCTACGCAGTGGCCGCAGTCGCCAATCTGTGGGTGGTCGTCTGGTTGGTGGCGTTTTTGGGAGTCGCCTTCCGATCGTCGACTTGTGCCGACGGTTCTTGTGAAATGCATATGAATCCCGTGGCCTTTATTCTCTTGCTGCTGTCATACTTTTGGACCTCACAGGTCTTGCAAGTAAGTTGAGACACAGGTACACGCTCTGCCACTGGCTGTAAGAGGCTCTGGCGTTCTTTCTCACCGGCTCGATTTCGTTCTCCTTTCAGAATGTCATTCACGTCACTGTCAGTGGTGTGATTGGAACATGGTGGTTCGCCCCGCAGGAGGCTCGAAGTGCCTTTTCCCCTGCCATCATGGACTCGTTCTCACGAGCAACAACTTACTCCTTGGGAAGCATTTGCTTTGGAAGTCTGTTGGTGGCGATCATTCAAACCCTGGAACAAATTGTACACAGTATTCGCCAACAGCAACAGAACAACTTGATTTTATGCATCCTGGAATGTCTACTCCATTTCCTTCAACGAATTGGTCAATATTTCAACAAATGGAGTTTCTGCTACGTCGGTCTCTATGGATACGACTACCTGACAGCTGGCAAGAAAGCGTTGGAGCTCTTCCAATCTCGGGGTTGGTCTACGATTATCAGGTGAGCATTATTCCGTTGGAAGTCCAGTTACTGGCTGGGAAGTCTATCCGAAATCGTTTTGTACTCATTCTTGCTCTGTGTTTCTTGGCAGCGATGATCTGGTTCAGCGCATGCTGTTGCTGGTTTGCCTTGTGGTCGGAGCGCTCACTGGGTTGGTGGGGATGTTCCTGGGAAGTTTATCTGGGTGGGCAGACCCAGTGTTGGGAGAGGACCCACATGCCACCGTGTTTCTCATCAGTTACGTCATTGGATTTTCACTGGCATTCATCTTGATGGGCGTCGTCATGAGTGGAGTTGACTCGGTGATTGTGTGCTTTGCCGAGGCACCAGGTACGTTGGTGTGCTTACATTACAGGATATACTCTGTACAAGTATACTATACTTCGTACGAAGTACACAGTCGTAAAGTCCCTGTTATATTTTTCTTTACGACCTGGAGGCAGGCTTTACTCACCCGTCTCGCTTTTCGTTCTTGTTTTCTCAGGAGAATTTGAAACGCATCATCCTGCGTTGTTTCGGAATATGGTGGAGGCATGGCACCAGGTGTATCCAGAGGAGTGCGGCTTTTGATTTTAAAGGTGGAGGTGCCGTAGGGTGGTCTTTCGAAGATATTGATGCGACTGTCTCGTCGCGCTTTATACAATACTCCCCAAAGTTTCAGCGATAGTTCGCATACGTTTTCACTCTACTAGTCTGAATCCTCCTGTTTTGGCTTAGTCGTCGCGGCCTTATTCTCCCTTTGGTCAGAGATTTCCTTGGAAAGGGCTGTCGCTGTGGATAGGGCGCCCAAAACTGCTGATTTGGCTCGCTGTTTTGCCGTCGGCATGCGAAGTGAATATATCGCGCGTCTTGCAGCGCCCGACAGGGTGCCGGAAAGGGTTCCAGGTGCTGACTCGGTATCCACCCCCAGACCATATCCACCCAGGCTCAGACCCAGACTGTCCACCAGTGGACCCATCCCACTCCTTTCAGCAGCCGTCGATTTGGAAATTTGGTTCAAAACTTCGTCTGCTAAGTCTAGACCTACTCGGGCTGTATCCAGAAGAGTCGAAAATAGCGGGGCTAGGATGCTATTCTCTTTTGGGGCAAGGACCGCTGCATTTGGTCCACCCAGAGTTAGCATAGACCCTAAATCTTGAAATTCGAATACCTGGTCAGCTTGAGCCCCGCGAATATCAGCAAGGACGTTCGACGCTACAACATCTGCTTGTTGGATGGCTGCCTGGGCTGTCCTGGGAACTTGATAAGATGCTACAGAGAAAACGACAAGACAAGTTGTTGAGTGCCACCAACAATAACAATGCCATGCAAATTTGAAGCCTTTCCAAACATACCTGTAGCATCCACAATTTGAGAGCAATCGCCCAGCGCCCATACTGGAGGCTTGACTGAGGATTCCTCTCGGATACATCGCAGTGTGCTATCGATCTCCAAGCGACCAGACCCTTTGATCTGCTTCAATCCTAGGACACCGTCGCACACAGGATATGCGGGTCCAGATCCAGCAGTCCAAAGCACAGCATCCCAGTGTTGGTCATCATCGATAAGCACTGCCTCATCGTCCATGGAAGTTCTGATAATCTTCACTTTGTCCTTCGGAGTGTTGTCTGGTGCAGATTCTAGCTTCTCCACGGCTTTGACGGCGCAAACTTCCACTTGAACCCCTAAACGCGACAGTGCTTTGTTAACTAGAGGTTCGGCTCGAGTCCCTTTCATGGGAGCTCCTCTAGTTAAAAGGGTAACATCGCAGTTCTGCAATCTTCGCTTCACGCACGCCGCTAGTTCAACACCACCATAACCACCTCCAACAATTGCGATGCGAGGCTTCAGCCCACTTCGGATTCGGCGTTCCATCTTTTCCAGAAGCATTTTTGTTTCTCTCGCGTTTTTGGCTGTGTAAAACGGCTGTGTGTAAGTGGCAGCACCTGGAATTGATGCCAACGACGACTGGGGTGTAGCTCCGACTGCTATGACGGAGGCTCGAAATGTAATTTTGCCTTTATCTCCATTGACTCGTGTGACGTATGCAGAGTAGAGATCGGGGGAGACATAGTTGTCAAAGGAAGCTTGGACATGGCGGATTCCTGTATCCTCCAGGAGCTCTTCCAGAGCGGGACAAACTTCTGATTCGCTTGCTGCATTGGCAGAATACCAATTGTGTATAATAGTTAGGATTGCAGTTAACGCAGCACTAGACTATAATATTATATCGTTTCGAAAGCAGCCATCGCCATCAGAACTTACCGGTTCCAACGACAAGGTCGTAGAGCAAGGGAAGAAATACAAATCTATCTGATGGCGTCACGAGGGCTACTTCTAGACGCCGCCCTTTCGAACGGGCTTGCCTCGCGATAGAGATTGCGGTATAAAGGCCACCAAATCCTCCACCGAAAACGGCGACATCACATCTCTCATCAACCACAGCAGCGCGGAGAACCGTATGCGATCTAGTCACCGTCATTATCGGCGCAAACGCCACGATGCCGGACGCCATTAGTCCCACCGTGACCCAATACAGCGTTCCATACTTCTTCCACATAGTACTTGTACTCGTACCCGTATTACTGCCTCAAAAAAATATTATCGATGCTTGGCTTTCGAATTTGTAACGGTAAACCATCAGCCTGTAGCCTCATCAAGAAAAGGAATATCGTAGCTCTAGTAGACCAGTGTTACGGAAATGCAGTGAACAATGAACACAAAACACAAACCGATATCCGAGTCAGGACAAACGAAGAATCATCATTGATTTTCTTCGTTCGGTGGACTAAAAGGATCGATCAATGATTTCGTCCGTACATCAGCAGTGTGACGAGACTGACGCACGAAAAAGATCCGTAACGGAGAGCGATCGACATCCATCCAAGATCCAAGCAAGGGAAACGAAGAAACAAACAAACAAACAAAAAAAAAAACCACAATACATAATTTGGACCATCTGTCCGTCTGTGTTTATGGAACCATAGAGCCTCGGGAAAATCTCAGCAATTTTAACACTATTGGCTATTCAAACTGCACTGTGGGTGTGCCGTTTATCAAATCAGCGCTGAAGAATCACCACGCTGCCATACTACAATTTATTGCGTACTTTGCCTATTTGCAAGAAATCCGATTCCTTGCCATGCATCTCAAGCGCTTCCTTATCGGATATATTAACCTCAAATCGATATCCATTCAACTGCTGGCATTGTCGGGGCCCCAAGAGTGGTCGCCCAATTTCCCCTGCGTCGTCGTCTTTGGCCGCCCTGGCGCTGGAAAAACAACCATTGCCAATACTGCAGTCGATATGCTGGCTGCCGAAAAGGATCTCTGTTGTCTTGGTTTGGATCTCGATGTATGCGTGCCGGAGTGGATGCGCGAAAACTTCGACAAGGGGATATATCCGACTCTAAAACAACGAGAAGAATTTGCATCCAACTGCTGTGACTATGTTGAAACGCAAGTTACTGAAAAACGGGGAAATGGAAAGAATCTTGCGACTCTTGTCAGTTTCAGCTTCGTCAATACGGACCTGAGGGATATATTCCGGTCTAGATTTCCTCATGCAAAGTGGGTGCTGATAGACACCAGTGAGAATGAGGCTACGAAAAGAATTGAAATGCGTGAAAACCACTTCTATAAGGGGGGAAAGGGAGGCGACTCGAAGAAGGACACGGAGGAAACCGACACCAACGCAGCAGGCAGCGCTGTAGACAACAACGAGTGGAGATTTGCTCCTGTTACGTTCGATCATGAGGTTCTGGATGGAGCCCGTACAGTAGAAACAAACGCTTATCACGTGACCCAGGTGCTGCGTGAAATCCTTGGGCTTCTTTAAAAAAATAAGTTGCTCTTGGATGCGCTGGCTTACGGCGTGGCTCTGCCGTCACCCAAAAACTCATTCAGCCTCAAATCGATATATCCAACTCTTTGAACAAGTCCTGGATCTACTCCACCTGGCACCTTTTTGAAGCCATCCAATGCTTCGCTGGTCAAAGCCGACATCTCAATGGCAAAATCTCTACCTCTGACGGTCAGTCCGGCATCCAACACCCCCCTCAGCTCCTCCTCTTTCTCGTATCCCATTAGCTGACCCAAAACAACTGCAGCTTCTCCTAGGTCTGTACCAAGTTCTTCAAGTACGCGAGCTTGAATTATTCGAATTATCTCCAAAAGTCTAGCGCTTTCCGGTGTCATTCTCGGTGCATTGGCGATTCTTGCACATTCTCCGTCCAGGTGTCGCAGAAATCCTGGTGTGAAATTCTCCCTTTCGTCCTCCATCAGCTGGTCTAAGAGCTCCTCTTTGGTGAGATCTGTTTTTTCTTTTAAAGTCATGGTTTTGATGATTTTTCCCAGCAGCGCCTTGTTCTGTGAATCTAGTTGAGTCGCCTCGTCGACGAAATCCTCCGCGAATGTGAGAATGGTTTCCACCGTCGTCACAGTCCGCTGGAAATGCTCCGGACCCTCGACCTTGGCTTCGTCAACCAGCTCAGAAATAACCTCAGCTCCTTCATAGCCACGAAGGGAAAATATGAGTTCAATGTTGTTGGCGAGTAGCCTTGGAAGATGCTCCGGGTCGTTGACCACCATTGATTCCGACAAAAGCTCTCTAAATCTAATCTTTTGCAAGTTTCGATCTTCCGATTCAGATTTTCCGATAAATTCGTCGGGGGGTCCATAACGCGACCCTTTAACCAAAATTGAAATTCTAGGAGGTCTTCCAGGTGACAAAAAACCAGTGCAAACATCAGCACGACCCAGGCAACTCAGAATAAGAGCAACTTTCATCATATCTTCCGCGGAAAATCGCCCTTTAAACGTAGTTTTCAACTAAAAAAATCCAGGTCTGCGCCAAGTCCAAGAATTTGAACAAAGGAGGACCTGCAGCTCACAAAATCTTTTTGTAACAATGTACGAGGATGTGGTGGTACTAGCAGACTACAGACAAAATACAGGAAGAACAAACAACAAACAAGATCCAGAAGAATGTCATCATTGATCATCTAAAAGATAAGGTGGCGACGCGACACGCGACGACACGACGACCCCCCCCCCCCACAACCTCCAACTCCTGGTCGGTCCGCCTACAGGTACACGCGTACTGTACTTGGTACCGGTCCGCCGAGCAGAGCACGACACCGCGCGGACAAACACCGCCACGTGTAAGGATTTCATCCGGATTGAAGGACGAGCGGAACGACCGTTGAATGACTGACACCTTCTCATGAGGAATGAGGAGGGCGAGTGTCGGGTCGACGGGTGTCGGTCAGCGTGATCGTCTACCAGGACGTACTTGTACTGTACCGGTACGTACCAGGTACCGGAACGCGAATATGAGTACGGTAGTCATCATAAGTAGTTTCTATGAAATAGGGACGACTCCTCTACTACCAGCAGCCTTAGTGCAATTAAAATATAGTATTCATAATACCTGTACTATCCAAACGGAAAGATAGCTATGAGTAGTTGTTCGCGATTGATATATGCACGAAGAATGAAGTGACAAACGTTCAAGAGCGTTTGATCTAAGATCGGGGTCCATCCCCATCAAAAAGCAAATCGAATGTAGCATGATGAATGATGACCTCGTTTCGATCGACTGCTGTGGTAGCACTTCTATATAACCGGTACGATAGCGGTAGAGAAGTGCACGAGCAGTAGTAGGCAGTAGAGTCTGGATAGCAGCAGCAAGAGACCCCACCGCTTCTGTACTTCTAGCCGGCAAGCAATTTCGAAAGATTCTTCTCTCTAACAAACCTACGCCATAAGAAACTTGTGTTCGCTCCTCGAAGGAACGGTCTTCAAGCGAACTGTTAATCAAAGAAAGATATAGTCATGCAAAATGTGAAATCCTGTAGACATGTTTACTTCTTGCTTCAGCGGGAGATATTCCATGTTTTGCTAGCGCGTACTACTATTGCTTACATTCCAAAAAGGATCAGGGGAGTTCAAGAATCAGATGGTGCTTATTTCTTCAAGCTTCCGAGAGCAACTCCAGCACCAGCCGAAGCGATAGTCAAAGGGACAAGCAAGAGGCCGGCGAGGGCGCCAGCAGGAAGTCCAACAAATGGAACTTCGACACCATTGGCAATCAAAAGATACTCGATTCCGGCGAATCCAGCAGCACCAGCGAAAAAAGCAGCAGGTCCAACCTCAAGAGCACCAGCGAGGACGGGGAGAAGGAATGGAGCACCTTCCACCAAAAGAGGAGCGACCAAGTTGACCAACAGCTGCTGGTTGTTTGCGGCAAGGCTCAGCAAGCCCAATTCTTCAGCGAGGGGAAGAAGCTCCTCCAACTTGGCCAAGTCGAGTCCATTCTTCTCCAGTTTGGAAAGAAGTCCGGCGTCAATGGTCGTCTGAAGAAGGTCGAGCTCTCGCACACGTCGAATGACGTTGTACTTAAGGAAAAGGTGAGGTTCGGATCATGTCGACTGAGGCACCTGACCACACCCATCTCGAATATTATCCCCTTACCTTGCGGTTTAGCATATTGTCTTCGTTGATCTTATTGACATATTGCTTGTATTCAGCCTCGCCCTTCAAAAGATCGGGTTGGTTTTCGTACGTATCCTCTGCGAAATTGAGCCCAAATGATTCGTGAAGTTGCATAGATTGTCGTCCAGCTACTCCAGCAGGTGCAAAGGCGCTAGCAGCACCAGCAGTGACAGCAACGAGCAACAATTTGAGGGGAGCCATGGTGAACTACTTTGAATCGGACAATAGAAGAAACTGTGCAAATGAGCTATGTTAGGAGGGCCTCAACCACCCTCAACCACTTTGCCTTCGGAAGCCTGCTGCCTGCTAGCTGGCGGTGGCAAATCCCTCATTCTCGGTTCAACAAAGTAGTTTGGGCGACGTAACATTTTTTTGGTTTTGCAATCGACCACGTACGTGAATGGAATGCAGAATTCGGAATTCATTTTTTTATGAAATTAAAGCTTTTTCATTATGCTCTGCACGAACGAGTGGGCAGTCTACCAGTCTACTGGTACTGGTACCATGGTACCATGGTACCATGGTACCATCTGGTCTACCATGGTACCATGGTAACAGGTACTGTACAAGTACCGTACCGTACAGCGTACCGTACCGTACCGGTACAGTACCTGGTACGGACGGTACGAGCACTGACGGTGTGTAGCTTGCGAGCTCTTCCCTACCGGTACGAGTACAAACCAGGAGCTCGTACGTGAGTACTAGTACGTCACAAGCGCGCGAGATTGAAAAAAGCCCGCGCGCTCGCCGGAAACTGGGGAAGCTCGCGAATTGGAATGAAGCCCACAAAAAACAGGATCCAAAGCCTGCTACTAACTGTACGTACTGTAGTACCTGCATCGCAACATCGGAAGCCCGCGAAAACAGCGAGGTAGTATTCTTCATCGAACCCAAACATCGTTATCTTACATTTCACGATGGTGACTTGGATGATTCGGCCCCCGCAATTGCTGGCATTATTAGCAATCATCTCACGTCAGCGTGCGCTCGGATTTTCAGCGAGCTCTGTAAGAACTACGGTTCCAATTACGACAACAAAAGTTACTGCAGCCGAAACAATGGATGATGCCAAGAAAAATCTTATTATGGTCGTCGGATCTGCCAACCAAGATCTGACTTCCAATTCCGCAATCTTGCCAACCATTGGCGAAACTGTGATGGGCAACGACTTTGCTACTGCCTGTGGAGGAAAGGGTGCCAATCAAGCAGTAGCTGCCGCCTCTCTAGGCCTGGCACCTGTGGCCATGGTTTGTCGAGTTGGAGACGACATTTTTGGTCAAAATCTTCTCTCCAATTTCCGTAAGTTCTCCCACGCGTCAGATTGCACTATCGAGAAGGAAACGCTGACACTATATTGCTATTTCGTTAGGTCGTCTGGGCGTAGAGTTCGATGAAGAGGAGACTGTTCTGAAGAAAACTCCCTCAGGCGTGGCCGCCATTGTTGTGGACTCAAATTCAGGCGACAACATGATTATTGTGTCCCCAGGAGCCAACTACAAGCTCACGAAGGAAGATGTCCAAGCTGCTATTCAAAGGGCTTCCCCGTCTCAAGTTGTTGTGCAGCTAGAAATTCTCCCGGAAGTCGCTCTGGCTGCCCTCAAAAGTGGAAAAGAAGCAGGGAGTATGACTTTTCTGAACACGGCGCCGGCGCCTGAGAATTGGTCCCTGGAAGACATGGATTTTTATCGGTATGTTGATGTTTTGATCCTGAACGAATCTGAGCTAAGAAAGGTTTGCGAAGGAATGGAAGGCGACGAAGAATCTTTGTCAAGGCAACTTTTGGACAAAGGCGTCGGAAGGGCTGTTATTGTAACACTTGGATCTAGAGGAGCTATGGTGACCGAGAAACTTGCTGAAGGGGTGAAAACCACCTATGCTGATGCGCCAGAAGATCTTCCTGCACGTAAGGAACCGGTCAGAAATACTGTCGGTGCAGGAGACTCTTTCTGCGGTGCTTTATCGACCTACCTTTCAACTGGGATGGGTCTCTCAGAAGCGGCCGGATATGCTTGTGGAGTGGCGAGTATGACTGTTCGAAAAGATGGCGCTCAAACGTCATACCCTACCTACGACGAACTTCCAGACTGTCTGAGAATCGAAGGCGTCAAGCGCCAAAAACTTATGAAACCAACTCTTACATTTGTGACGGGAAACAAGAAGAAGTTGGAGGAAGTAAAGCAGATCTTGGCTGCAGGAGACGAGATTCCATTCGAACTAACAAATAGGAAAATTGATCTTCCCGAGCTTCAGGGAGATCCTTTTGAGATCGCCAAGGAAAAGTGCCGCTTGGCTGCCAAGGCCACCGATGGAGCAGTAATGACCGAGGACACTTCGCTTTGCTTCAATGCACTGAATGGTATGCCTGGACCGTACATCAAGTGGTTCCTTGAAAAGTGTGGACACGATGGCTTGAATAAGATGCTCGATGGATTTGACGACCGATCGGCGTACGCACAGACAATCGTGGCTTTTACGGAAGGTCCTGGGAAAGAAGTTCATGTCTTTGAAGGCACAACCGAGGGCAAGATTGTCACCGCTCGTGGATCTCTCGATTTTGGATGGGACCCAATTTTTGAGCCCAACGAAGGCGAGGGAAAGACTTACGCTGAGATGACGAAAGAGTCCAAGAACGCCATCAGCCACCGTGGACGCTCTTTTGCTAAAGCTCGCGATTTCCTGTTGAAGACATCCAACTAAGTTCTTTTAGTTTAGAAGATCCAAAGCATATCATTCTGAATAATGAATCTGTAATCGCTTTCGTCGGTCCCGGTCTTGTTGCTTGGCAGCAAGAAATTTGCAGCAAAGGCACACGCCTCCTCTTTTGGCGCCAAATCGGTCGCAAAACGTAGAAGAGGGACTCTGGTACTCTAGTACTCTAGTCTCTACGTCTACGAGTGCTTTACGATAATAGTTGTACAGTAGCAGCAATCGAGCCCCGCCCAGTTGACAGTCCCGTGTACGTACAATATACATCTGTAGTGTACTGCAGAGTAGTGGCGTACTGTACGATGTACCACGTACTAGGCATGTTCCCCCCCACCAGATGATGTCTGTACCGGTACACCACGACTGCTCCGGGTATGTGCAGTACCTGGTCTACAGTACGAGTCTACCGGTACCCTCTCTACTAGGTACTTGTACCGCGGTACTGTACTGTAGGTAGATATGATTATTTGGTGAGATGTATGTGTGTATTCGTTGTGATATCAGACACAAAGACCCAAATAAGATAATGCGTCTGTACGCCAGCCGATGAAAACCAACTTCGATTGATTGGTGATGGGTCTTCTCTCTTCTCTCTCGACATCACGCACCCATTATCATGATGATCAATACCGGTATCATACCAGTACAAGTAACACAATCGTAATTCATCGGTATCCTACATCATATTTGTGCTCAATAACATCTTTCACCCATCGGAGCAACTACTCACACAGTATATCTTGAGGATTCGATCTTGGGTCAAGCAATCTGATTGTCTGAGCATTGATATAAGAATGGTGGAGCAACGGGATTTTTCTGTGCGGGCGCGCAGAGCCGTATTAGCGTCTTGCTGGATCGTTTCAAATGTTGTTGTAGAGGCGTTTTCTGTATCACGTATTGGTCTGTCGAGCTTTGTCCAAACGCGGCCGATGCGACGAACATTTATGACGACTCAGTCTAATGGGAAACGATCAGTTCTGTTGATGATCTACGCTCCACCGGGCTCTGGTTATGCACGCCCCGAAGATGAAACGTCAGAATTGCCAGATTCATATGATCCCATGATGGAGTACCCAGGAACTATGCGGCCAGGTCGCACTCCCGAGAACATGCCCTTTCACGATCTTCCAATCGCGGACACGGACCCCGACCCTGTCCCCTGGCCGCACTTTCAGCAAATCGAGTGGCATCATCGTTGGGACCCGCCTCACCCACATCCTATTCCGATGGAAGAGTTCATCGAACAGCAAGGACGCTGGGCTACTCCAGAAATGGAGGCTGCTATGCGTGCCGGGAATCGTCGAGACGCGCGTCGACGACGTGAGATGGAAGAAGAGAAAAAGAGAGAGAATCTCATCATGGACGACGAAGAGGACGATCAAGACGAGCCGCAGGATCTTGGAGATGGCATGTTTGGTCAGCTTGGTTCAGCCGCGGATCAAGCCGTAACTGCAGCAGCAACGTCGCCCAACGTACGAGTGGACGATTTGACAGGGGAGGATGACGATGATGATTCTAGTTTGGGCGACTTTTTGCTCGATCTCGGACTCGATTCATTCGACGACGACGAAGATGACGGCGGCGAAGGCGAGGATGATGATACTAGGCCAGCCATGAAGAAGATTCCCGCACCCTTGCCCAAAACACAACAAACTGGGCTTGAGGATGTGGTGATTGGAGACGACGACGAAGACGAAGGAGCCGAAGACACAACACCAAGTCCCGACATTACTGCATCGATTGACGTCGACGAAGACGATGATTTGGAGCTTGGTATCGATGACGAAGATGATCTGACCGATGATGGTGTTTCCACTGTGCCACTGGAAGACTTCAGTGACAACGATGGTCTTGACACTGAAAATTTCTTTGATGATGGTGGTTTTGACTTTGACGACGGAGATTTCGATGGAGGCGATGGCGACATGTGGTAGGAACTTGATGATTCTTTTCCACCTTCGGTTGCAGTGTTCTTCAAAGCTGCAAGTTGATCTATTTACTCTAGATTACTTGTTGTTGGTTTTAAAGTTCTGTTAGATCCTCGTGACTCATTGCATCGATCTCTTGAAGGTCGCTATCCGACAAAAATGGAGGATTGTGGAGCAGACGAGCAAGCTCCGCGATATGATTCATTTTGCTTGACCTAGGTATGACACTCATTCCTTTTTGTAAGGCCCAGCTGAGAACAACTTCGGCAGCACTTCTGGAATGCCTCGAAGCAAGCTCCAAGATCGTTGGTGAGGTCAGGACTGGATTCGGTGTTCTCCTGTGTTGACTTCAGAGTGAAAACAACACGAAGCAATTTCTAGCAGTGAGACAAACATCCCATTCGGAAAAATGCAGACGGCACATGCCAATATACTCACGTTCCCAGGGTTGAATAAGAGACGAACTCAATTCCATGTTGTTTGCAAAGAGCCCGTAATTCGTCGGCTGGTCGAAGGGGATCTGCGTAAGCCTGAAGAACATCTGGCATTCGCGGAGGTGGGTCAGTTTCGCCTCGTTCGATCCGTTCCTGGACAAATGTGATTATATCTAGCAACTCATCAGGTTGAATATTGGAAAGCCCAATTCGTTTCGCGGAAAAATCCAGTCCTACCACAGCCTCCATTCCCTTCCAAGCATCTCTCAGCTTCAGAGTAGGCGGTGGGTCATCGCAACGTGGATGCCAGCCTTTCCAGCAGGCTGGAGCATGAATGTAATACACATCCAAAGGCTGTGGTACCAATATTTCACCACCGTCTTGTGGATTGTAAATAGATATATCTTCGCAGAATCCTCCGAGGAGGACAAATCTGCTGTGGGCGGCGTGCTCTCGAATTTCAGAAACGCTCGTCAGACTCCATGGTGGGATTTTCGTGCTGATTTCAAGGTCTTTACAAGAAAGGTCACGGTCGACGAAATAGTCTCTCAAAGCTTTTCCAACGGCCGGCTGATCGTACCACCAGTCCGCTTCAGCCGCATCGAATTTACGGAATCCGGCATCGAGCGCCATTTGCACAGCTCGATAGCTGTTGCCACCGAGCCCGGCGGTTCCAAAGCCGACGCCAATGGCAGTTGAATTGAAGAGCTGCATGTGGGTATAACGGTGTTGATGGGGCTCTCTACTGTTTGTCGTTGATTCCAGACTTCACCACTCACCACACAATATTTTATTTCAACAGCATTACTACTTTTGTCACCAAGTTACAGGCTACAGTACAGAGCACACTTACTGCGTGCTCGGTACTTTACTTCGTAATAATTAGGTATTGGATATTGGCTCCCTTATTTCTCTTTTCTGGCGCTCTTTGACCCGTCCGACCGGACCTCGCTGACAACTAGAGTCGGTTGCATGTTCCATTCCTCTCCTCTCTACGAACAGTGCACTTTTTCGCTGCTTTGCGATATAGACTATAATACTAGTCCAGTCCAGATAGACTATTAGAGGGTGGCTCATCTTCACTTTCCGTGGCTGACCAATCTCGGCCAATGTATATACCTGCAGATTCCCACAAACTCAAATCATGCATCTGACGCAAACCATGATTGTGCTGCTGAGAGTGGTGTGGGTCATGACGACTCTTCGATTCTTCTACAGCTAGACTATTCTTTTACATGAGTAGTGTCTATCTTAGTGATCTTGTTCCACTTTTCTTCATCCAAGCACCGAAAATCTCGAGGCCACGGTCATTGACTCGTCGGTGCCCATCAAAAAACTCGTCTGATAATTGAGCACATCCCCAAACATGTATTTTTGAAAGCTGGTTCCCAACCTTGGAAACAAGGTAACCCAGGCCCTTGTCCGTGATCAACGGACAGTAGCTGACGTTCAACTCTGTGAGTGTATTGGAAGACGTTTCCACCAGCATTTCGAGCATGGCATCTGAAACCAAGGCAGAACCTTGCACATCCAACTGGGCAAGACCTCGAGTCGTAGATACGTAAGATGATGACGAATTATCATAGTTGACCGATGCGCTAGCAGTGACCAAGCCCAACATGCCATCAGTCACAGCCCGATAATCGCAAGAGCTGAGCTCCAAAATCTTGAGCTTCGGTGGTGGCGGAAGCCCGTCGAGGGGATGAAGAAATAAAGTCTCCAATCCCGCCGATGTCAATTCTTTTACGGCGTTCATCGACAAGGATCGCAAGCGAGTATTATACTGCCGAATCCCAGACAGGCACACATCACTCAAGTCATGATTGTAACTGACGTCCAGAGTTTCGAGAGAGTCACCAACGGCGCGCAAGATGTTTGTCAGCAAATCGTCCGTCAGACCTGCAGTGGCTTTCAGGGTAAGATTCTTGATACTGCGAAGGGCGTCGCCAGCCTTTGAAAGTTGTCTGAGTGCATCGGGCGAGAGCGCAATTTCTTGCAATGATAGCTCCAGAATGCTCGAGGAATTTGCGAATGCTCCAACGAACTTTTCACCGAGGAGGGGGCATGTATCAAAGGCAAGTGACTGGAGGGTAGGATTTGCGTCCAGCAATCTTGCGCAATCTTCATCTTTAAATAGATATGCTCCAGTAATCGACAGACAACATAGATTTGCTTTTGACTGAATGAGACAATCAACACTTTTGGTACCAAATGCTCTTCCCGCATGGGTCAGCAGTAGGTAACGTAGTCCCGTCAGAGTCGCCATTGTGTTTGCTAGGACATCCTGGGGAATCCCACTGCAATCTACGATTTCTAGGGTTTCCAAAAAAGGTTCTACCAGCGCCTGAAATGCCTTAGCATCAAGCTTGTTGCGAGCCACGAGTTCTTACCGAACAATTGAAAAGCAAACGTTCAACGTGAGAAATGAGTCGGAAGATTGGAGGAAGACGATTGCTTATTTTGCTCACCTTTTGAAATAGCTACGCGAATATCATTCCCTACGTCCCCCAAGCTCTCGACATATTCAAAGTTAGACGCGACAAAGTCCACACATAGTTGAAACAGGCTAGGAACACGGCGCTGACCACGCTGCACGTCAGCACGTTTTTGGCGTTTGGCATAAGTCGAAGCGGGGGCAGAGGCCGGAAGATTACCTTTCCAAGACAAGGAGGGGTGTGCTTTTCGCTTTTGCTCCAAATTGTGCTCTTCCATAAGGGCATCCAACGGGTGGTGTTCCTGAAGCCCCAGGGCTTCTTCCTCTCGTAGACGTTTCGCTTCTTCGCGCCTGGCAATCATTTGTCGCGCCACGCTCCACGGTCCGGGCCACGTTTCCACTTCATCGTCACCGCGAGGGATGGTACTCCTATGTACCCCAAACGGAGTCGACGAGACTGCACTCTTCTTGCGATCTGCGTGCTTCAGTTGAGTTGTGCTGCGTTGCTCCGGACGAGCCAACCGAGAGGCTTCTCGCTCGGCCACCGCCCGTTGACGATCTCGAACATGGGAGGCAACCCTGCGTTCTACTAGAGGCACTCTTGCTGTTCGCGCCACCTCTCCGTTGGCACGAGAACTATTGCTCGTTTTCGTCATTTGGAAGGTATATAATCAAGCCGACGAAGTTGCGAAATGCCGACAGCAACTCGAAAGAGAAATACCGGAATGGGTATTACTAACTGGTCGATGGAAGATGGAAGATGAAAGATCGTGCCAGCTCTCCGCCATATCTGTTGAAGAGGGACTTCGATCGGAAGAGTCTAACACCGAGCGAAGGACAGACACTGGTGATTCGATCAAGGACGATTCACTCCCAAGGGAACGCGCATGATTGACATCGATCGTGGAACTCGAAAGGTCTTACAATGTCTATTGCGATCGTTGACAACCTTGAGTGTCATGATATCTAACACTTTACGAATGTCTCTTGAGCCATGACTAAGCACACGATATGTATTGGAGACATTCAAGACAGTTGTCAAGACGAATGTCAGACGTATTCTACTGGAGGAACTGTCCCAGCTAGAACAGGCAAATATCTAGCGTTGAATCTAGAACGTTGGATGTCAAGACGGAGCTATAGGCAATGATCGCGCTCAGAATGATCTAGAACGTTGGATGTCAAGACGGAGCTATAGATTGATCGTGAAGTTAATCTTGGAATCAAGATTGTGATCTTGAAAGAGAAAACGGATAGAGTAGAGTAATCAATCTGTATAGCTCACAATTCAAAAGGAGATATACAGACGTGTAATATCTTGAGTTGTGCCACGGGAATTTGATCACTCTCGTGTAGAACAATTGTTGACTACGTGGATTCAATTCTACAGTAAAGTTTGTCAGTCGTACGTACAAGTATTTCGATTACTTTAACACATATCATCGTGCATCGTCTGCTTGGGTGCGCGGGCCAAAGGTGATGAGGTGGTGGCAGTTCATAATACCGCTACCGTGATCGGTGACGTCATTGGTCGAAGGAATCAATCACGAAGAAGCAAGATCGCATCGAGCGCGCGAAATTTTGGCATGGAGGACAGACGTTTTCAGTACAGAAGTCTACGAGGGTCACTGGAACGATCGCCGTTCGCCGTCTCGCGAGTCGTCGTCTCGATCTCTCTTCATCCTCTCTCTCCCCTCGGCATCATCAAGTTCTGAGAGATGTGATGATGCCAACAACCACAATCAGGAAGAGAAGAAGTCTACTGAGGGTGTTGCATATTTGATTTGGATTGAATAGTCAAAATGAGTGCCGAGAACCCTGTCGTTTTCTTCGACATCAGCATTGGAGGATCACTGAAGGGTCGAGTCGAGATGGAGGTCAGTGACCCTGCAAGTCAAGGCGCTGATTGGCCCTATTTGCACCTGACCGTGTGCCTGTGTTTACTTTAATATCTTCTTTAATATCTTCTTGGTACAGTTGCGCGCGGATGTAGTTCCGAAGACAGCCGAGGTAAGAGAAGTTGCATTTTTAGGCCGTCTTTCTATAATTTGATCTGACCTTTGATTGATATCATCTTCGATGGCACAGAATTTCAGGTGTGTCCAGGGACCGTTTCCTTGAGTGTGGTCGGTTTCCACCCGCTCACCACATCAACTCACAATTCCGAAAAACATTCCACATAGGTGCTTGTGTACAGGAGAAAAGGTATGGTTGAGAACTGAATCCTACGTTTTGTTCTTCCTCCTATCATATCTTACTTGCGGGAATCCCTGAATACCTCTCTTCCACGATGAATAGGGATTGGGCAAGTCAGGCAAGCTGTTGCATTTCAAGGGATCCGCATTCCATCGAGTCATTCCAGGGTTTATGTGTCAGGGTGGAGGTAAGTTTACTTCCGTTGAGAAGAGGGTTTGTTGAGCTTCTAGCCCCTAGCCGGTGTTCAGACTTCCCAAACACTCGCTGTTTGTTAGGGATTGTGAACTCGTACTGTCTTCTCATTGTTGGACACTGCGTGTATGATACCTTGTAGATTTTACCCGTGGAAATGGTACAGGTGGGGAAAGTATCTATGGAGAAAAGTTTGCAGACGAAAACTTTAAGTTGAAGCATTTGGGGTAAGTACTCGTCTCGTTTTGCTCAAGGACGAAGAGCAGTGTTGGGGCACTCTTGGATTAACTTGTATTCTTGTTTTTTCTCGAAACAGAACTGGGATCTTGGTAAGTTATGTTTTTCACTGGAGGATGAAAGCACGGCAACTGTCGAGTTTGATTGATTCTCATCATTTTCCTTCATCTGCTCTCCACAATATCAGTCCATGGCCAACGCGGGACCGAATACGAATGGATCACAATGTACGTAGTAGAATCGCTCAGACTTCGTACAGTCCCAGAGCGTATTGTGGGCTTGAAGTGAGTTGGGTCGAAACTAACAGCATCATTGTTGGATCTTTGAATTACGCAGTTTTCTTGTGCACGGCAGAAACGTCGTGGCTGGATGGAAAGCATGTGGTGTTTGGAAAAGGTACGCAATTCAGCGCGATAGTGATACCAACAGATAGCTGCTTCTCAAAACTACTTCTTGATTTCCCCCATTGTTGCAGTCATTTCTGGGTACGTACGCTCGACATGCCCATAGCACGAACCGAATGTTGCTTCTCACCAGTACCAATACTGCCACTCGATGTCACAATGCTGCAGTCACGACGTCGTTTCAGCAATTGAGCAAGTGGGCAGCGAATCCGGCCGCACACGAGTTCAAGGTAGGTTGGTCTCCGGGTACATGATTGGTTGAAAAGACGAATTTGATTGGGGGGGGGGGGCTGTTTTTCTAACATCCACTGCTCTTTTTTGTTCTCGTTAAAATTTCAGTCGTTATTGCCGATTGTGGCCAGTTGCGTTAGCCAAGAAAATTACGAAAGACCTACTTCTACGTAGCAGATGAATTCCAAGAATGAGGTGGCTCGACTTCTTCAGTTTGATTGATGCATTCCTCCATCCTAGAGGGGCGGAGGACGTTGCAATTGTCGGGTACGTGCATAACGGAATTCTAGAAAGGAGTATCACTATACAATATAAGCTGAAACAATGAGAAACAACCTCTGCTTCGTTGTAGAAGGATATTATCCTAGTTCACCAGAGTGTAGACAAGTGTTTACGTACTTACTCCATCTGGAGGTTTCAGCGCTGATGACCCCCCTTCTTGGGCTACGGTACCGGTAGACAAGTACGAGGTACCTGTTACTCTCTACTAGCTAGCTGACAGACAATGAAAATAATGTGTTGGTAGTATTAGCTACTCCTATCTCTACTACTAGCAGGGATACAAGTACGTGTATCTATTAGAGCTACGAGTTTGACAACGCGACGGTTCACTATGTTGATCCGTGATGCACGGATCTATTGAAGTCTACTCTCTAGCTAGTAGGGGGAGACTATCTCCGTTCAACGTGCAGCCTAATACTAGTAGAAGTACCTGTGGTACGAGCAGAGGAGTCGTCCAATAACGACAGCAAAACGCAGGGAACCTAACGGTATCAGATACCGGTACATAACCCTGAAAAATCTACCGAAGTCGTACTTTTCTACCAGATGCGGATTTCCCGTATGTAGAAATAGGTCTACGGTGACTGAAGAAAGTAGATTTCGGACGGTGGCTGAAAAATAAATCTACCGCCGCGTCGCTCGTTTCGTCGCCTTTTGCGACGTTTTATTCTACCCGACAAAGAACAGACGCTGCACGATAACAACACGCACGTTCACAACCCCTCAAAACGTTCACGCACTACTGTGTAGTTGAAAAAAATTCTACTGTAAAGTGATCATGAAAATTAAAACAGCGTCTTTTAACGGATTGTGACTCAATGGACTGCTTTCTATGTTGGTTGGTCCTTTTGGTCAACCAACATTCAAAATCCCTCCAAGTCGGAAGGACACTGAAGCACGTGCTTTTACCGCGGTAACAGTCTCGTCAAAATAATAACAAATAACGCATGTTTCTACCGTGGGTAGTGAGTCTCGTCAAAATAACAAGGCGTGAATCCCCCCGTCATATTTTTTAATAATACATTATGTTAGAAGTACATAGTACAGTAGTTTGATCCACCGTATGGGACCCCTATTGCATTACAAAAGGTTCCCAACTACAGTACGAAATATAACGTTGTGTCATGAAGAGTTTTGACGCGAATTGGTGGCCGATGAACGCTTGCATCCCCCCGCCCACCCCCCACCAATCAGTGCCACGACCAATTACTAGCTAGTACAATCGTCATAGCTAAAGCTAGTACCATCGTCATAGCTAATCAACACTATTATCGACCACCTCTCGTCTTCGACCTTTCTGCTCAGTAGGAATCTACTACCGTACCCTTGAAGAACGGTAGTGTGTGGTAAGACTTTTGGGTGTCGATGTAAGAGGGGTGTCCATGCTGACGATTCGCTGCTACTGTGGCTGTTTTCAAGAATGGCACCTTCCTTGTCGTTGTTTATTGGTTGCTGCAGCACCATCACAGAGGCTTCCACCATCCCTCGTGAGACCATGGCTACGGTTTCCGTCGTCAGGCCCTGATAGGTGACATCTCCATAGAGGTACGTAGATGAAGAATGTTGTTGCTATCTGTTATTACCACCACTTATCCACTCATCATCACCACCCTTCATCAGCATCACACAAGACGTCTTTGCCGCCAAGGGATCCATCGTAGCGACTTTGAGTGATTTGGAGGATTCCAAGAGGAGCGCCAGAAAAAAGGCCACCTACGGCAAGAGCTGGATCAACGAGCTGGACGCCGTCCCCAGATCCTCTAGTAAAATGTACTTGTAGTCCCCAGTAAACTCATTCTCTCCACTTGTCAGTTCTTTTAGTACCGCATTCGTTTTGTTGCTACTACCAGCACCTTGATGAATCATCGTGGACGATGATTTCCGTCGCGTGGTGGTTTTGGTGACGATCGACGACGTGAGGATGATGTTGATGTTGATGTTGACGCCACGACGGGGCCTCCCGTACTGATTTCGGTTGGTATGCGGCGGCGACCGGCGGGGGACGGGACCGGCCAGGAGAAGACGAAATGTCCCTCCTGATATTTTTCACTGACGACCACCGATCGTTGTTGCAACAAGGCCGACCCCTCTGTGATTTCATCATCGTCGTCTTCCAAAAAAGGCGTCGTCAAGCTGGCGGCGTTATGATAGTTTGCAAAGGTAGAGTAGCCTGTATCTTGGGTAGGCGACTGACGAGGGTTGGTGCCCAGTCGCATCATGGCGTTTTCCAGAGGCGACACAAAGTCGTATGAGAGCTTTCGTCGGGCATGCTGGTCAAATTTCAAGGCAGGATCTTCCACGTCATCAAATGGATTGTCAAAATTGAGTGGTGCCAGTCGCTGTTGTTGTTGTTGTTGTTTTCGTCGTCGTCGTCGTCGTTGTTGTCGTGGTTGCGATTGTGGTACAAGTATAGAGAGAGCAGAGGGCTCTCGGCTCTCGGTCGTCTCGTTTCGTATTGTTTGTTCTCGCTTCTGGCAGGAAGTTTTGTTCCTTCGGGTGATTGATGCTCGATACGCGGCAGTTTCTCGCGATGTGTCGATGTTCAGTGGTAGACATGGTTTAGAAGAGTTTTCAGTAGACGCATATTCTGGTGCCCTCGTTTTGCACGTAAATGGAAGTCCGAATAACTTGGTTCAATCACATTTTTACACTAAACTATTGATCGCAGCCGTCCAGCCTGCTGAAAAGTACTACCGCGTTCCTACGGAAAAATAAAACAGATTCTTTTAATTTTCCGGAACTACCACTCGGTAGCATCGATTTTACCGTGAAATATCGCGCATTAATATCTGGTTTCTACCAGAGGTAGAAATGGAAAAATAAAAGAATCTGTTTTAATGCTGACGTGGGGGCCTATTTCTGTTTTATTTTTCCGGAAGACTGTACCGTACTGTCTGAGCGCCGCAAATCGACCTCCGCGTCGCTCGTTTTCATCGCATTTTTCGACAAAACAATTCACACCAACGCAATAACAATAATGCTCGTCATGATAAAGGACGACGGTAACAGCAGCAGCAGCAGCAGCAGCAGCAGCAGCAGCACGTGAGAATCTTCATACGGCGGCCCCACGAATTTTATTCCATGCCAAGCTTCTTCTCGAGGAACAGCAAATGGCACCCAAAGAAACATAAAAGAAAGCACCGCGCATTCCTGTTGCTGTCAAATCAGCAGAAGCAGCACAACGAGAGAGCAGAGGAAATGACACAGCGCAACCACCTCCAGAAGCCGCACTGGTGGTGAAGAATAATGAGGATGATATTGACGACGACAATGATGAGGATGACAACGAAGAAGAAATCATTCTGCCCGATCCGAGTCCGGGCATTGCAGCTACTCCAGGAGAAGCATTCCTCAAAAGGAAAAATCTCTCATCATCGTCAGAGGAAGAATACTGCTAGCTTTCAACAGGGGGAAGAAGAACAATACCAGCAGCAAAACGAAAGAAGCCTCATCCATCATTGAGCAGCTAGTACCGCCGGAGGGAATACCTACCACTGCTGACCGAATACGAGATCAAGCAAGCAAATGGCAGAGGAAGATGCCTATCAAAAAGAAGAAGCCCGTCGTCTCAAGCAGGATAAACAAGCCACATAGTAGTAGTACTGTGTAGTGCCATCAGCGAGCAAGCTAGCGACTCTCTAGAATTATTTTTAGTCAGTACTTGTAATATCGTAAAGCAGCCACAGAGTGTAGTAGTACTAGTACTTCGCTGCTTTACGATATAGTACTTAGTACTACTAGAGTGACAGTAGTTACTAAATTACCTCAGCTCTCTACTCTACTACTAGCTAGTAGCTCTAGCTAGAGTAGAGACGAGTACAAGTACAAGTAGTTGTACAAATACTGCTACGAGATGCATCATAATACTAGCTACTGTTGTGTTTCGCGACTTGTTGACACCGCGTGCCCACCGTGTGCTTTCGGCTCTCGTCCAAAAGGGGTGAGAGCGCACCGACTTGTACGATTTCGGAGATGAGAACCCCGTGTTATTGTTAGTAGATTTTATGGTAGATTATTTTTCGACTACATTCACAGTACGAGTATCGTACTGGTACTTGTACTGGGGGCAACAACAGGTCTCCTTGGCAACAACAACGGATACAAGTTGTAGTCTAACTAGTCATCAAGTGATTTCTCGGAGTTCTCCTAATAACAGTCAACAGACAGTTCCACAACTTTCACCACAAACAAAGCCAAGTCCCTCCGAACACACTCTCTAGGGAAGTTGCTCGTCTGTCAAATCTGTGATCAGCACACCCAGTTTCTTTAGCATTTTATCTTTAGAAGAAGAAGAGAAAGTGTGGCGATGGTTCCAGAAGATTTGATTTTGCGCTTTTTTGAGGCGGCCACTATCGCACTGGACCAGCTGGAGTATTCCACGATTGAAGGATCAAACTTGGGGTCGAATCTTTCTCTTTCGGACTACCGTAGATGCGTTTTGGAGAAGCAAAAATCTGTTTTAATGCGAACAGTAGAAGAGTACAATCGGAAACATGGATTGTCCACCACCATCGAAAACGCTCAAACACATCTGGCGGGACTCAAGAATGACTCAACTACTGCCATTAGTTCTGCTATCACCGATGCCATGGCAACCATGGAGGAATCTGCCCGATTGGCCGTCTGTCGCTTGATCTTGTACTCTGAGACACACCGGAAAGACGAGGTTCCCCGAGAGCTGCAGGCAGAGGGGACTCTTGAACGATGCAAGATTCTGGATTTCATTGCGCTTTGCCAGACCACGATTAGATTGCCTTTCGTACTAAAGCACCTCGCCGATGGCTCCCCGTTGTTTGAAGATATCCCACCAGCCTGCTCTATCGACTCGTCGTCAGGTGTGCCACTAGGGGAGGAGCCCACAGCGATGAAATTTCCTCAGGCCCGGTTGGAACGCATTCAACGTTATCTTTCCAAGGCAGTCGGTTGGGATCCAGAACATGCGACAAGCGAGCTCCGACGACTGTTCTTTCTTCAACCCAATGCCAGTGAGTACACTAATGATACCGAGATCATGAACAGGTTTCAAGAAGTCATCTTTCAGATGAATGTTGTTGTAAAATCGGCGTCATTGCAGGCAGCCACAAGTCTGCTATCGGATGTAGATGAAGGCGGTGTGACACGGGTGATTTCTGTGCAATGTTCAGAAGTCACAATGCCTAATGCTCAGGGTGGTGACGGGATCTCGTCTTTTACAGCTGTTGCTCCTGCTCGGGTGACTATTGATCCTCATTTGACAGAGGAAGAGCAGAAGCGACAGATACGCATAGCGAGTGAAGCGACGAGACTACAGAAGGAGATGCTTACAGAACTTTCGAATATGCCCGAAGAACAACGTTATCGACTACTAAACGAGGCAAAACTCGCATCCGAAGAATTTTTAAAGAACACTTTGGCCTTGCCACCTGGGGAGAAACGGATTGCCTATCTGCAGAGCGTGGATCCTCGAACTTCTCGGTTGTTGGCGATCCATAAGCTTTGGCCAACAGCACAGTCGAGTGAGGTGATGCGATGAGGAGTCGAAACAGCGAAGAGAAAAAACAAAAGTGGACGGTGCATGCCACGCGTCGGTTGAGCAGGCAGTTTTGTCGCTTTTGTTCCTGTAATGGCAATCATTTTATTCTTCGTTGCTGCTCTCGTCGTCCGAGGAGTCCTGGATTTCTAATCTTGCTATTCGATTCGTGTTGACAAAGAGGTCGTCATCCACGGTGTCGTCATAGTCCTGGTAAACAATGCCGTCACCGTCTTCCAGATTTTCACCCCCGTCGTCATCCCGGCAATATTCCCCTTTGGCGAACTCAGGATCATCATCTGGCCACAGACCCTTTGAAATCAGATGTTTGACTTGGTCCTTATAAAGAATGTGTGAAATCATATGCCGTACCCCGCCATCGTCCTGGATGTCGCCTTTGTTCTTTGAAGTACCCGCCTCGTCCTCGGCTGCTTCGTCTTCATTCCCAACCTCCACCAAAACATAGTCGCCTCGTTTTACCCAGACAAGTTTGTGAAATTTTGTAGGCAATATCGCCAGGCATACATTATTGTCGTTGGCAACACAAATATCAAAATGATTCCCACCGCGAGTGGCCACAACTCGAGCAATCTTTTCGTTTTCCTTTGGTTCTGGTAAATCGTGCAGTACCGCATCTGTCAAGTGTTTTCGATAGTGTGTTCTCCTGTTCAGAGTACAGAAATTTAGAAAAAGAAAGTATGATAGTGTTAGTGTGATGATCGTAATTCACTCGAGTACTTAGTAGTCTACATGGTTGGAAAATTGTAGTGTGCAATCAGCCTGTAGAGTTCTTCAGATCGTACCTGCCCAAGCCAGCCATTTTAAAAGTTTAGTTCTTGAGTATCGCAAATGCACTATGAATGAGTCGTCTTTGTGTTGCCTGCCAATTGTGTGGCCCGGTATAAAGTTTCAAGAATCACAAGTATGATAGACTCGTTGCTCGGCAGATACATGGTCTAGTATGAATGCCATCTCATCGATCCATTTTTTCGGTTTCTCGTTTCTGTCTGTCTCGTCTCTCGTCGTCTGTCAAACACAACATTAATATCCATTGGCACTGCACCGGCAGCCGGACGGTCGGGGAGCAGACCAGTCTGTCCTCGTCCGTCGGGTCTGCGCGCCTGTCGGACAAAGTGGATCTATCGGGATCTTGGTTTTGGCGCGAGAGACGAGGGACGAATGTTCGTCGTTGCTCGGGAGAGGTGGAACAATCATCGAGTAGCATTCCCCATCGTAGCATCGCCTACAGTATTGTTCTTTGCAGTAAGGGGCATTGATTCCAGCAGCTCAGCATACATTGCTTCATACTCCCGTTCCTTCTTTGCCACTGACGGCAGGATAAGTGTTCAAGCAAATACATCTAGGGGCTTGGTGGCCACCATCTTGGTTTCCGCGCGCGTTGGACTTGCAAAACTGTTAAACCATTTTGTATAAAAATGAATGTTCCAGTAGCTCATTTCAAAAGTACAGTGCACACTTTGTAACGTGCACTCCATCAATTCAAATATTCCCCCATGGCATTTTAACTATTTATTTCAGTACAAGACACGACTGTGCTACTACCTCTTTTAATAACTATTTAGCTCAGCGCAGCCTGACGATTGGTTCAGAGCCTTGACTCTTTTAAAACTATTTACTTGACGATTTCGAGTTATAAGGGTCCACCACCATCGCACCATAGCCGTGGGATCTTTGCTATTATTACTTTATTACTCGTACTATCGCGAGAAAGATCGGTGTGAGGAATAACGCATACGTATGCGGGAAGATGCGTCTGGCCTACAGCACGCTCGCTCCGCTCGCATCATAAAAAAATTCTGCGCCGTCGCTACGCGACGTGATGACTACTGTACCTGACGCGCACAGCACCACTCGATCGCCTCGATCGACGGCAAGTATTGACGTCTGATGACAATGGACAATGGACACGGACACAATAGCCCGGATTAGATTATTCAAACAAGGTTCGGGGTGAGCGTCAAAGCCAGGTACCTGGTACTGAGCGCGCCTAGTACTGTACGAGTAGGTTCGAAGGAAAAATATCACGGATTGAAATAGAGTACGAGTACCGGTACGCGGTGCTGCGCGAGTGCTACTGTATACGAGTGCTGTACGCGCACCACGGAACGTAGCCAGGAATCATCTGAGAGCTACTTAGAAGTTGCTGAAAGAAAAAGTCATGGGCGCCGAGGAAATAGGAAGTAAGATTGAGGAGTATTCTGAATTTGTTTCTAAGAAGCTACGTCCCGAGTTGGAAAGGGCCGAGAAATCACGTGATGCAATAAGGGCCGAGATGAAAGAGTACAGTGATTTGGTCAAGCAGCTGGAAAATTTTCGAAAAGAAAAGAAAAACTATCTGCAAACTATGGCCGATTTAGGTGAAGAAACGATTTTCTGCAGCGCGATTGGCAAGTTGGACATGATATATGTTAACGTTGGAATGGGATTCCATATTGAAATGACCGTCCCAGAGGCAATCCACTTTGTGCAACTGCGATTGACCTTTCTCAAAAATGATGTATTGAAGGGAAAGGAGTTGCGGGTGCAAGATATCACAGAGCACGTGATGGCAGCTTCTTTAATTCTGGATGAATTGAATCAAGAATTACAGCAATCAGGTTGAAATATTGGCCGATACATTCGTCATGGTCGTTTTAATGGAAGAGGAATGAGACAACATCAACTATAGCGTCACACATGTTGTCCGGGCTATTATTGAGTCGTTTGTTCCCACATCACCATGGACCGGCGCTTCAACGCCTCGGCCACAGATTTTTCAGCATTGAACACCAATGAAAGCTTCCCTGTAAAAGGATCCAGCTCTTTGTCAGACAAGAGTTGCCGAATTTCCGCTACTGTCTTCCCGCTCACGTCTTGATCTTGAATATGGGTCAGAACATCGCCCTTAGTTGCCCCCTGTTGCCCCATCTCCTTCGTAACTCCCGCAAGCAGCACACGCGGTTGATTAGGAAAATCAATGCGAACTTCGCCTCCTCCAAGGATATTTTGGACACCACTATGGGAAGCTTTTCGTTGTGAGACATGTTGGTTAAATCCAATGGTCAGCTTGGAATAGGCGTCGATTACGGTGCCGTCCCACTCGTTGTCCACGAAGCGAAGCTGATTCTTCGTGGCAGGATCGATTTCGATAAATTTTGGCATCCGAACGGGCAGAGGATATCTTTTCTGGTGTTCTGCCATCAGCTGTACGTCGCGCTTCGCTTCTCTGACTCGAGAGGCCGACGGATTTCTAGTGAGGCATTGTGACATATGTGGCGATGATGGGAAGATTCCATATTTTTCCCTTTCTTTGTCCTTGTGAGCCTCCTTGACTTCAGCAACCAACTCATATACGGAGGAACGTTTGAAAAAGTAGCGGTGTCTTGAATGGGATGCATGGGGCGAGGGTCTACCAGTACCCAGGGCTGGTTCTGGCTCGCGAATTGATTTTGCCAGTTCCGCCAATATTTGAGCGCCCTCCGCAAGACTGTTAGGATCGCCTGATACCATTAACCCAGTGAGATCAATTCGATCACAGTCAGCGTTTAGAATGAAGTCGAGTCCACCAAACAACGTAGTATCAATTTGTTGCTGAGTGATTCGAGGGTGGTTTTCGTCCTTGAAGCTTGGTAAATTTGGACAATGGAACGAATCATGAACGCCAGTTAGTACATCAGCTTCCACACCCCATTCTTCGGTGGACCAACTGCTTTCAGACGTATCATCTTCCCCTTGGAGCAAAGGGCGTCCAAGATAATCTGCCTCACGACGACGCGATTCGTCCACCGCGGCCTTAACATCTTGAGATCGCTCCAAAGCGTCCTTCAACCTAAGTTGAGCATCCGTTAGAGTCACATCGTCTCTTCCTTCCTCCAACAAATGCTCCAGCTCGTCAACTTTCCGCAGGAGAAGTGTGTCTCGAATAGAATGCGTCAGGTCAGATCTACAACTTGGACAATGTAGCCTATTTAGCGGTAGTGATACAAAAAAGAGAGAGACGTGATGAGTTTTGGGAGACACAGAAACAAATATTTTCGTGATTTCGTTGTCTCTTATTGTTTTAATACTCTTTGACTTGCCACACTTTTACTTGATATGATCCGTCGGAAGCTTCCATGTAGTCATCTTTGCTCGATGAAATGAAGGATTGTATGCAGTTGCGACAAAAGTTGAAGCCACAGTGACAACCACATTGCAAGGGGTGCTCGGCATCAGAAAAATGCATGTCGTCCAAGCAAAGGGGGCACACGTCGAATACCATGGTAAACAGATCTACTCGAAGTAGGCAGTTTGATCTGGGATGGATAAACAAACAAATTGAAAATAAGGATAGCAGAAGAGGTGTATCATGAGGCATGTGCAATGGAAATGTTCATGCACTTTTAGTGGGTGCAGGCATCGCATCAGCGATTGAGACGAGGAGATGATGGGAGCGAAGGAAGCGAAGCCCTGAAGAGACACACAACATCATCATGATAGATGGGTGCGCGCGGTCGGTGGTGGTGATTGCTTTTTACCGGCACCGTTATCCTGCATTTAACGAAAAAGTTGTCATGTTCAATACTACTTAGAGAAGTCGGCGATAAATAATACGGTAAATGTCATCATCTTGCTCTCGGCCGACCGTATGTACTTGTACCGACTTAGAATGTACGGTGTTACTAAATCAGTAGATTCCAATTTTATAACAGTTTAGTCTGGACTAGGTTCTAGAAACTACTCGTCTTCTGGGACTCATCACCTTCTGGATACTCTTGCGATAATACTGGCGAGACGAGGACACAAGATCCATTGTTAAAATAGGATCTTTGCGAATACCAGTGTTCATAAATAAAAGTTTCCAAGCAGGATTCGAACAAGATTCCAAGCTTCCGAGTATAGTTTCCGCCTTCAGTCGTGTCCGACTTAATCGAATAAATAATGATGTCGGACGTGTCCGACATCTCAACTCTCCCTCTTGATGAGCAAGGAGAAGACGACTACCATCCCTGGACCATTTTGCGATTTCTTTCAAACAATTCTCGCGACAATCCTTTGGTCAAGTAGTCAGCACATTGAGCATCGGTAGCGACTTTCTCGACCACCGTGTTCCCATCCTTGCCTCCATTGGTACTGACATGGCTCCAGAAATGGTGCCACGAGCTGAGAAAATACTTGGTTCGAGAAGTAATGCGTTGGTTGGTCGCCAACAGGAGCGCTCCATTGTTGTCCTCGAAGACACGGCTCGCAACAACAGCTCTCATGTCATCAAGTCCAAGTTCATCAATCAACTCCTCGATCAGGTTTCGCAATGCAATTACTTGGACCATGGTTCTACTCAAGGCGCAATACTCGCTTTCCAAAGTACTCAAACAGATGCGTGAAATGAGCCAAGACTTCCAGAGTAGCGGGACGCCACCAAAACTGATGATGTAGCCTCCACGAGAGCGAGCACTGTTGCGGTCACGAGAGTCCTCGCTTCCGAACAAACCACAGAAGTCAGCATCACAGTAGGTCTTGAGATCAAAGGTTCCGGTCACTGTGATGTAAATCCCTTTGTCTCGAGTACCCTTCAGGTAGCGGACGATGGTCTTCACGGACCAACAAAATCGTTTCGATCAAATGTGAGACAGACCGAAGCTCCGCTGTCCCCCTTCTGGATACTCTTGCGATAATACTGGCGAGACGAGGACACAAGATCCATTGTTAAAATAGGATCTTTGCGAATACCAGTGTTCATAAATAAAAGTTTCCAAGCAGGATTCGAACAAGATTCCAAGCTTCCGAGTATAGTTTCCGCCTTCAGTCGTGTCCGACTTAATCGAATAAATAATGATGTCGGACGTGTCCGACATCTCAACTTACCGGTACAAGTATGAAGACTAAAGGTAAGTACAGACATACCGGTACAGTAAGACCTATTTAGCAAAATGCCGAGAGAGGGAGAAATAGTAGCTCTACTCTACTACTAGAGAACGGTAGAGCTGCATGCAAGAAGTACTGTCTACAGGTAGCTGCAGGTAGACTGGATCAGAGTGCAATTGAGGCCTTTTAGTACTCCTCGTAGTTTTTAGGTAGTAGGAAGCGGATCCTTCAACGCAACAAAGATGATCTCGGAGGATTATTCTTGTGTGTTGTTTTGGTTGATGGGGAGATCCCCTCGTTCGTGTGTCCGAGTTTATGGCTACCGGTATGCCAGCGCTCAAGTTTCAATGCAAATTTTACATTTGGTGGCCCCTTTGGAGGCAAGTAAAAAAAGATTGGCAAAGTCTTGCAATATCATGTTGGTAGCTGATCCATACATTTTGTTTTAGAGTTCAGAGTCCGACGACACTACCGTATGGGGACACGGACCGCATATCAACTAACAGCTTCTCAATAGTCAAGATCGAGCTCAAATTAGTAGACTATATGCAGTTGCAGTACAGTACTCGTATGTACTCAAACAAATTTTTAGCAAAGCAAAAGCAGCGTAAGTGGCTGGTCTTATTGATTGCACCGGTAGGTCGAGAATCCAGCTGCTACCAGTATTTCCAAGGAATTCGATGTCATTTAGTGATGTTTACCGTGCCGCTTCTTGTTGCCGGATCGTCGAACTTCCAGGTAGCGAATCAACCGGACAGACGACAGTCCTGAGACCAGAACAAGAAGGTCGACCAGGAGGGATGAAGGGTGGTGGGTTGCCAAGAGCACCTGCATGGCCCAACTCACCCAACCAATTGGCGAAGAGACCAGACTTTTACGGACCAAGGACATCATGTACGCTGTGGTCAGGCGACTTGAACCGCTGACACCCATGATGGTCCCAAATTCAGTAGAAAATCCATCCGCAAAGAAGAAAAGGGGGAGAACAAACCGCAAAATGCGTAGGATCGTCCGGCACGCTCTTTCGTCCCTGGGGCGTGTCTCAGTTGATAGCACACTACCATTTTTAAGAAGGAGATCAGGAACTCGGTCGATAGATATTGTCCCCATGTGAATTGGACCCGCCGTGATCTGCGAGCAGAGAGACCAGACTGCGATGGTTGTGAGGAAGTGTGGCGTCCAATGTGGAATGACAAAGAATCTCAGTAAAAGAGAGCAAAAGTATGGCATGAAGTAGAAGATAAGGTAGCAGATAGTGACTTTTGGCTCTTCGACGACCTCTACGAGTGCGAACTTTCCAACCTGGAACAGGAACAAGGCCGAAAAAGCAAGCGCCTTATTCACAGTGGTCATGGTGTGACCGATTGCCTTCCATGATTCAGCGGTGAGGACAGCCACCACCTCCGTCAAATCTTCCATCCATACACTGTATTCTTGAAAAGTGTTCTTCCAGACCGAGATTTGCGAAACAACATTTGTCTTGATTTCTCGCAAATTGTTTTGTATAGTAGAATCTGGAAGAGACATGGTCGATAGTTTTTCAAAGATGCAGTCCTGGATGCTCGTCACTTCCTCCGTGGTCTTTCTCTTGCACTGACTTGCACTTGTTGACGGGTTGTGGTCATCCTCCTTGCCAGTTTTTTCACTCTTTGTTCCCCGCTCAGTGATATTGGAAACATCCAGAATCACTGCAACTCCAGAGTCAAGCGCTTCTGTTATCTCGTCCATATTTTCAGTACTACCGGCATGGGCTCTCCTTTCGTTGTCATCTACAGCATAACTGTGTTGAGATTCGTCTTGATCCGAACCACTGTCGGACGATGTGCTAATAGACGACGCTGTAGACTGACTACTGACAAATTTCAGTATCCGCACTGGGAATGGTGAATCCTCTCTTATGGATTCATTTATATCTTCATCTTCATTGTCGCCCTCTCCCTCTTCCGAACCGTCCAGATCGGCAGTAACCTCCATATCCCCTGCTGTACGCGAATCATCACGAATGTTTACCGAAGCACCCGACTTTTCTGTCTCGCTGTAGTCTTCATCGGAGTCAGGATCGATGAAGGCCATGAAAGGGTTTGCCTGAAGATGATTTTTTCTATTTAAGTGTGCCTTTGGTACCCTGACGAGTTTCGACGTAGGATTCGGATTCTCGAAAACTTCCTCGCCAGTAGTTGCTTCAACATCAACATGGTTCTCTCCAATATCAAAGCCAGTGGAAGGTGTCAGTACCACATCGAGCTCGGTGGTCTCGGTGAGGAAACCTTGGTGGGGTCGTCGAATTGTTTTATCTTCAAATCCTGGAGGTGGGCCGTCGACTGGTCCCTGTGACGGTGGATGGAGTGCAGAAAAGTGGTCTTGGATCTTTGAAATGATATTGTCTTGCGCCGACTCTACGCATAGTTTATTGGTGAGATTGTCTTGAGCTTGCACACGATTGACGTTCTGGCTTTCGGGCCTATTTGTGTATCCAGGAGGCGGTCTCACTAATGGAACAGGAGATGTGGTACCTGAGCCTTCCAGGCGACCTCCCATTTTTGCTGGGTTAGAGTCAAGCAACAGGCTGTCGTTTAAGGCTTCGGCAGGAAGTGTACCTGCACCTTTTCCCTTGGATTGAACCTCATGCAAAAACTCGTTGCTCCAAGGGTTGCTTGGGACGCGGCTCACTCCAGGGTGCTGGCTCGAAGCGAAACGAGACACGTTCGCCACAACTTCCGCTTCTCCCTCCTCGTCATCAGGATCGAGGATCCCGCCAGGCAGAAAGAAGGAATCGATCAACGCTGCGTCGTCATCTTCCTCCTCTTTCCTGGAAAGCCCGGTTGGCCGTGACATCTCCTCTGAGCACTTCGGGTACAGTACTCGGCCTTCACAACGAGTTTACTCCCTTTCTTCACACTCAAACCACATCGGAGCTCGTTTTGGTCTTTTAGAACTCTGTAACACTTTTCCGGTTGAAACTCAAGCGCGTAGATGATAATATGCTCTAATATGCTCTGTAGTTTGTTGTTTGATTGTTTGTTTCACTTCCCAAGCAGACGGTTCCTCCCCCCCGCACGCCGGTACGAGTACTGTACGAGTACGAGTACGAGTACGAGTACCGGTACGGTACAGGTACAGTACCAGTACGTACCACCGCAACGGGCCCGCACCCCGTTTGCTACGGTACGTTAGCGTCGTAGAAAGTTCTGACTAATGACTGAAACCTGACTGAAGTATTAAATTAATCCTACCAGTCAATCATGGAGCGACCCAGCCGGAGCGAATCTTCGACTCCACAAGTAGTAGTTGTAATATCGTGAAGCAGCGAAAAAGTGCACTGACTAATTTAGCTGCTACCTTGACGGTCGAGAGCCATGAATCTCTCTTGCGCCGGAACGATGTCAGCGACACTAGACAGTCCGATTGATTGACCCAATGAACTCTTTTCACCCATACGGGATATTCAGCGCCACATGTAGTGGTACTAGTAGTAGTAGAGAGTACGAAAGTAGAGTAGATATACATAGAGCTACTAGCAGACTATTTTTGATACTGTAGAATCTCTAGCACATCTCAGCTTTTATTTTTACTTCGTTACCAATAGTCTGATCCTCCTGGAAGACATTAGACCACTCTTTAGGTGCAATGCCACGAGAGCACAATAACAAAGCATCTTCCCATGCCTTTGGGATCCATTCCTCTGCAGAAAGAATGAGGTTCAGCATCATTGTTTTTGCAATTGCTGAATCTCTGATAATGGCAGGCAGGTGCCAATCTTGTCGTTAAGACTTCGTAGTTTTTTCACCCAGCGCTCCAACCCAGCTGAGCAAAGCTAATGAAGTCTCTGAAAGTCTACTAGTTCCCCGATCCTGAATCCTTTCGGATTGGAGGGATCGACTCTTGCCTTCAGTCCATTCACTAGTCATTCACGTTTCTGCCATGCTGGCCCCTGGCCTCTTCGCTCGTACTGTATCGTACATTCGAGGCTAGTGTCAACGTGGCTGATCTTTCTTCGCCCGCATCGTCAACGCAGGCGGCTACCGAGGCGGCACCAGGTAAGCCGTAGGATTACAGTGCGCACAGTTCGGCCAGCATCGGTTGGCAGTCTGGCCATCGCACGGATCCCCGGATCCCGGATGCTCCTGAATCACGCACAGATCACGGCGCGAGAGCAGACGAATAGAACGTACAATGACACAAGACACAAGACTAAGAGAGGAGTCAGGACGTCTCCTCACAGACTCTCCTTTGCTGTTCGATACAAGCATGCGTATTCGTAAACCAGCGGTGCGGTAACGGCACTGTACGTAGTCTAATTGTACACACCACATACCCTTCGACTTCTGACAGAGGGTAAGCAATAGAAGATAGAAGCTGCTCCGAGTTCTAGTCTACCCATAAAATGCCCTCAGATAGCAACTACGCTGCCGTAACAAGGCACAGAAGGCCATTGAATGCGAAGGCCGGACGGCCGCCCGTACTGGAGTTGGTCGACGATCAATGGGCCGCCGACAAGCTAAGCGATGACGAAGTAGATGTGGGGAGGCACGAGGCAGACGCCGGTGGCTTTGAAGAAGGAGAGCTCGACGCTGACGCTATCGTCGTGTCTCCGACGGGAAATTCAGCGTCCGCTGCCAATAGTGGTACGTAATAAATGCCTCTCGATCAACTTTGACACTGATTGCACTATCTTTTATCGTTTCTTCTGACAACGAACGTTTTTTGCAGCGGCAGAACGACGACGACGAGAAGAGGGTTGGAATGATTTGGGGTTAGACCAGCTTGATCGAAACGGAACTGCAGCCGCTGCTGCAAGTCGGGTTTCAAGTCAGCAAGGTTGAGATTTTGTCTGCTCGATCCAAGCCATAATTGATCTTTGAACGCCTGCGATGATCATCGTATGGACGGAGACTATCATCAATAAAAACAGTGGGTTCTCATTAGTAATTCTGACTAGTATACGCAGTTAGCTTGCAATTTTTTCACAACAAAATTTTGGCCATCCGAGCAGGCGTCCCGTCCGGCAACAATGAAGGCAGCTATGGCGCAGAATGCCGTGAAAAATCGTAAAAATAAAAGTCTTCACTATACTAAAAGCTCTTTTCGAGCTGGTAACAACGATGGGGTCAGCTTCACCATCCGACCTTTCTTGCTGAAGGTTCGTCCCAGTACAGTGCTCTCCTAGAGACAGCTCCACCATCCGACCTTTCTTACAGGGAAGGTTCCTACGGGTACATTGTAGACTACTGTAGCTCAAGTAGTAGAGCTCTACCCGTACGGAACTGGCGCTGGTACAGTACCGGTACTGTAGCCCATGCCTTGCCATAAAATTTCAACCTCAGAGTAGTAGTAGCAGAGCTCTACTACCGTTACGGAGGAACTAGCACTGAACTAGCACTGGTACGGTACATACCGGTACTGGTACCTGTGGTACCGTACCGGTAGCAGAAGGGTGATCGTCAACCTGCTAGTAGTAGAGGCCTGGCTACTCTCTACTACTAGAGAGTGCTAGAGCAGAGAGACCAGCCAGTCAGCAGCAGTCAGTCGAGCGATGACTGGTAGGATTAAACTCATAAATCCAGTCAAGTTTCAGTCACCAGTCAAAAATTTCAAGCAAAACGCGCCGCGGGACAGAAGCAACAAGTAAGTCGTCGTCTCAAGGCAGCAAAAAGCAAACGGGGACGGGGGGGGGTGGGGAGCCGCCGTGCGACGATAAACTGCACGGCACGGAGACATTGTACAGTAGTTGTACTGTACTGTACTGTACTGTACCTGGTACCGGTCCTTGTACAGTACAAGTACACAAGTACCGTGGTACTGTGCTTCGTACCGGTACTGCACGTGTGCAGTACTGGTACTGTACAAATACGGTACTGTACCTGGCACGGTGAAGGAATAAGTCGCTCTCCACTCTCTCTACTCTAGAGTAGTAGTAGAGTAGAGAGTAGAGAGAGGAGCATTCTACTTGTACTCCTGCCTCCTGCTGATTCTTCCTGCATCCCCCGTCTCTTTCCGTTCGGCTTTGCTTGATCCAGTCTACAGCCCAACTAATTCATTGCGGTACAACAACCACCATGCCAGAAGCAGAAACCTCCAAGACCCAAGATGCGTTGGCTCTTGGAGCTGGTGCCATTCCACAAGCCGATATGAGCTTGCTCTCCATCACCTCTGGTGAATACGCACGAGGCATTCCTTATGTAAAGTTCATTGAGGACGTTGAGGAGTTTGCCAATACGTTCGATCCACCGGCCAGTGCCGAACTGCTTATTGGAGCTTACTCGGAACTGCACCAGAAATTCAAGACCTTTGAGACGAGTTTGCAACAAAAAAGTACGTGGTAAATAATGTGGATGCGACATGCGACGATTGGACCGTACAAATCTTTCTCATTTTATGTTCCTGTCTCCGTCTTTCTTCGTTTTGCAACAGAATCAAATTACAAATTGAAAATCCCCGATCTGGAGAAATCACTATCGTTGGTCAAAACGCTGCAAAAGAAAAAGGACGAAGGTACCACGGCATTGACGAGATACAATCTTGCGGATAATGTGTACGGAAAGGCTGAGGTTGACTGTTCATCGGGTATTGTGAATCTGTGGCTGGGTGCCAATGTTATGTTGGAATACACCTACGAAGAAGCAATAAATTTTTTGGCCCCAAAATTAGAAGAGGCGCAGAAAGAATCCAAGATTGTCGACGAAGATTTGGCGTTTGTTCGTGATCAAATTGTGACATCCGAAGTGAGCATGACTCGAATTTTTAACTGGGACGTACGAAAGAGACGGGTGGAAGGTGGCAAAGAGTAGGAAAGAACCGTAGATAATATTATGTCGCGACGATGTGTAGCTTTTGACACGTGCTTGTAATCTTTGTGCTAGGAAGATTACCCAATGGTTGGGAAACATTCACCAGACCTCCCCTTGCCAGGCATGCTTATTCCAGAAGATTGGAAATTGGGAGTCCTGGTGGGCCGTCTTGAGAATAAAACCCCGCGTCTTGGGGTGGAACCAAGGGACGGACCAGTGCACCATTGGAACCACACCACACAGTCTCAAGATTACAGAAAATCCCTCACACCTTGGAAACGAGGCAAGGTGATGTACCAAAGGGTAACCTGAAAGACAGAGACTTGCTATGCAGTCGAAGTCTAGTAAGGTCTTAGGCCAACGAATTAATAAGCTATCCATACTACCGGTACATTTCATCGGTCTATACTGTCCGAGAGAGTTGAGGGTTGGTTGGCGCTCGCGCCACTATTGGGGCTATTGGCGCTATGGTAGTACGTGGTTCAGTCGATTTAGTCGTTTTCGAAAGGGAGGGCAGGCGGCGGCAAATTTTCGGGCTGTAGGGACCAGAAAAAAAGCGCGCGTAAGCGCGTGCGCGCAGCGCAGCGCGCATGCGGAAAAAAGGGAGGCGGGGGGCGGGTACATACCCAATACGTAGATACGGACCACCGAGAGCGCGGCATAAAAATAAATGACACGAGATGATCATTATCATCATCGTCATCATCATCGCATTGAGTTGTCCAGCTGGGTTCGAGGATTGGTGTTACTGGTGTTACGTGTTGCATCTCGAAGCGCTGGTAAGTTTGCGACGTCCAGAAGGAGTTCATCGTAGGGTATCTTCATGTTGTCATTATTTATTATTCGTACAATCATTACTCTTCATCCTCTTGGCTCTTCTATCCTCCTTCTGACGTTGACTCTTCAGCTCTTTCTTCCTCTTTTTCTTCAGTTGGAGGAAGGCTGACCAGTCATCAATGATGATGTTTTTGTTTTTAATAAAAATGCACTGTCGGTAGCCCTCCTTCTGCCCGCCGCAGACATCGACGTCTGCAGTGCACAGTGGGTAGAAGAAGCACGAGTCCGGATGTTTATTTGTCCCCACCCGAGGTTTCCTTGCTATGAACTCGCGTTGGCCAATGGCAGATACCGGAGGAGCCACGCGGAGTGGATTGATGTCTGCATCCAATGCTGGCATTTCATTGGGCGGATGAGTCTCCTCCAGCTCGGCTCTAGGATCGGTGTCCAGCTGGGTTCGAGGATTGGTGTTACTGGTGTTACGTGTTGCATCTCGAAGCGCTGGTAAGTTTGCGACGTCCAGAAGGAGTTCATCGTAGGGTATCTTCATGTGGGCATATGCTAACTTGATTGCATTGTTCATTTTCCACCTTTTGTAGTATGCTTTCAGCTGTTGCGGCAACTTTGGGAATACTGTGGCTCCATCAGCTTTGCCTTTGAAAGAATCGGCGAGCTTTTTCCACAGAGATGTCGAAGGCTTTGGATGCATGATTATTTGGAAGCATGGTCCATTGTCTGTCTTCATGATCATGAACATTGCATTACGAGTACGAATACAATTGAGAAAGAAAGCGCATAAAAGAAAGACGCATAGAGCGTTATGATGACGCGAGCGTTATTGAGGACGAGCGTTATTGATGACGACGATGATTCCTCGGCGAGCTCTAGATAGCCAATCACAAGCTCAAGTTAGGTGAGGCAGTTCGTCAAAGAACTGAGGCAGTTCGGAACGAACTGCCTCACTATTCGCCATTACTTAACGTATTGAGAATGATTTCGTTAAGTAAATTAGTGAAGCACCCTCCCTACGATTGCTGAAGTTGCCCAGGCGGCGGAGCAAGGGGGAATAACTGGGCGCAGAAATGGAACCGTCAAATTCTCTTCAGCGTCCATACCGGTACAGTACCGGTACACTTTCCCATTTCCCATTACTAATTACTACCTGGTACCAGTATTGTAGGGCATACAGTACGGTGATGGTGTTTTCTCACCAGCACAAGTTGCCAACATAAGCTGCGAAGGTCGTATAGGAGTACGTAAGCCATCAAGGCATTGTGGCCATGTCTGGGTTGTTGTACAAACTGTTAGTCGTTCCTCTGTGCCTCGTGTCATTGGTGCGATGCGAAACGTTTGAGGACCAAAAAGTCCGAACACGAGTGGACTTCACCGGCGTCGACTTTTCCGACCAGGATGAAGCATCAACAATAGCCATGGGGCCGTTGATGGAGGATCTGGATCGCCGTCTTTTTCAGTTGTTTGAGAAGACCAAGACGCCAGAATGCCGAGAGAAGATCGCGGAACACTACGGCTACTTTGTCAAGGCGATTGGTCTAGAGAAGCCGCTGCCCTTTTCGGAAATCGAAATGTTCAACAATACTTGTGAAGATGAGCACCCATGGGACTTCAATAACTTGCCGGAAGGCGTGGTACGTACGAAGTGCATTTTCTGTGATACTTGTACGCTAGTGTACAGTACCTGGTACTGGTTGGCGAAAATCGCAGTCTCTTTCTCATCCACTCTCGCCGCTTTCCTGTTCAGCACATGGGTATCGTGCAAAATCGCACGTACCAGCCACCTCGAAACGAGACAGAATACATTTCGTCGGATCAGGTGGTTCTTTGCTATGGAATTCTAGCCCACGACAGCGCCCCAGCGACAATACGCCTCATTGAAGCTGTTGATGAACCTTCTACTCGGTTCATCGTTCATATTGATGCCAAGTACGAGGAAACATACAAAGCAATGAAAAAATATGCGGCCAATCGACCCAAAATTACGATTCTGGATCATCCCTACAGAGTTCGAGTCAACTGGGGTGGATTTAGCATGGTCAATGCGACGTTACAGCTCTTTCACTTCGCGGATCAGCTCGACAACTTCACACACTTCATCCACATTGCTTCCACGGCCTATCCAATTGCGTCCAATAGAAGAATCCGGAATACGCTGGCGGCATATCCAAAAGATGCCAACTTTATGCACACCATCCTAAAACCAGCTAGGCCGCATCCCTCCATATGGAACTATTACGTGGAATGCGACGACCGTCTACATCGAATTTATCGACTCACCCCGATCACCAAGGAGACTCATGGTGCTGACGTCTACACAACATCGCAGTGGTTTATCATCAGCCGAGAATTCGTCGCATATTTTGCAAATCCAGAACCTGGATCCTTTCTTAATCAGTATTTGAAATACATTGAGCATGTTGTGGTGGCCGATGAATCCTTCTTTGGAACAATGTAAGTAAACATTGAGATCTCCGTGGCCTTTGTTTTCTGTTGCCTTTCCTCACTTTGCTGTCGAAAAATCCCTGCAGACTTCGGCACACGAAGTACTGCAACAAGCATCACAATTGGAACTTCCTGCATTTACAATTTGATCAGTGGGAAAACGAACGCAACCTAGAATTGCGAGACGAGCGCAAATGTGTCATGCCGGATCCCAATCACTGCGGTAGGAGTCCGACAACCATGACCTTGGATTATCTTGATATTTTGGAGCTCACTGGAGATTTATTTGCACGAAAGTTCGATGAAAACGTGGATTCCAAGATCAAAGATGTTATTGACACTCTCCGAATGAAGGAAGAATTCGAACTCGTTTCCCTGAACATTACGGAGCCACGACCTGACTCTCACTCCAGAGTGAATCTTCGACTCGATGGACATGGCACATTGCTCGTGGCAAAGGCAACTGTCAATTCCAGCATGCCACTGTGTCTTGGGTTGGGAGAAACACAAAACAAGGTTCGATTGGTACCATGCTTTGAAGATTTCGCGCCAGAAACTCTCGCGCCCAATTGGGAAACTGGGGCGGTGATTTTGCAAGAGACCCTTCCCCACAACCGATGGGAAATCGGACCCTGCAGTTCCGATGGTAACCTCAAGAGGCTGTAAGTGCCGAGACGGAAATTCATCATTGATCTTCGCTGGGTTTGCACTCATTGATTTAATATTTCATTACTTACGCTGCAGGGAGAATGGGGAGGTGGAGGTGACTTCTGGGCTGTACACAACGACAGGTCCCCGGTGCACCATTCGGATGATGGACGGTCTACGAGCAGGTCGCTGTCTCGATGGGGAGTCCTTGGATTCACAACCAGGTGGCCCGGTCCATGTGTATCCCTGCACGAAACGATGGAATCAATTTTTGTCTTTTGGGAATGGAAAGGATGTTCCCAAAATGACGATCCATACGAATGTTCCTCTGCATACGCGAAAGCGTATTGCGGAAACGGGCCGAGAACAGGAGCCTTACATGTGTCTTGGTGTCGCCGGCCGGGGAGATTCGGATGAAGAGGATTGGCTAGGCGTCAGGACTCCAGTAGAAGAAGAGTCATCATCAGACGATGAAGATGAATTGATTGACGAAATCGACCATGACAATTTTTCTCTGGAAGAGGACGATGGCGACTCGGAATCGGAGATGGATGAGGATGGCCGCCCACCCCTTTTAGAATGGGAAGGCCAGCAATTGATTGCGACTAAGTGCTCCAACGTGGGAGCAATTATTGAATGGGTAGTCGTCCCGTTCATCGTCGAGAACTATGAGCCAGATGACAACGGCAGGGCGGGGATTGACGAAGAGGTGGAAGAGTTATAGTTCAAGTAGACATTGGCAAAGATGTTTGACCAAGAAAGTCGACCATGTCTATTTCGCGAAGAGCATTACTTGGTCCAAGAAATCATCGAGATATCCTCTCACTTAAGTTGTCCACAATCGGCAACTACGACTTCCTTCTTTGTTTTTCCCGACTCTGAGCCTACTTTTTCAATTAGCTGCACCACGTCCATGCCTTTGGTCACTTTTCCGAAGACCACATGTTTTCCGTCGAGCCAACTAGTGACTTCAGTACACAGGAAGAACTGAGACCCGTTGGTGTTCGGCCCCGCGTTGGCCATGGACTGTTTGAAGAGTGGCGGATTAGATGAATGAATAATGAAGAATCAAAGACTCTTTGGTATACTACCAATCGCACTTGATAAATGAAACTTACCAGAATTCCAGGCTCAGTGTGTTTCAGAGTAAAATTTTCATCTTTCCATTGTTCTCCCCAGATTCCCTCTCCTCCAGTGCCGTCGCCCTTTGTAAAATCACCGCCTACGAGTAACCCCCCCCCCCCCCAATGGGTTAGTGCCACATGAGTTGCGCAATGAAACAATTTATACAACGATCTCACCTTGGCACATGAATCCTGGGATAACCCTATGGAATTTGGAGCCTTTGAAGTGCAGTGGCTTTCCCAGTTTTCCTGCCCCCTTTTCTCCGGTGCAAAGACATCTAAAATTCTGTGAATGGGCGTGCAGCAGATAGCAGACGTGTCAGCAAAACATGTTTGAGACCACAACCAAAGGCACGGACATTTCAGAACGCTTACTTCGGCGGTCTTTGGAACCACATCGGCTCGTAAGGTCATTTCGATCCGACCAGCCTCCTTTCCGCCGATCGTAATGTCAAAGTAGACAACTGGATTGTCTTCAGGTTTCCCTGGTTGCACATTCGCTTCTGGAGAACTTGATCCGCAACCCATCGTCTCCTCGTTGACCCAACTTAGGATGGTGCTAACAGTCACAATGCCTCTTTTAGAGTACTTGTAATACTGATGGGACCTGGAAGGAGGTTCCGGTTGTAGTCCCTACTACAACAATAGTTGTCGGTGGTGTGTGTGAGGTGTGATCCAAAAGAAAGACTCCTCCTCTTCGTCGTGATGATACGAGTAACTCTCAGATACAGGTACTGTACCGGTACTGTACCTCGAAACTAAAGCTAAATACATAGCACGTAGAACTCGACGTTGACCTCGGTGGTGTGTGAGGGGCCGTTCTATCGAAGCGTCGGTCCGGGCAATTTGTCGGTCGATGTCGGTGCGACCCACAAGTCACCGGATAGGGCCTTGGGGACCGACATCTCGATAATCCTACGGATTACCTGGTGCCGCCTCGGTAGCCGCCTGCGTAGACGATGCGGGCGAAGAAAGATCAGCTCATGTCGACATTAGCCTTGTAAGTACAATACTAGAGCCGTGCTGGTACTGAAATTGCTCAAGCCCTTTCAGCCTTCTCCTACTTGTCTACCGGTTCGAGTACCTGGCACAGGTAGTTGTAACTTGTATAACACGAGTAGCAGCACCCAACATGACCCTCGATGCACGCAAAGGTTCGACGAAACATTCTTTACCGATCGTGGCAGAACTTGCAAAAGGAAAGGTAACGTACACTCTCTGCGCTGTGGCTATCTTATTCGTCCTCCTCGGGAAGACTCCTATGCGGGGATCGCTTGATGTCGGCAGTGTAGAAGCAGGTTATTCCCAAGGAAGTGTAGTATCGGGCGCTATCTTCCAGGGAAAACCGTACCGCCAATTCCCCGGGAAACGAGTCTTCACTAAAGGGTGGGAGAAACGTGTGGGAAAGAAGTCACTGGACTGGGAGAAAATATCTTCCAAATTCGTTCGAAAAGGCGGTAAGCCTTCGACTAGGACCTGCACGAAATGGAGCGTCGTGACCACGATTTTCTCGCCGACGGAAGCTATCCACGACGCCGCGAATATGGGCGACGACTGGTGTATTGTGATTGTGGGAGACATGAAGACGCCATCTGACTTTTTGACTCGCGATCCAAAATTGAAAGACAACGATTCCGTCTTCTTCTTTGATGTGGTAGAGCAAGAAGCGTGGAATCGATTGCCGGGTGAATTGGGAGAATTTGCAAGATCTCTTCCTTTCAATCATTTCGCGAGAAAGAATCTGGGGTTTATCTACGCCATCTTAAGGGGAGCCAACTTCATTTACGACTTTGATGACGACAACTACATCAAGAAGGGCGCTGATGGGAAAGTGATGAGTCTCATTCCAAACGAGAAGGTGAGTTTTCGAAGTCGGGTGAGGGTGGTGATACTAGGTCATAGGATACGAATACGCCCTTTATTCACCTGATGCATGCCCTGTAGGAAGTTGAAAATGTTCGTCATTTGAAGGTCGATACCAAAGCATTCAATCATCATGCATTGATGGGTGCTACACTGGAGACTTCTTGGGCCCGTGGTTTTCCGCTGGAGAGAATTCAAGACGAGCAGACACGTGGAACAGTTGTATCTACTAGCAGTGTTCCAATGGAAGGAGTGGGTGTCATTCAATATTGTGCGGACACAAATCCCGACATTGATGCTGTTCATCGTTTGACAAAACCACTGCCTATGAATTTCTTGGACGAGTCAAAATCATCGCCAATTTTGGTGCCATCGACTACTGCGGCGCCTTATAATGCTCAAGCTACGATCCATCACGGTCCTGCTTTGTTTGCCACACTTTTACCGATCACTGTCAAGTCGAGAATCTCGGATATATGGAGGGCCTATTATGCGGCACCACTGTTCCGTGATATTGGCATCTCCCTCATATTCGCCCCACCAAGAATCACTCAAGTTCGTAACGCCCATACGTACATTGGTGATATGAAAGCGGAGGGGGATTTGTACTTCAAATCGGACAAGCTTACTGAATTTCTGTACGATTGGAGGAGTTCCGAAGAAAGCCTACCAGCTCGCATGGAGCAACTTTGGATTGACTTGTATGAACGTGGATACCACGAAGCGGGAGATGTAATACTCGTCCAGAAGTGGCTGGCGGCGTTGGTTCAAATCCAGTACAACTTCAAGACCCCCCTAAGCACCTGATCAAGTATATAACAAGAGTATTCGTACTTTGAGTATGTATCTTCGTAGTCTAGTTTCAATGCATAAATAAAGGCTATTTTGAAATAGTACAACTTGTGAAACATACTTTGCACGTCTTGGTTGATGATCATATCCAGACATATCGCACAAGCATATAGACGTTGGAGATCGCGACTGTAACAAACATGACCAGCATACCTGGATACAAAAAATTGAGGAAGGAAATCTCGAATCCTTTGTTGGTCGAGATACCAGCAGTAACAATATTAGCACTAGCTCCTAGCAGAGTTCCGTTTCCGCCGAGGCAAGCGCCAAGACTCAACGCCCAGGCCAATGTTTCAATCGGAAGAGTATTAGGAAGCTCATCGGAAAGAATCTGGATAATAGGGATCATGGTTGCAGTGTAGGCTGTGATGTGGCAATAAATGGTAAGCCAAGCTGTAATATCAAAACCAGTACGAAATCATGCGTTGCACTTACGAATATTGTCCAAGAATGCAGAGGTGATCGCACTGACCCACATCACCAGAGTGATGGCAACAGTGAGCTGCTTGTCCTCTGGTTGATCTTCAATGTAACTCGCAAGAGTATTTCCAATGAGACGAAGCAGGCCCATGGCAGCACAAACCTCCACCAAAACAAAGAGACCAGCAAAGAACAAGAGCGTATCCCATTCCACATGACTCCGCAGGGCTTCCTGGACATCATGGGGGTTTGTGAAAGCGATTGTGATGAAAGCGCCAAGCAAAGCAATCCATGCGGTGTCCTTGTGATGGACAGGGTGAAGAAAAAACATGAGGATGACAAAGAACGTTGATGTGCCAGCAATCATCAGACGCGGCTGATCGTAAATTGGGTAGGTCTTCTTCAACTTTGTGGTGTCGAGAACTCTCATCTTCGTTGTAGTAAGGTAGTGTCTGTAGATATAACAGACCATTACTAGAGACACTGGGAGACAGAACACAAAGATACAAGGGAGGATATTGACAATGAAGTCAACGAAGCCGATCTCCTCAAACGAGCTTCCGATGATAATGTTTGGGGGGTCACCTGAATGCAGCACAAAATACAAGGAGAAATCAGAGACTGTTGAATCTGGTCGCTACGTTTTCACTGCCTTGAAACAAGTGGAATTTTCTTACCGATCAATGTAGCCGTACCCCCAATGTTGCTCAACAGAACCTCTCCAATCAAATATGGACGAGGGTCGACCTCAAGAATGCTACACATGTCTATTGTCACTGGTGCGACAAGTAACATGGTGGTGACGTTGTCCAAGAAGGCACTGGCAACAGCAGTGAGTGTGCAAAGTAGTACCATCAGCCGTACAAATGAGCCCTTGCTTGCAACCAGCAGTCGAACAGCGCACCACTCAAAGATTCCAGTGTGGGAAAGTTCGCCGACCAACAACATCATGCCGAATAGAAGTCCTAGCGTACTCCATTCCAAATGCAGCATTATCTGACGGATCGACTCGGTTGAACCTTCGTGCATGATGAAAAAGAACATCAAAGCAATCATGCTTCCGAAGATAGCAACGAGAGTCCGGTGGATGACCTCCAGGAGAATGAAAATATACACAAAAATCATGATGAGGGCAGCCACTAGCTCACTGTGCTCGGCAAGAGGGGACTGGACGTGAGCGCTCAGAGTGAACGATATGGTAATGTTTTGTTCACTGCCATAGACATTGATAACGTGCGGTTCATCTGGGTGATCAAAATCAACCGAGATTGACTCTTCTAGATGCCTTCGTTCTTCGTCGTCGGGTGGCCCAAACACTTGTGTAGCTTTGACTGTTTGAGTTTCAGTTCCGTAGACTTCAACGGTAACATAAGCTCCATTTTCGTGAGCCACTTCATTGGGATCCATATGCATAGTTAGTTGAATAACTTCACCGCCTTCGAAATGATCATGCCCATTGAAAAAGTCTCGTCCTTCGCAGTCCGTCGAACAGGCCAATCCGACTGGTCCCTGGATAAAGCTTTCTTCGTCCAAATGGGTTTGCCATGTCACAACAACAATAGTCAATGCCAACATGATGCAAAAAAGAACACCAGTCTTGATCTTGTCGGCACGAGTGGCGCGGATAATTCCATCGGGCTCCATCTCTTCTTCCTTTGCATCGCTCCTGACTTGCCGCGCGCTTGTGTCGATCTCACTTTCATTTGTGAAGGTTGATCCTGTTGTGTGACGACTAGAGCTAAGTTTGGACTTGAGAAGTCTTTCCTTGGATTCCATGTTGGAATGAGTCTCATTAATGCTACTGAGAAAGTCATCCACAGAATTTGAAGCCACGCCCTGCTCTTTTAGCTGGTTCGCAAGAGAGCTCAATTGTAATTTGAGATCTCGGTTGGAGCGTGCATAACTTTCGAACGCCTCGCTGGTTTCTTCGTCTACGCCACTCGACTCCATGACTGGAGGGAGCGGACCACCACCGCCGCCATGCCCTCCGCCATGCCCTCCGCCACTGAGTTTGGGTACCATGCGTGGAGCGAAACGTAAAGGGCGGATGAGCCCCTTTCGGGGCACCTCGTCTCCGGGTTTCTTTTCTTCTCCATCCACAACTTCTCCCTCGGGCATCGGGGGTAAGAGTTCTTCCATTTCCGTGGATGGTGATGCAAAAAAATCATTTGGCCCAAGAAGGTCAAGACTGACTTGCTTACGACGGAGGACGCCACTCATCACAGAAGTTTTACTATTTTGACGCGAGCGAGGGCGAGGCGAACTAGGCGGGGATGGGGCAAGGCTCCCAACCGTCGGGCCATGACCAGTGTGGCTATACTGCCTGACACGGACGCGTCGGTTCTCGTGGTCAACGAGTTGTGTTTCTTGGGCAGCTGGGCTGGACTCGTCGTGACAGAAAAAGTCTCCTGTATGCGACAGTTGACAAGAAAAAGCAGAGCGGCCAAAGGAAGTGTGAGCGATCAGGCGGGTATCCCACAATGTCAAATGTTCCTCGAGGGAAGCAACCGTACACTCACCCCCAGCACCCAAGGGCATGGATACGACTTTCTTGCGACGAAGGATGGGTCCCATCAATTCGTGATTGCGCGACGCAGCCGGTCGTGAAAAAAGCTCGTGATTCGAGACCGAATCATCGGCGTTGGGCGAAGGACCAAAGATAACCACAGAAGGAGAGACCGGAAGGGACGGCTGCTCGGCCATGCTGTCCAGATGAGATACTTTCGTATCGTCGTCTTGTGTCATGATTGTTGTTGCCTATAGAATGGCAATGGCAAAGGCCAGTAGCACGCGTTTTTTGTTGTGGTGCCGGGTCGAGATCTTTTTGTGGTTGCGAAGAATACAATCAATCCATCATCCATCATCCACAAAAAAGAAAGGGCTCTCGCCTGAGAGGAGGATGTCTCTCCCCCGGCTTCTTGGCTCATCTATCGGTACGGTACATACAGGTACCGAGGAACGTACCAGTACCGGTACATAATGTAAACCAGCACTGTAGACTGGCGTACCGCCGGTACAGTACCTGGGGTACCTACTGTACCGGTCGCACCGGTACGAGTACGAGTATCTTCGCCCTTCGCCGGCCCTTCTTCGCCGCTACTTGGAGTAGGCGAGGCGGACGAAGGAAGGACCCTGGAGTGGTTTCCGATCAGAGGCGAACCTGAGTTCTCATCCCCCAAAAAACTGTCGAGCCAGTCGAGCCTGACAATCACGTTCCTCGTCACTCGATACCTCTAACTACTGTGTGCACACTCTAGAGTTTCAAAAACTGATTCAAATCAAACAGAAGGATAACACTATTGATCTTAGAATGTCAGATAGACTGTGTCAAAAAAGATTGGTGCTCTTAGCTCTTTATCCCTTCGTATTTGATGTGATAGTAGCAGTGAATCATTTTTCAAATTATTTTATCATGTTACTACCTTGAATTCCATTTATATCCATTTTAGATCCATTAAATCTGTCGTGGTATCGTTGTTTGGTTGTGTCGTCGTATTGTTGTTTGGTTGGGTCGCGTGGGCAGTGTCATTTTGGTGGGGGGTAGTGGCTATGCTTGTCAGTGTTGGTTTGTTTCTCATCTTTTCCTTTCGTTTCTTATTCTTGTCATTTTTGTGCTTCGCTATCAAATCAGCCGGCGGAATGGGACATATTTCGTCTTGAAGTTCGGGCGGAACATACTGTCGCCACTTCGTCCCGAGTTCAATTTGTTTGATGGGTGGTATCCCTGGGGTGGCATCTAGAGGCCTGAAAAAAGGCCATAGCGGCCCAAACTCATGTCGCACCTGAAAACATTGGCCTAAAACAGTAATTACTTATACATGCCACTTTATACGGAACATTGACAATAAGTGTGTACATGACATATTACTATCAGCCAATACACAACCCGCTACGTCACAGTCCCACAACTGCAAAATAAAAGTTTCCGCGCTGAATGAAAATCCTCAACTCTAAATACTAAATTCCTTCCCGCACCTCTGCAGTTTTTCTACTGCAACAGCCGCACATAAACTGCAAACCACCTCCTTTTGCGCCTAACCGATTATCCGCCCCCTAAAATTGACCCTGTACATTCCCCTTTACACCTATTTTCCATGGTTCCGGGTTGTGTTGGTACTGCCAGGAAACAGTCTGTATGCCAGGATGACTTCTTTGTGGTATTGAAAAGCTGGGTCAAAGATGAGCTGTTTGAGAAGGTAAAGTTCCTTTACAACCTAACTTTCGAACTACTAGGAATCTGAAGACAACCAAAACATCTATGAAAAGCTCCGGATCTGTATATTCTAATACTGGCAACCTCCAAAAAGTCATTTTTTAGTCCTTTTTAGCCAACCTGGCTGATTTTAACTTGAGCAGTCTTAGATGTCACGCCCTGCCTCTCTAAATGAATCATCGAGAACTTTTTAACTTGTATGTGCCTTGTATGTATGTGCATAGCTCTAATAGTATTCTGAGTGCTTCAAATTATTTAGAAGGAAGTATCGCTGGCGATAGCGATGATAAAATGTCGTATGATTGTCACATCTTATATGTTTTAGTGTCTCACAATCGCCCAAGTACAGTACCGTTATATACTAAATACGAAGCAAGTACGAAGTACCGATACCATACAATACAATAATAATACTGCGCACATGAAAAGTCACAAAGCAATCTTTCTCACAAAGTTATCATTATTTTTTACTTTTATTCCAGTCGAGGACAGCAACTACTAGTCTACCATGCACGAATTCGCAATTGCTCAGAACCAGAAGCACCATGAGGCATCTGGGTATCACCCTGTGGACTACAAGGCTATGCAAAACCCTTCTACCATTCCCGCCAATACAGCGCTTCCCCCGATCCGTAGGATCAACAACCATCTGCCACCGAAGAATTTCAGAATGCCGTCGGTCCCTCGGTCTGAGACGGGTCAGGCCAAGCCTAATTCTAACTTTGTGAAAGAAAATATCAATCGTCAGACTAGATTCCTTGATGGTGAAAGTGTAATGAATCTCAGCCATTCGGGATCGGGTTCCGACAGCGAAGACGGATCTTACACTGACGACGACAGCGACGAGCAAACGACATTTTCGTATATCGAAGATGAGACGCCTCCAACAAACTTCAACTGCATGAATTCACTATTTTTGCCTGCGTCCAACGATCAGGAGATGAATGATGCTGCTATTATCCGCTGCCATAGAGTGGGGCCAAGTTCTGCTGAGCTTCAGCTAAACATCCCTCTACCCGCACATTACATGAACCACCGCCTTCCCCCCATCAATGAGGGGGGACACGGTGGTGGATACATGGACAATGTATGCAAGGCGCCAAGTTTAAATTACAATCCTGTACTTTTTGAAGAGGCTGTTGTCGAGATCGACCCTTTCAAGCAATACCGAGAACGGATCGCACCTCAATTCTACGAATCTCTAATCGAAGAGGATTCGGACGAAGATGCAGATAACGGGGACAGTGAGGATGAGAATGATGATGATTCTGTCCGTCAACGGGATGACTCGCAGATCTTTGGATACTTTGATGCTCAACGAAGTGCAATGCAACAAGCAATCTATAACGGCATTGTCCTTCAATCCCCTCCAAGCCAAATATTTGTGACAGAGTCGAGTTGCACAAGCGTAACTCCTGCATTGGCGACATCTGAACAAGGAAGTCAAGAAGTGCTCAATTCTATTGAGTTGAGTATCGGTGGATCTTCTGACGTCTTCTCTCGTCCTGAAGATGGCCAGGACTCGTCGCTGAGGAAGCATCTTCGCGAGGTGGTCGAGATTGGAAATGCCGCCCCATCCAAAAGCAATGACCATCCCAAGCACGTCATGTCGACGCCTTCTTCGTATGCTCCATCGACTCAAGCATTCTCAAAACATATGGAATCGGCTCCGAGCATGGATGAATCATCTCACCCCTCTGTGAACAAGACGCGGCCGCCGGTCGTTAGCTCAAAGACTCTGTTTTCGGTGACTGAGAACGATGATGGAAAGAAAAGACCTGCAAAATATTTCGACTCTATTCGCAAGTGTAACTCGCCCCTTGAGCAGAGGGGCGAAAATTCTTTTTCAGTTACCTCTCATGCTGCTACTAGGCAAACACCGTCAATTCTGGCTGAAGGAGCTTATCGACATTCTTTGGCTGCATTTCCTAGTTTTGATGAGCCAGGGCGAATCACGAGCAGGCCCGGTATTGAAGCGAAGGAACAATCGACCCTTGAGCAAGTTTTGGAAAATGAAAAAACAACCGTATCAAATGATCCTATTGAAGATTTAGGCGAAATATCTTTGCTTCCTACCAACGCCGGAAAAGTGAGCCGCGAGAATGTCCCTGACGACGAAACCTTTGGCATATCAAGTCCAACCGCTAGGTTCGCCAGGGCATTCAACGGCTTCGTACATGAAGAGGATGGCCCCGCCGATGAAAAGATCGGCTTCTTATCTCCACAACCGAGTCCTTCCTATCCTTCAACGTCGAAACCTTTTGATTGTGAGTCCAACGAAAATATATCGACGCGTGCGGAGACTCTAAATGTGAGATATCTAAATGAGAACACAAAACAAGTCAATATTGAGTCCAAAACCCAAACTACGAATCCGACTTCACAAATCTCCACGGAGAGCGAGAATGAGATGATCCAAAGAAAATTCAGTGCTCCTTCGAAAAGCCCCGGTGGCTCCCACGGTCGCTTTTCAATTAGACCGATCTTGGAGGAAACATCAAAATCGAATGTGAGAACCAAGATTTACGAGACAAGTACCGAGGTTGAAACCTCAGAAAAGTCCAGTCGAGAGCTGCGCAAGGATCGCATTCGGACTTTTGATTCTGTGCGACCTGCTCGTTCGCCCGACCTCGTTTCCATGCTTGACAGGGTATCAATTGATGCTTCTCGGAGAAGTCAACCCAATATTCTTGATGAGAATGTGCAATCCAATCAAATTGTCGATGTCCCCAGTATTGGTTGTTCCAGTCTAAGTCCATCACCCGAACATAATAGATTCAACGGACAGGATGGTGCAAGTGATGAAGTAGTACCGGATCTTGACGACTTGATGGAATTTCATAGTTGCGATGAGGATTTCTTCACGTTGAGCCATACAAGGAGTGAACAATTTTCATCCGTGTCCTCGAATGTATATTGTTAAAAAACAACAACCTTCGGTTTTATTGTGCCGATTCTTCGGGGGAAAATACCACAAGCAAGGCATGTTAGCATGCAATTACCGGTACTTGTAGACAATAAATAAGCTCAAAAATACCATATGCCCTGATCACAATAATAATAATATTATTATTATGTTCATGACGTTGGGTCGAACTAATCGTCAGGAAACGACACAAGCGACTGAAAGCAAACGAGTACTCTACTAGAGAGAGATTAACCATCAAGCAAACATGAAGAGAAAACGGTAGGACTGTAGAAATCGATTCGAAGTCCTCCAAACGAGTATTCCGTGTCCATCCCTTGGGACATGATCCGCAGCGGGGGATGGGTGCTGCCACCCGCCTTCCCAAGATCCGAAACAGAACAAAATCAAGAAGTTGTCCATTACTACTTTAAAAGAAGTGTCCTGGAATTATTGTCAGAGAGCATACCATGAATAGTCAAATACTCCATAATCATGGGAGCTAGTCTACAAGTAGCATCACCACTCTACAGTAGCTAAGAACAAAGGCTGTGCGTGGGTCTATTATTGTACCGCCGGTACTTGTACGGTACCGGTACATTACCAGTGAGGAAACCCCGCGTGCTTTTACGCGCGCTGCGAAAAAACGGCATCACTACTTGTTATATGCAACAGCATCACTTTTGGGCACCGTTGCCAGCAAGCGCAACGCGCCACAAGCAACAACGTCGGCGGTCGGGGGCAGTTGGCAAACGCTCTCTTGACCCTCTCTCTACACTTGTTCCTCTTGTTAGTTTCTGTTGCACTCCTCGTATCCCTTCCGTCACCGCACTACTTAAGAGTCTTGATTGGCATTGGCTTGATACATTGACTATGAACGGTGGCGGCTTTTTCTCTGTTGCTGTTGTCCTCTGGGCGTTTGTGCTTGCAAATCACTTTTCGATAGCCATAAATGATTGCATCTGCTTCCAGGGTGGATTGTCGCCAAGGCTCGATCGAAGATGTATTTCTCCCTGCTGGACAGCGTTGCATGATAGCCCTTCGAGTTCCAGTGCCAGTATCAGTTCCGAGACTGAATCGACGCCTCTGAGCCATATTTCGAGCATACGGTGCAAGAATTTCGCAGGTATCGTCGGGGACGATGGCGGGGATCTCGAGTTGCTCTTCGACATGCCAGGGGGCTCTGCTTCGAACAATTTTGTGTGTGTTAGTGGCGAGACGGGAGCTGGAAAGTCTCTGTTGATTTCCAAGGTTGTGGATCTGGTGACAGGTGGAAAAGCTTCTGCGTCCCTTTTGCACGATCCAACGCCAGGTGCATGCACTAGTGTGGAAATTGGTTTGAAGCTATGTAATTCGGATCACGTGAATATGGTGAGACAGAACCTAGAAATAATGAACGTTGATCCCCAAACAATCCTGGCAATGGATGAGTGGAGCGGAAAACCTGTATGTCTTAGTCTGAAACGGTCGCTCACTTTCCACTCTAGTCGGGGGAAAGGACGGCTCAAATCAACTTGCTATCTCAACGACCAGCAGGTGTCGTTGAAGATTCTGAAGGGGGTTGGTGCTCCTTTGCTACCGGTAGTTAACGCTCCAGTGGCTGCCAGCGCGCTAGGGCGAGCACATTCCAGAATTTCCATGATCGATGCCGGTGTCTCTTCCGATCTCTTGCGTCGGGTCAGTCACCTATGCAAAATCTACAGAAAACGTCGACGGGATTCAGAGCGACTAAACCAAGAGCTCGCAAAAAGAACTTTACCTGTTTCCATGAGTCAGGACGGAGAAAAGAATGTGGAACTACTGATGCATTGGATTAATGAGCTTGATGGTTTTGGACGTCGAATCGTCGATTTAGCACGGTCTCTCAGCAACGGTATGACGGACTCCGAATCTGCACTGGGTCACTTACTTGACGAGATAAGCCAACTCGATTGGATGGACAACGACAACACCAAAGGTGGGTTCAGTTCTGCACTTTATCGCAGTCTATTGGAATTATCTAGTCAGTTGACACTGATGGATGAAAAATTGGAAGCATCCCTAAAGGCACGAGAATCGGTTGGATCCTTGTCCTCTCCTGAGTCGGTAAGAACAGCTCTGGAACGCACCCGACACCTACTGCTCGATGTTGGTGAGCAATCGGCGACGGACAAATCCAAAGTGACGGCGGCTACCGAGAGGGCGCATGACTTGCTGAATCAAGTAGAGACAGCCCTGGGCGAGTGTTCCGCATTCCTGGAGGATGAGGACAATGGGTTGTTGGCCGTTCTTCAAAATGAGAGGGGTGCTTGTACGGTTTCCTCTGAGGCGATTGGGGAGTATCTACTCGAGTGGAACACCTTGGCGCGGAAGCACGGGGTATCGTCGTATCTTTTGCCATCCTGCCATGCATCATTGCGTCAAGAGTTGGACGGGAATTTTGAGGCACGGACACTTCTTCCCAAGGCACTAGCAGCTGAAAAAGAGGCCCTTGCCGAGTTGGTACAAGAATGTGGAATTCTTTCTCGGGCGAGAGCTGCAGTTGCCGAGAGACTCTCTCATTCGGTTTCTCGACGGCTTCCTTCCTTGGGGATGGATTCCAAGTTCTCGGTACGCGTGCAGCAAGCAGCGGATTACAACCTGGGCCTTCTTGGTGTCGATGAGATTGATTTCTTTCTCTTCCACAACTCGGGAGTCGGATCAAAGGACGATGAGAAACAAGTTTCTAACAAGCGTGGTGGGAAAGTGGAACTAGTCGCCAGTGCTGGTGAACGTGCAAGAATTGTGTTGGCGCTGGAATGTGAAGTGCCCGGATCGATTCGTGCCCTTTGTGTCGTACCACCTACCGCTGACTACAACTCAGTCCAACTATCGTCAGCACTGCCTGACGATATGTTTGTGGCTCCTACAAGTCGCCCTGTCACTGTCATCTACGATGAGATTGATGCCCATGTCGGTGGGCGTGCCTCCGTTGCGGTGGCGCAAATGCTGTTGGAACAGTCGGAATCCTGCCAGATATTGAGCATTACTCACAGTGCCTCGGTGGCCGCCACGGCCAACGTGCACATTTGTGTACAAAAACAGGAAAGCAATGGTCAAACAGTCGTATCCGCAACTCCAGTTGAGGGTGTAGCTCGATTGAAAGAGTTGGCGCGAATGGCATCCGGAGACATGGCTATGGAAGAAGCCGAGTCTTTTGCGGAAGCCCTACTTCGAGATGCTGCACTCAACCGACAAGCAAGTACTCGTTTGAAAAATCAAGATGGTCACTCGACTGTTGTCTACTAGCTGCTGAAAGGAAAACACATTTGGATTTCAATCTTCCACAATCTGGAAGATCCAAGCGTCGGGGCTTCGGGTTCTCCTTAGGATTTGCGCGGTTGCTATAAATATGGCATATTTTTACTTCAGACGAGAGTCAACACAGATAAAATGGACGGGACATGTGTGTTACTATTGCTATTCATACGGAGCAACCAATTAATGCTAGCCATCTTGGGGTCGAATTGGATCTCTCCACCTCTAAGGCATTTTCGTGACCAGCAGACCACGCACCCATGTCAGGGTTGCAAGGCGTTCAGCAACAGCCTCACCAAGCGTGAAGCTAGATACTTCTCGTTTCGCTCAGAATCAAAACTAAATACGTCAAATACTCGTTTTATTGATAAGGATCCCTAATCTAGATACTAAAGAGGTCTACTCTCTCTAGTAGCTAGTAGTAGAGAGAGGAGGAGGAGTAGAATGAAGTCGTCCGTACTCGTAGAGAGACATTCCTTCGCCCACGACGACTCCTTTGGCCCCTCGCATGTAGCAATCCGGGACGTCACATCCCGCTTTTGGCCTGACCGCTAACTTCTAGTAGTCGGGAAGCTACCCTTTTCTCTTTCAAACGAATTTTGCCATACCTCCTGCCATACCCAAACAGACATACGTTGTACAGCAGTCATGTCAGGGCACTACACACCAAGCAAGTCGGGCAAACACACAATCCAACACAATAGCCACCAATTCACATTCGGGCACGCGATAGCGCTAGTAGAATAGGCATTATTTTATTTTCGAGCACGCGATAGCGCTAGCTAGTAATAGACATTATTCTGTTTTCCTCCACGCGATAGCGCTAGTAAAAGACATTGTTTTGTTTTCGTTCACGCAATAGCGCCGAGTCGAACCACAATATGGCGTGGACTCGAATTGATTTGGTCAAATAGTCTGGCCGTCGGTCGTGAGTCATGGGAGCCGTGATGTGTGATTGGGTGGTCATCGCTTCTTATTGAAGTGCCGATGCGACGATGACCCAACGCATGCCGCAACTCATCTCGACTTGCTGTTACCGATCGATGGCTTGTATGGCTTGTTAATGTTGTTATAATCTTGTTTACTTTCCTATCTTGTAAGACTGTTTCTATTTGGTTTATCAGACCCAGTAGCTACTGACAATACGCTACATTAACGATACATCTCTCAACTACAAGAGGAGAATGTGCTTCCAACTGAGACGATCCATGGCCGCAATGAGATGGACAGTCATGCCGATACTTGTGTTCTCGGTAAGAACTGGATCATCATGGAATATACGGCGAGAGAGTGCGACGTGTCGCCATACACGGAATCGTAGGAGGCCGTCAAGAACGTTCCAATTGTGACGGGAGCTACTGCATGGACCGATCCAGAGAGTGGATTGGATTACATTTTGATAATCCACGAAGGACTGTGGATGCCGGAGTTGGTCACGCATTCGCTGATTAACCCCAACCAGATGCGGGCATACGGCACCACAGTGGATGACAACCCGTTCGGTGGCCCAATGCAGATTAAGGTGAACGATGATGCGGCGACAATCCCAATGCAAGCGGCGGGGACTAACATTTATTTTGAGACCAGGACACCGACGCAGCGTGAGTTGGATAATTGCCCGCATTTGCACCTTACATCAAAGCATCCGTGGGGATCCACAACAAGTGGAGTTCCCAAAAGTGTCCGCAGTTCGCAGGGATGCGGCAGAAGTGATTGAAGAAGACGACTGGCAGACGCAGGATTCGGACGAGATTTACAATGTGGACGGTTTCTGCCGTCGCCTTTTGGCTGAGCATTTGATTGGAGAGGATCACAAGAAAAGGCTAGAGATCGTAGAAGTACGTTCGTACGGAATCTTTCTGTTCTCTGTTCAACAAAAGACAACTCTCGCTATCGGTTTGTCTGTTGAAAGGTCTTTTGGGTACCTGGTACCCGTCGGGAAGACTCAACTTTATGCTCCTTTGTACCAGGTCTACACAAATCAGCGTAGCCTGTCCTATTTTTGTCCTGTGTGTGATTCAAGGTTACCCCTGAAATCAACGTCCAGAATTTCCCCCCGTCGCACGCCCAAGCGCGTTTGAACGACGGGGAAGTTAGTGACAGCTCTAACCCAGGGAGTTGTTTACGAGTATTCATCCCTGCTCTATCTAACCGCACCGCACCGCCCCCAAACACCTGGCTATTGGCACAACCTTAACCTTGACCTTGTGTGTTGCGTTGTCATCATCACCCCGACCGCACAAGTTCTTGTACTCGTAACAAAAGCCGTGTCCCATGTCGTCGTTGCCACAACCCCCCTCGATGCAGATGCAGGCGAATCGCCGGTCGTCCAGCGGTGGAAGCTCCTATCATCCATCGCCCTCGTCGCCGAGAAAAGCGCAACCCGCATCCCGCGTGGTGTCTTTGGGCGGTCTCCCTCCGCCTCCCGCCATGGCGACTCAGGGAAAGACGGGAGGCCAGACGAATTACGCCCAGAATCTGGCGAGGAGCATGACGATTGATGAAATGCGCGAACTGCATCGTCGGGCTTTGAGCGAGGCAGAGGCCAAGCAAACCGAGCTGCGTTTGGTGCTGGCGTCGCGCTATCGCGAACTCGTGGGGAGCAGCGATGAGGTCACCAAGATGGGGGAAAGGGCACAGGAACTTCACGAACTGGTCCACGCTCTCCCAGGATTGATGGAGAAGCTGGTGAACTCTGCCACTGCACCGCAGTCTCAAACCTCCACGACGCGAGAAGATTCGAAAGCCATCGATCAGAGGGACTGTGATGAGGTACAGGTACTCTTTCTGCGCCACAAGCTATCCAACTTACCCAGACTCGTTCACAGAGCACTCGACAAAAGCGATGTGCACGAAGCCGCCGAATCACTCATGCAGCTGTTTCGCCTGATTGCAGAGCAGACCGACGAATACCCTCTGGCGACTGCCCTGGCTTCGGGGGTGAAATGCAACGCACCTACACAAATGGATGATTTGCTGCGAGCGCAAATGAGAATGACCTTCCTGCACGTGCAAACGCTCCCTGCTAAGATCACTCGAATCTCAAAGCACATTCTCAACTCGGCGGCTTCGTTTGGGTCAAACATCTCCGACCCAAAGCACGGTGCTCAAATGTCGGCCTCGGCACTGTCAACTCTGGATATGCTGGTCACCACGCAAACCCGAGATAGGCCCGTCCAACTGTTGGATATGTATTTTGACGCCAAAGCACAACTTCTGCAGGGCCTCCTGGGTAAACTTACTACTTCTGTGTCAGCCAAAGACAAGTCGTCTGGGGATTCCGATGCCATCAACGCGGAAGATATCCTGTCCAAGATTGTTTTGATACTGCAGTACGATATCATCCTGCATCCCTACCAGATATTCATTCTGCGAAAGTTTCCGGCATGCCCCGACTCGATCTCTACTCCTGCTGATATTTTGAGGTCTTTGCCCAGGTTCTCGGCCTCATTGGTTCAGTCCAAGACGTCAATTTTCTTGTCTGCACATTTGCCTCTGATTAGAACCAAAGTCAAGAGTGTTTTGATAGATATTGCCGGGACGACTGCTTCGGCTCTTGGTAAAATCCGACAATCGCTGTACGATAAGACAGATGGTGTAGACTGTATGGACAGATTGGATAGCAAGGGATTCTGTACTTGGGAAGAGGCTGTCAATGGCGTGGTTGATGTGTCGAGTGTGTTGAGCAGCAGCCAGGGCGCTGGGAGTCCTCTGCCCTTTTCACCCAGTAGCCGAGATTATGTGGGGACCGACCAAAAACTATCTCTCTGGAGTGCATTATTCTCCAACACATTTTCTTCACTGGTACATTCTTTGTTGACAACATCCTTCCAATCTGTGCACAAAAAAGTGGTGTCAGCGCTCCGGCTTTCGTTGGCCAATGCGCCTCCCTTAACATCCATGCTACCTCATGAAGCCTACCGAAATGCGCTGTATATTGCGTCAGAGTTGGACACCGCCTTGTTAACGGTGAGCGATGATGCCCATGAATTGCTCGTTCACGCCGAAGAGCGAGTCGAAAGCGAGACACGTCTCCGCCAATCTTTGTACGTACAAACTTGTGAAATCATGGGTCGATTAATTTGCGAGCTCCGTCGAATGCTCTTGGTATCAGACAGCTCGGACGCAGTCAAGGAATTGATTGTGGGTCGCCTTTGTCATCTATTGAAATTTCGTTTGACAGGACTGCCTACCCTATTGGATCCCCACTCGTCGCCAGCTGTGTTGCACGGTACCAGTGGAATGATATCTTTGCTTGAGCTGTCGTCAGCTTTTGATTTGGCGGATGATAATGACGATGGTCTTATTACCTTTCAAGAAGCCATGGAGGCTGTCGACAGTGCCTTTTCGGGTACGCAATTTCACGGGGCGGAAATGGTACGAGAAACTTTGCTCTTGGCAGCTACCGGGGAGAACGATTGGTCAACGCAAGTGAGCGGGACAAGATCTAGATCCACGACGCCACAGGATGTAACATTGAACGAGTTAACGCTCCTACTGGCCCGAGGTTTGCGACATGAGAGTTCTGGGCACCAAAGTGCCCTTGGCATCATTCAACAATCATTGGACCAAATCATTGCCTCGTGCTTTGACAAGTGGGCAGCAGAGGCGTTGAATCCCCATACTGCTACATTCTCTAACCATGTCGAAGAATTTGTGCAAACCGCCTCCACCTGCAGTGAAACAGAGTTCCGGCGAGTCTACGCTCATGCAGTGGACACCGCGTCCATTTCGTCGGCGCGTGAGGCAGCAGCTGTCAACAATGTATCGCCCCACGTCATTAACTTTTTGCTTCACGTCACCTTTACCCTGAACCGTTCCGTTTGCCCCTCGGATTCTTTGGAACCCGTTCCATCGAAGGAGTATGCTGCTTCCATGGGCATCGATACCAGTAATGATATCCCCTGTTTGATGACTACGATTCGTTGGGCTCTCCTATCACAAGGATTGTCCGCTATCGTATCTGTGATTACAAAGCATGTCGGTGCAGGGCTTGGCTCTTCCGAGATCTCGCTACGGAATTGCGGTCCTTCGGGTTTGGTCCAGCTCAAAAGTGATCTTTCTTTTGTGGGAAAATCTTTCTTTCGACGTAACCGGTATGGCTTTGGCGAGGCAGGAACTGAAACGTCTTCAGAGGCCTCGCTTCGAAAGTTGTCGAAAGAAGTCGATGCCTTGGTCCGCCGTTCCTGTGACAAGTCGGTACTAGTCAAGATCGAAGAAAACCACAACCATATCATGGAAGTTTGCGACTTGTACTTTTCCTCTCTGTTCGGTCAAGACGACGAAATGTCCGTACCCCTCGGCGAACTAGGTGGCAATGCTTCCCCGCGGATGGGAAACAACCCCCTGCTTTACTCCCCACTGGCATCATCAATTCGTTTTCCATTGTTGCCAATTCAAACCGATCGTACTCTCAGCGGTGTACAAGCACGGGGTAAATACAAGGAAAAGGATGAAAACGAGGCACGTCGAGATAATGTCGGCGGAGGAGCCGTGCGCGCCGGGTTGGGCTTTTTCAGTTCCATGCTTAAAAAGACATAAAGTTGACGCTTTTTATTCTCAAAGTATAAGTAGTACTATCATACTGACAACGCTCTATACTGTATTGTAAAGCAGCAAGAAAGTGCACCGTCTAATTTAGCTACTACCTTGACGCTCAAGAGCAATGAATGCACTGAAGAATCTCACTTGTGCCGACGAGAAATCACTAGTCATTTAGGCCAAAGCTCTCTTTGCTCATATACAGCTAGTGAGGATATTTCCTCATTACAGCACGTTCAACCAAAGGGTACTTTGATGATTCGTAACTTCAAACGTTGAATTTGGTGATAGTGATCCATTGCCAGAGAGCCAGCTACTACTCACGAAGTTATCCCGTAATAGCGCACGAAATTCAACAAATCAGCTAGCGCACTGCAAAATGTCTGGCCGTCCTCCGTGAAAATGGTCTATTCCATGAAGCATAGTTTGGACTCAGTAATGGTGCTACACTCTAGATTACTCCGGCTTGGGAGTTTGGAGAAACAATTGTAACTGTAATTTTTCATTAGCGAGTAGAATGGCTGTGAAATTCCTTACATTCCAAGAGACCTGAGACTCTGGCCCTCGTCGGGTGGTGCAGTGCAAAAGCCGTCTTCGGAACGCAAGCATGCAACTATTGCCTCAATTGCATTGGTGACGGCAAGATCGATTCCATTCTCGCGAACAAAGAAAGTGTTTCCGTACTTCGCCGAAAGACGAGTCCAAAAGACATTTGGCAGGGCGAATTTCACACCGTCTCCCACGTTGAAGTTCAGCACGTTGCCTGGAGAGAGTAAGCCGAAGGAGCTTTGAGATCTCACGCATGGAATACTCCATCATCTCCACCAGTAACTTACCTCGACCCCCAAATTGATCGACTACCAAGACAATGTATTTGTCGTCTTTTTGTCCCTGCAAATAATGAGCGATAAAGAATAGCTAAGCGTGGAGATCCATAGGTGTCAATGGCAATAAGGAGAACCCAGTAATCACAAACCTCTTTCCCGAGATCCCAATAATCACGAATAGCAAGCCCTGGAGTATTGGGATAATTCTGGCACAAAACTCTTTTTGTGTTTGATGTGATGGGAAAGGTGACAGTGAGGACGACGATTATTCGGATCTTCCACAAAATTGAACGATGGCTTTCCACACTCCAAGGACTGACCTCACTCGGAATCCCGTATCTTTCTCTAGGCTGGCTAACATGCTGTCGATCCGTTTTGCCTGGCCCGACGTCAAGAATTTCTCAGTTTGAATAACCAAAGTGGGCTCCTTCGGAAGAAGATCAGGCCTGTTCACAGATTCCAATCTGGCAAGAGCCAGCGGGGGGAACTGAGTAAGCACAGCCGATGCAGCCACGAAGGACAAGAGACTTGAACGTCGGCTCACACCTTCGCCCACTGACATGTCAAGTCTCGTGCCGACTCGAGGTTCTTGAGAATAAACGGTAAAACCATGTGCACCACTGCTTGTCAGTGACAGAAACATGGCTGTTTGGAATATTTTCATCTCGGACGCACTTAGAAATCACTTAATTGAATGAAAAAATCGTGCTTCTGGGTGGTGTTCACGATGGCGATGAACTTTATGCTTCTTGCTTTTTCCTGCTGATAGCTTCTGATGGCAGCAACTGATGTACCGGTACGTGACGATCGTATCGAAACAAGTGGCAACGAAAGGTGCGCTGGAGCTTTTAGCATGACGGTTGGGGAAGGGTTGAAGTGGATTATGTACTCATACATACAGTACTGGTACAGTACTGGTAGAATGCGCCTACGGCAAGGAAAATGCGCGACGCGCGCAGCCTCTCATCCATTTTCCCCGCCTGCCTGATTGATGATCCTCCAGAGAGGCATATCACTATTTTTTGCCGACTTCGGAGCTACTAGAGACAGTAAAGTACAGTACCGGTATTAGCAGGGGACGGCCAGCCCTTTCCCTACCGGTACTCTCTCTAGCTAGTACTAAATCAATCACGAGATAGACAAAAACCTTCGCGACAGAGCGTAGAAAAATGAAAGCGTCAGCAATACTATCATGCTATTATTAGCAGATTCACATCGTAGAAAAGATATACACTGATCCAAAAGGTCGAGGTGTCATGCTTAGCTGCTGCTGGAAATTCCTGCTATAGTTCTTAGCACCCAACCTCATCGTTGATCCTCTATTTGTTGTTAGTCCTCTAATTTGGCAGTTACTTCCATGAGCAGAACTTCCAAACCTCTGACATCCCCAGGCAAGCTACCTCCATGTGATCTTGCTTTGGTAATTCTTTTCAAAACGCCCGACAGCAAGAATTTGGATTTCGTAAGCTCTTCTTTGTTTTCTTGTTGATAGTGGACGATTTGACTGACAGTTCTGCACACCCGCTCGACCTGCTGGTCGTCTTTTTCCCAAGATCTAATCGACGTAAGTGACCTGTATTCCTTCATGAGATTCTCATATACCTCCATGTCAAGGCCAACTTGACCATACATGAACGCCTTTGTTTCATAGACCCAAGGAGCACTTGTTGATGCTGCTAGACGATCCAGCAACTCCTGAACTCGTACCAAACTCCTGCGAGCTGAGTCCAACGCAGCTTTGTCGGCCTTCTCCTTGGCTGTGACATAATTCTCAACCATTCCGCCAACAATAGCTCGAACGCATTTTTCCTCCAATTCGGGTATTCCCTTTGAAGGTTGTGAACTTTTCAAGCTGAGAAGCACGCCACAGGCCTGCGCAGCCTCATCAAACTTGCGAAGATCTAGACACGTGTAGAGTTTGCTGACCCACACTCGCCAATTGTTTCTGCTGTGTTTCAGGGATTCCACAAGTGCGGGATATGCCTCGCCTGGATGTTTGTTATGCAAGTGAATGGCTGCTACGTTTGCCCAAGCTTCGGCTTCCTCAGGGTGTTGTTGGACCACCTCGGTAAAAGCAGTCAGTGCACTATTCCAATCTTCCAATTGCATGCAAATTGTGCCAACTCTGAACCATACGGTTGGGATCAAGGGTCGAAGCTTCAAGGCATGCCGATAGTTCTCTACAGATTTTCGCAAGTCGCCAGAATCGAAGTAGAACTTGCCCAGAGAGATGTAGGCCTGGGAGAATCGCCCTCGCGAAAGCTCGATCGCCTTCTGATAATGCTCTGGTTCGTTGGTGATATCACCAAGAGCAGTCCACATCCGTGGCGTTGGATTGATGGTCAACCTCTCCCTCACGATATCCTCCGCCCGCTTCTCCCGTCCGGCACGACGATAGCAGTCAACAACTTCATCCCAGGATTCAATCTCTGTAAATATTTCTGCAGCACTGGTCACGACTCCAATTTGGGCGTATCGTTCAGCAACATCCCGGAGCATCTGCCACCTCGGAGGATAGACGATACTATGAAGATTCTTCAGGCGATCCTGGACTGGTGACGAATCTTCGATGCTTCTGTGGGTCGACTGCGTAATTGTCAATCGATTAGTGTGCTGGTCTGCGAGAGCTTGCATTTGTAAAATTGCTCTCTCCTTTGTGTGACTGCCTTCGAATTCAAGCCATGCTCGTTCCAGCAAAGCTGTCGAGTAAACAATCCAATCATTATGATGGCAAAGAACTCTAGATAGATATGCAGACATTTCCTCCGATGTCAATCGATCAGCCGGGTTGTTGTCCTTGATATCCAAACACATCCCTAGTAAAATGGCTTGATCCAGGATGGTCAATTCCTGAATTTTGTTTTCATCCTCGTCGTCAAATTGTACTCTTTCGTGCAGAATCCCATCCTCAGAGAAACCAACCATTTGCGATTTGATCTTTTCTTGCTCCTCATGTTCTCTAGCAACCGACAAAATTTCCCCTGCTTCCTTTACGGAAGTGGCTCGAACGACCAATTGAGCTGTTGCCTTTGATTGAAATTTCGTCCGCTTGCCTTGAGCCCCCGAAACTTCTAAAAATAGCCCAGATATTTCTTTTGCCTGCAGAAAGAGCTTTTTCCCTTGCTTCGGGCGATCGAAATGATGGCAAGCTAGCCCAAACTCGAGAGTTACCATGGCTCGCAAGTATTTGCTATGGCCCATCGTTTTGCGAATGCAAAGGGGGTAAATGAACTCGATTTCTTTCCACAAAGTAGCGGTTGGTTCGTGGGTAAGCAGAAGCCTTTCGTGGGCAACTGCTGCACGGGCACTCCAAATTGAAGCAGCCGAAAGGTGCGAAATGAGCTGCACAAAACTTTCCCCAATTGGAGCAGTTTCATCAAATTGGGCGCTTATCCAGCGCGTACGATTGGGGTCGGCAAGGGTTAAGAAAATGCAACGAGCCAACAAGAGAAAATACGGAGCTTCGACAACTTGACACGGCCACTGACCATCGCATGCTAGCTCAGAAAGAACAGCGTTATGGTAATGTGTGTGTCGCTTTGCAGTAATTGTCTTGGAGTTATCACCATCTTCTTCCGCCTTCAACACATTCCGGAAGCACTCATGGGGATTCACACCAGACGATTTTGTTTGGACGTCAAATGCTGGTCCAGTGTAATTGAGCTGTTGAAAGAGATTGAATGCTGCTATTCCGATAAATTCGGCTTCAATACAATCCACCACAGTGGTACAGTTTGATAGAAGGCGTTGTCGAATTTCATCCCACACAGAGACATTACCACTCTCGGAGGAAGTTCCACTAAACAAAGACACTGCAAATTCACCCTTCAAGATTTCGATGTATCGGCCACTTGAGAGAAGAAAAGAAGTGTCTGCGATGCGAGTTACATTCGTTGGTGCCCCCCCCTCCCACTTCGGATACTTGTTTTCCCATTGTTTTGCTACTGTGTCCAACTCCAATCGCATCGCGAAGCGATCGCTGTTGCTTATAGAAGGTCCGCCATCTCCAGGCTGATCAAAGTCGACACCAGCCAGATCGAGGGCTGCGAAGCCCAGGCCGCTTTCGGAGTCACTATCATCGGTGTCCATGGCGAATTTCTGATTGTCGATGAGTCCCAGGTAAGTTCAAAAGATGCTGCACCACGAAGGAAACAAACTTAACGGTGCGAATGAAGAATGCAGAAGTAGTTGTAGTCTACAAAAACAAGGAAGGAAGAAGGATGTGGATTCTGGATGAATGATAAAGGTCCAAAATAATGAGTGGCAGTTAGCGTCCGAGCGTCGGCGGGAACTCTGTGGACTGCTTGCGATCTTTGCTCTCGGAGTCGTCTTATTGGGAATAACGGGGTTCCTGCTCTATCTGCAGACGACTCGCCACCTCTCTCACGCGCGCCGTGCACCGAACCTTGCGCGTCCATCATGCGTGCAAGTGACACGGATCCACTCTTTACCTATCGGCTGATGTACAGACCGGGGGTACCTTTGGGGGATCTTTATGGGGACCGATAGCTAAAGAGTGCACGGAGATCGATGACAAAGAATAAGAAGAAAGCAAGTCACAAAAAAGACAAAATTAATAGATCAAGAAGGATGCTGTAGTCACCAGACAAATCAAGAAATCCTCCTCATCAACAATGGAAGGATCAAAGAAGATGCAACGAAATGCTAGTAGCAGTGGTAGATTGTAGATAGCTGGAGTATTTAGTAGTAGCATTTGCCTGGAGTCTCTACAGTACGTACGGACCACGGGACGAGAGAACTTTTCTCTGAAAGAATGCGCGCAACCACGTGGCCCCCCACAAAAAAACGTTGCCCCCCCCCTCCATGATTGGCTGTTCGATATGAGATAGTTTATCAGCACGATCCGATCTTTCGGTTCTGTGTCCGGCTCTTGATGGATCGACAGAGAGACGCCGACAGTTTCACCTTTTGATCTGCTTGCAGTCTGCTTCATTGTAGACCATCTTTGATGTGTCATTACGAATAGATATCAGCTTTCACCTTGATCTTCATCTTTCACTAGTAGCTTTTAGCTTCTGTGTTTCTAGTTCCTCTGCGATCTCACCAGGCCGAGATCGCTTTCTTCGAGACTCTCCGTCATTGCTTTTGCCATTCGGCTTCACAAGACTTCTTCCTTGTACAAGGCCTTGCCTGATAGACTTTCTGTTTCAGAAGCACGGTACAATGCTCTCCTCAAGATAAGCGTCCAGAAACAAGAAGATGTATTGCTCGTAGCTCGCAATCCATGCATGACAAACAAACGCAGACTGGAGGATATCGAGGTATCGGCAGGCCGACTACAAAATTAGACACCCCCCTTCACCGTTCTCCGCCAATAGACCATCGTCTTTCTCAATCTCTTTGAGCAAAGTATGGAAGACATCAGCCACATGTTCCCCCGTCTTGCTGGAACACTCCATGTAGGGCACACCCCAGGAATCTGCCAAAGACTGAGCGTCAGCCTGGCTGACCTGCCGGCCATCATTGAGATCTTTCATACTTCCCACCAGAATTCGTGGCACATCGGGGGCATCCCCCAATGTGTTGAGTAATGCATCGTTAACCTGATCGATGGTGTCGAATGACTGACGCGAGGCAATGGAAAAGACCAAGACGTATCCATGGACGCCCAGAGAGGCATTACGCGAGAGCCGCGAGAACTCGTCCATACCGGCCGTGTCCACAATGTCTGTGGCGAAGTGAACCTTGCGGAACCGGATCGTTTTGTGGTGCGTACTTTCTATCGTTGGATCGTAGGCTTCGGAGAAGCTGCCTGTCACAAATGAATGCGTCAAAGAGGACTTCCCAACGGCCCGCGCACCGAGGACTGCGACCTTCCTATTTACAAGCGTGGGGCCCTTGTTGTTGGTCATTGTCGCAGCTTAATTTTTGAGTCACAAAAAAGCTTTGTGAGTAGTTGTACTTGTAGCAGCAAGCAGCAAATTCAAGGGCTGGACCACCGAGATTTTAGAGCCTGTTCCGGTCAAGGGTCAAATACCTTTGAACCAAAACAAACAATATTGATACCGGTACAAGGGCAGTGTCGAGTGTGATACGAGTACTTGTGGGCGGGCTTCAAAGTGTCACTTGTCGCTGATGGTCAGTGGTCAGTACTGGGTACCTGTACTCGTACCGGTAGTCTACTGTACCACTACATGCTGTACCGTGGTTGTATGGCGACCATTTCACGGTTCATGGCGGATTACTGTGATCATTATTGCAGGCACAAATAAACAATCCCTGGATCATTGCGGACAACTACACGTGACGTCACACAGTGCCTACGTGGCACACCTTCGCCAGATACAGTACCAGATATGTAATCCTACGGATTACCTGGTGCCGCCTCGGTAGCCGCCTGCGTTGGCGACGAATTTGTCCCACGACACGGCGTCGGAATGCCACTCGGTAGGTTTTCCTAATATCAGGTATAAGGCAAGGATGCTGGCTACTGCCGTACGGAGGAAATACGTCTGAATGTCCGCATAGTAGCAATCGTCAACGTGATGGTCGTATCCTGGAGCTTCGCGAGATCCGTCAGCTTTGTTGTGGTTGACTGTGAGTTGGAGTCTCCTCGGTGGTTGGAGTGGTTGGAGTCGCACAGAGTTTGTCTGTTGACATGCTTTCTCAGCAGCGTCGGTGGCGAACTTACAAAAATATTCATGCATCAATCAATCAATCAATCAGCAACCATGAGTACTCTCGACTTCCCCATCATTTTTGCAACCAGGATTGCGTGTTTCAACAATCGAATTGATTGTTTTACCACGAGCTGGGACGTTGGGGATATGGTTGTTGCCGATGGTCGGCTGGCGCTCCTCGATGGAAGCAGACTTGGACTCTACCCCAGCGATCAGCAGCATGTCTCGTTCAGTCAGCGCAGATACCTCATGTTGATCTGGATTTCAAAGATCGAGAAAATGATTTGCAAACCGTTCCGTTCGGCGGGAGGAAACTATGTGGGCTACAGGATCGAAATCTTCGGCGAGTTTGGTCGGGTGTCGCAAGAAGGACCACTGAAGGAGAGGCTCCTTCTCAAGGTCGCATACGCTGAGGTCGAACCGATTGTCGATGCTATTGAGCACGCAAGCAAGGCATTGGCTCATCAAGCATCCAACCAACACTAGCTACCGGTAGGCACAATGGCGTCTGCAAGCGCAACGCAATGCAAGACTGCTACAGTACCGGTATCATGGTCCGCAGTGGTTTTTTACATTCATTTCTCTGCGTAATGCGTGCGCGGGAGCGGTATCGACGTCGGAGGATGAGGCACGCGTTAAGTGGGTATTTTAGCGTTAATTTTTTGCCGATATTTTGTAAATTGTTAATACTCGCAAAACGTGTAGTCTCATACTTTCCTCTCTGATCATCTCGTAAGCGCTACGTAGAGCTCTGGGACAGTCATTTGTCACTGCTGATATACCGGTACCTTCTTCCATATCCCAACACTTTGAACCCCCCCTGCCTCTTAACATCCTACTGTATAGTACTCCATACCTTATATGATATCATATCACGAACTGCAATGGACTGCGTCATTCCCAGCCACTCGGTGCGACCATTCTGTGCTGCCATTGCTTGTTTGTCCCGAGTAGGCAAAGATTTGCTGTGGGAGTTCGATCCTGTCGATGGATTGACAATTCGAGCCTTGTCGGACTCCAAGGCCGTATTTTCTTCTTTTCATTACGAGCCCACATTCTTTCATCGGTGCTCATGCCCCCGACTGGCAAGAAAGCGGAAACGAAAGAATCAGAATGGCCATGGCCAAAATCAACAAGACGATGAAACACTGGGTCGCTGGTGTGTGCGGGTCGCTATCAAATCACTAGCAGCCGTTGTACGGCCACGCAAGGACGTGCTTAGTCTGCAGCTTTTAACCGTGGGAGATCTATTGGCATTTGAGTTCCGGCTGCAACGACCTGAGGGAGCGATCACACGAGTCACACACAAGGTTGGCGTTGCCACGGCAACGAGCATCGCTGCCGTGACGTCCATGGAGAAGGCTTCGGAACTTTTCGTGCAACCCAGCGTCGTCTTGACCATGTTGGAGCCTCTACGACGGTCAGCTGAAATGGCTCTTTTGATCAACGACGAGCACAAGTTGATTTCGAGCGTCAGCTTTACTCACGACGATCTTGGGGACAACAACGGCAATGTTGCGCTGGCAGCTGCCAAGCAGTCAGCGGGGGCTTCGTCCCTCAAGACTGAAACGAGTATAGGATTTGACGAATTGGTGGACTTGCATTATGTGTCGCTGCTAGATGAAGACGAAACGGAAACCATACCCCCACCAGCGGATCTCAAAGAACAAGTCGTCCTAGTCTTTACCATCAAGGAATTCAAGGCCATGTTACAATTTTGTGCTCAATCTCATTTCGATCAAGAACTTCCTATTACTCTGCAATTCTTCTGGGGTGGCAAGCCCATGGTGGTTGTGACCAAATCACAGGGGTTTTCGGCGGAGCTTGTCATGGCAACTCTGGATCACAAGCTTCTTGGAAGTATGAAGGCTTCCGCTGGATCCACCAACTAGTCTAGTAGACATGGAACGACATGGGGATGGTAGATACGAAAAATCATCCCATCAATCATCATTTGGGTAGGTCCCTAAAAAGTTCAAAAGTAGTACGTCCGTAGTGACATCCTACAGTACAAGTACCATTGAGGTTGCGGGAACGTGATGTTCGTTCCGCAGGCGCAGCTCACCCCTTAGTCAAAAAATGCCATTCCCGCAAGTGCATAACAGGTAGTTGTGCCTCGTGGCATCACTCATCTCTAGCCGCAAAGTGCCTTGTAGATCCTCAGCAAAATGTTCTCCAAGGTCAAGATCACCACCGATGATGGCTGCTCCATCGTCTACCTCTCGATGGTGGATCTGAATTCTTCCTGTTCTACAACTACTACTTAAATCTAGTCATCTTGCTGTGTTGTGTTGTGTTGTGTTCTCGTATTTCAGTAGTAGTACTGTATACTGTAGTAGCTGCTGCCATGTAGTATGTAGTAACGCACAGTGAAAGCACGTAAAAGCACGTGCTTTTTGTCTTCATCACTCAGAGAACAGAGGTATGTAGTACCCTGCGGGAATGTAGCATATTCACCATACCTGCTGATCGTGCTGTCTTCATGTTCTTTGTGACGTCCTTCTTCTCTGAGTCCTGAATCGAGTCTAGTAGGTTCTACTGATGATACTTTGATAGTTTGATCTGAAGAAAAGATTGTCAGAGCAAGACTTTTACTCTACAATCAACGCTTTTGACGATGATCGATTCTTTGAAAAGTGAGCTCTCCGATGATTGTTCCTTGTTCCACCTCTCGGGAGCAACGACGAACATTCGTCCCTCGTCTCTCGCGCCAAAACCAAGATCCCGATAGATCACACTTTGCCTGACAGGCGTGCAGACCCGACGGACGAGGACAGCTGCTCCCCGACCGTCCGGCTACCGGTGCACCCGAATGCAAAGCACGCGCCAACCGCGCACCGCCAAGTTCAAAATGCATTTCTTATTTGGTTCTATTTCTTGAATCCCGGTTTTCGATGCTGCCGGGGAACAGAAGGAACCTGTTCCGCGCCGCCATGGAGAGAACAATCAATAAAAAATACTGTTGTTAAAAAATAAGCAAAATGAGCCGTCTAACAACGGCTGCGTCAGCTCACCGTCCTACGTCATGGCATACCATGGAAAGAGATGGGGGATAGTGTGGGAAAAAGGGCAGTCATTTCCGTTCGTACACCGATGGAAAGGATCCACAGATCACAATCCACAAAATTTCGACTGAAGATCAGCCTGCCGACATTCTGACGAAACCATTGAATGAAGAGCTCCTAGTTCGACATCGAAAGGAGATCATGGGATGGTAGCCTGAGCCGACTCGAGCAACCCGAAAGAGGGAGTGTAAGAATAATCAGGTAATGAGCTCTGAGGATTCGAGTCACTCTCACGACTCAGAGTGGGATTAACCGGAGCATTCCGAATACGAATGGTGCACGTTTGGAGAACTCTTCGGAGGCTTTCGAAGAACCCCTTCGTTATGAAAAGAGGCTCGAAGAATATCGGAGGAGATCCATGGGAGAATGAAAAGAATCCATTCCCCTCAGAATACCCATAACGAAAAGCTCACAATTTTAATAATTCCATTTTAGGAAACGTTAAAACACTATTCGCCCAAATACTAGGCTCATTACCTCAGTATTTCAACATCATGGTCGTCGCTCCCTCTCAGCTCCCTCGCTGCTCGAGAATTCCTCTCTCGCTGCTCGAGGGGGGGCTGGGGGATGATTCGCACGGCGGCTTTCAAAACTACCAACGGTCTGACCCTCCTCCGTCCTTGTTCCCCGACTACGATACATAGCGAGGAAACAACAACGAAGATGTACGTACATGCAGAGAAGTATGGTTCTCTGCGTACATGCATCCACACCGGTACAGTACTGTACCAGTACCAAGTACCAGTACCAGGTACTACTGTACATTCGTACGATTACTACGATGCCGGTCTATCGCCCCGATGAAGTAAGAACGATACCGTAGTTCGGGTTCAATCTGGAATCACCATTCATCATCCCCATTCCCCATCATCATCATCATCATCTTCAGCCATCGCAGCACGAAATACTAACGACAAAGCACAGAAATATCTGAACCAACCTGGAAAGGAGGCCGTTTTGTTTTTCGGATTGCAAAAAATTGTAAATTGCACTTCACCGACTCTCGTCGGATTGAGACTTGAGCCTATGAACGTTGCCGGTTCACAGATATCAACAACAAATACTGTGGCGGCTGACAGGAACGGCGAGAGCGAGAGCCCAAGCGACTTGGGTGGAATAACTCGTGCCGGACGTGCTGACCAACGTTTCAGCATGCAGCGTCTTTCGTTAGACGCCGCGGTTGCACCACTCCTTCCGAAACCCACGGCTCCGTTTGACAAGACCGAGCGCAAACGAGCGCACACATCGGCTCTATATTACAGTGAATGCTTTCTCCGGGGCATCAAGCCTCTCGATGCGGACAGCGCTGCCAAGGATGCCCAAGACCAATACGATAAATGGTGGATTGATCGGACGGCACGGAACGAGAAGAGAACGAGGAAAGGTTTGCCCCCCGAGATCGGCTCATGCAGCAACACTTCACCATCCAAGGAAAAAGTCCGCTGCGAAGTCAGCGAAAATGAGCCTAAGCGAAGAAGAATATCTACGGATGAGACTTCCATGAAATCTTCCAATGTTGTCAGCGTGACTAGTGGTGTATTCGTAACTGGTCCTGCATCCACCAAATCGACTGCCTCGGGTTGCGACGAGGGAGACGACGACCATTGTCTCAGCATTCGACAAATCTCAATTCTTGACTCGAATACAGTCGCTACTGCTAAGACGAGGTTGAACGAGGATCTGAAGGCGACGGGTGGTGACGTCGAAACATTAGAATTCACGCAGTGTGTGGGAGTTTTGGAAGCCTATTACAAGTCCAGATCCTGGGACTGTCGCGGCTCCTGTAAGGTCACCCCGTTCTCGCTCGAAGGAAATTGGCTAACTTTGTCGAAACCTACGTATGACGAATGCAAGGGCCGTAATGAGAAGGGTGACTTGTTGTACACTTTAGGGCGCATGAGCTTTGGTATGGTACGACGTTTGCGTGTGGCACCATTTGGCATACCTGTGATCGATAGAATAATGGCACGTCTCACCCACTCACCCCCCCCCCCCCCCCAGTTTCGACCAATGGATCTTGAATGCTCGGTCCAAGCTTCTTTCAATAATGTACGCACCATCGACCCCAAGAATCCTGGGAGACCCCTTCATGTTCCAAAGAAGCTTATGAAGGAAATCCAGTCCGGTAATATACTTCTGAGGACTTACGAGTAAGTGAGCATATCAGAGTTGAGTGATGCAATTGAAATGACAAAATAGTCTCACCCATCAATCGCTCACAGCATTGTGGTAGCAATAACGATTGAGCCAGGAAAATATCGTAGAGGAATGAGAAAACAGGAAGGCTACCATATTGTGCCGAGGCCGATTAAAGGCATCTTGACGAACACCGGATACGGCGTACCTGACCCAAATGTGCCAAACAGGCTGTCGATATGGTTCTCAGGAGGCGCCTTGGAGGTCCAAGACGAGCCGATGGACCTCGAAGAATGGAAGAAAATCTTCGACACGGCATGCGCTCCGGAGCGAAACGTGCGTGAATACGCTAACATTTTGGCCGCTCGGTTACTCTTGGGAGCGCTGCTCCCTGAAGGAATGGAAGAAGATGGCTCGATGACTTTCGATCTCAAAAAGCCTATCGGAGGACACGGCTGTGCTTACTGCGATATCGTCTACATGGACGACGACCTCAGAATAATGCGAGGCCACCATGGTTCGGTTTATGTATTCTCAAGGGTGCCCGAACCTCAACACATTTACGTATGATTCTACGGCCAATTGACGCCATATAAGTCTCTACATCTGCTTAAATTTACTGCAGAGATCAGATCAAATCGTCCCTCTACTAGCCTACGCTAAAAACAACTGTCGAAGACTGTTGGTCTCACGATGCGACACGTGTTCTGCATTTACTCGTAGATCCAGGCTTGTTCACAGCTTTCGTAGGACGTGACGCCTTCCGGGAACCAATGAGCGATCTCATTCTTTGCCGACTCGACAGAATCACTTCCATGACAGATATTCCTCCCAACTTCGATACAGAAATCGCCGCGGATGGTACCCATTGCGCTGTCGCTTGGCATGGTGGCACCTTTGGGAATTATGTTAGACACACAAAGGAAAATGTACAGGCACATGCCAGAAAACTCATTATTTTCTTACCTAACATCTTTCGGCCTTCAAGAACGGCATTCTTTCCCTCCCATACCATTGCAACAACAGGACTTTAAGTTGTGTGAGAAAATTGAAACAAACAAGAAAGTACTGACCGTTGAAAGAGTCTCATTTTCTCACCCAGAGGTCATGTATGCGATCAAACCAGGGAAAAACTTCTTTGTCTTCAAGTCTTCGTAGTGGGCTTCCATGTGTTCCTTGGTAGGCTGAGTCAGCTTCATGGCTACGAGCTTGTATCCCTTGGCCTCGAAACGCTTGATGATTTCTCCGACGAGTCCACGCTGAACGCCGTCGGGCTTGATCTAAAAGAAAAAAGATTGAGGTAAGTCAAAGGAAAAACCCCCACGCCGCTGGAAGTTAAGCCAACACCAGCAGAGGACCAGAAGCCCAAATAATGATCCACTTACCATAATGTCTGCAGAGAGGTGAAATAATGAAAAGCACACGATAATCACAATCAAGTTTAAGAGATGTGCAGGGGGATAAACAGGATAACGCAAGAATACAAATGGGTACACTGAATAATCATCGACAAAGTGCTTGTTCTCTCGGCTACTTGCACTTACAAGTTTGTTCCATCTTTTATTCCCGGCTTTAGTTTGCTCGAACTAATATTCAACTACCAATGCGGAATGTATATGAGGAGATGGGCGATGAGCTTCCACTTTCCACTTCTTTTTTTCATGTTCGTGCCGTCGTCGTCGCCGTACGTCTACACACCGGTAATATTGTATGGCCATCATCGTGTGAAGGTTTTGGCTGGTGACCCGACGGGCGGCGGGAGATCGTACGGTTGTGGAGTGAATGTCACTCAGGCACCCTGTTCAAATAACATCTTACAACGGACAGACGCGAGGAGTCCCTTTACACATGCGAGATCCGTGAATGAACAAGTGAAGTCTATTCCATCAACGCACACTACAGACACTTATCTATCACCACTTGCCACCAACTAACATCAACAAAAGATCCGAGCGTCGACCGCTGTCAAAACTGTACGAGTACTGGATCAATACATTTGAAAGTGCCAACAAGCATTGCAATTTGCAATAGGACTAACACACCCTGACACCGATAGTCCATTGTTATTTTACATTTCGAAACTTCGAATCATGTTTAATGACAGGACAGATAAGCAAAAATGCGTAAGGCAGCTTCAACATGTCCTGCCTGTGGCATGGCATTGTAGGCAGAGAGCAGTGATACTTTGCAGCAGATATCAATATGCCATAGCTCAACGTTCTATCTCAGAATCCCAATGAGTTTCATGGTGTAAAAGGAGGCACCTTCGGCGTTCACTATCCCAGGCCGACCGGAAATCGACACTTTTCGATTCCAGATATTATCACCACCTTCCCAGATGTTCAATTGTCATATGGTGTAGATGCACTGGGTCTGATAAACCGTTAAATACTACAGTCAGTGGCCCCGGAGGGCCACCGATGGAGAGAACGATATACAAGCGGTAACAAACAGAAATTATGAAAAACGTATCACACACTGTGATAAACTAGGCGCACACATGCACGCTACTAACACTAGGAATACGGAATCACTCTCTCGATAAACAAACGGCAGCAATCCAAGCAAGGGCTCACTTTTTTGTCTCCTCGAGACCAGTTCGCAGTAGAATCATCTAGCAATACCAAAATCTATTTTTTAAAGTGTGGTCCAACGAATGCCGGTGGGGGGAATAGTCTAATAGACCAGCCACTTTAGCATTACTAGCCAGTAGAAGTAGACAAACAACAAAACAAGTCTCTCCACTTTCCACTAACTAGTGATATGCAATTAACGGTAAGTAGACAGAGCAGTTCTTAGCATATATCTACGATAGCGATGACTCCACCTGAACTCCTAATTCTATTGGAACGCCAACTTTGCATCGTTGTGAAGGAATGCGAATGCAGACGCTCCAGAATATGCCCTGACATGGGAAAAGTATTTCAAAATTTGTTAAAGAAGATCCAACAGAACCATCTCGACATCCGAAGCATCTGGTTCTGCCGGCTCCAAGGTTTCGTCCGTATACACATTTTTCCCTTGTAACATGACGCTCTCGATGTATTTCAATTGTCTCAAGAGGGATAAGGTCTGGGCAGACGGTTTCGTACCAAGAGATTCCAATTTTTGCTGACAAGGTGAAAGGTAGAAAAACGTAAGAACCACAATCAATGATAAACGAAATGCACATTCAAAGGCGGCTTACCCTGATCCTCGGGAAATACGCGATTCTGGGCTTCAGATTTTTTGCACGTTTAGCACAAGGTTCCGCGTCTTTTAGAGCTTCCTCTAAAGAACCCCTTTTGTTTCGTCGGGTCGTCGAATCATCCACATCCGAGCCTGAACTAGATTCGGCATTTTCGTTCCTTTCAGAAGGACCCACCCCGTTGACGGCCGTCTTCTTCCCACAATGGTTTGTAGATGGACTCGAGTTGGGTGAAGCTGTAATGGCCTTTTTCCTTTCACCAACTTCGCTCTCGTTAGGTGAATCAACTGATCCAGCCTCAAGCTCCTCAGTAATCGTGTATGCTGGAGAGAAGAAATATTGGTGTAATTGCCACAGGTCTGCGTTGTTGAAGACCAAATTACCCACTTCAGTCAGCGACTGAAAGTGTGAACGAAGCCACTGCATATTTTTGTTTCTTCTCTCAGGATTCATCGTCACAGCGGAGTTCGTTCGGTTCATCGAGTGGATGGATTCTGATACCGATGATCTGTCGAAGGATTCCGAGCCCGACCAGCTGTCCTCTTCTTCCAGGCCATCGCCCCACGCTGGTATCTGTAAATTCTGTCCCGATTCAGATCGAACCAGGATAGCTGTATCTGGTGCGATCATGGGCGAGTCTTCAACCTGAGCGGCTGCGTGAACCTGCTGAAATTGCAATTTGCACGAATCGGACGCACTTAAAGCTGCAAATGCTTTCTTGCCCGACGCTGCGACAGCAGAAGGAGGGGCAGGACCTCGGGAAGAGCTTGGGGCGTCGACTTGAACGTTTGAATGCAGCCACATGAATCTCACAAAGCTCAAAACGCGCTCATTTCCCCAGTCCTCTGGAACCTGAGGTAGCCCCAACGTTTTTGTGATGGCTGAGGTACAAAAAGAGAAGATTGTTAAAGACAGCGACAATATTGACAAGGCTCGAGCACGAAATACTCACGACCGAGTGGGAATCCAGTGAACGTGCGGAGCTTGACATTTCTGTTTGATACAATTCCAGCAACAATATGCCTCTGACCCGAGTAGCCAATACAACAGCTGTCGATGTGAAATCTTTGTAGAGACTGGTTATACGCGAGAGCGTACGAAATCGCCTTGGAAGCATTTTGATCCATCGGTATGCCACTGAGTGATAACATCGTCAATGATTCATTCTCGGAGATACTCTTCATCAAGGCCTTGATTCCAACTGTAGAAACTCGATTGAAGCTGATATCCAGCACTTCTAGTGGCACAGCACCCAAAACAACCGAGCACAGCTGCGCGCCTCGATCCTGCATCTTGTTGTTGTCAAGCTTTACTTCCTTCAGTGTTTTCGAGCCCCAGATTGCATTCATAAAACACTCGACGCCAACGCAAGTGATCTTATTGAACGAGAGGTTGATCGCTGTCAGGGGAATGTTCTTGTTTTGTGCAAGGGCTTGCGAAAGCAAAGCCATGTCGCGATCGTCTATTTCATTGCTGCTCAATCCGAGTACTGAAAGGCTCTGGTTCGACACGAGCATACTGCAGAGTGTAACCAGACCCCGTGATCGCATCGCTGTGTTATCAAGAAGAAGCTGTTCTATTGCTTGCGGTTTCACCGACGCAATGACGATCCCGCCTTGTCTTTGTAACAGGTGTTGCCTCCTCGCGTCCATCTCCGCGACTGCTCCAGACAAGACCTTCATCCCAGATGGACCAAGTTTGTTCCCTGAGAGATGTAACTTCGCAAGACTACAACCATGCAATATTGCACCCGCCATCGCCATCGCACCTTTCTTTTTGATGTTGTTTCCCGACAGATACAAATTCCGTAACGTGTGGTTCCCCGCCACCATGTGCAATGAAAGCTCCGTACAGCCTTCATCGCCTATACCATTGAAACCTAAATCTAAAACGGTAAGCCTCGGATGATGCCTCCCATCCTTCGAACAGGAAGAAGCGATCATACTTGCCCCCTTGTTTCCAAGGTAGTTGTATCCCAACTTCAGAACAGCCAACTGAGAGTTGCTCCGCAGGGCTGCGCGGATGAGCTCGGAATCGCTGGCAAGAAGACCTCTCCTCGAGAGATCAATCTAAGACGAACATGAACTATAAGAATTGTTGCAACCTGGCAGTTTCGACAAGACTCCCGTTCCACAATAGTACTTACCACTTGTATTCTCCCGGTATGCACGGCAGCATCTAAGCGCGACAGTAACACGTCTTTGAGCCTCAACGAGGCTGGTGTTGCACAGTAGCTGATATCCATTGGGTCCACAGGTCGTATTTGTTCGTGCTGTGGACACGAGGGACTGTCCTCGGAGCTCCTCCCTGAAGCCCCCTGCTTTCCTTCCTCCTCCTCCCCTGGTCCCTCTATCGTCTCGACTTTCCTCTTTTGAAGACTGCCTTCGCCAGCTCCACTTTCTCTACCCGTAAAGGTTGATTCCTGGGTCCATTTCATCTCAGTATCACTCGCGTCGCTCTCGGTTACCGCCCTTGGCGTCTTCGACTGCTTCGCTGCGCTATTTCTGGCGTTGCTGCTGCACGTACTTTGGTTTCTCCGCCGCGACCTCTCGGGGTCCAGGAAGGTTTCGACATCACTACCGGCACCTCTAGAATTGATCCCCATCTCAGATTCTCCTGGCATACCCTCTTTTCTCGACGGCGGGGATATTACGAGACAGCTTTCGGGCATCGGACAAATTGCGACGAAGCAGCAACTGTTCAAACAGACACACCACTAATCGTAGGTACTGGTACCCATCAACTACCGGCAACGAAACGCCCTGCTTTCAGCGGATTGGTAAGAAATCTCGTGGGGCGACACCAAATGAAGTTTATCGATGAACCGCGCTATCAAAAACTTTGTTGCGTTCAACTACCTAATATTCGATCAGTCGTATTGCTTTTGTTGGGTTGCGCCTTGCTTTTGCACCTTCCCTTTGCATTACCTTTTCGTTGACGTGTCCCAGAACAGGTCAAAGGTCAAGAGGTGGTCCTGTCTCTCGCGTCGTCTCGCGGTCTCGCGGCGTCCGGCGTTGGTTGTTGGGGACCCATGGTCCCGTCGCGTCCCCGCCCCACCGGTGCGGGGGCATGCAGGCGGGGGCAAGCAAGCACAGCGAGCGAGATACCACGCACTGGTCGGCACCTGGTACCAGGTACTGTGCCTGTACAAGTACCGTACCTGGTACAGGTAGTCTTACGGTACTACTGTAGTATGTATTAGTAGAGCAGAGAGGCATAAACCTTTTGCATTAGAGCAATGATGTCTGAACCTTTTGATTGGGCGATGTGAGACAGGCTTCGTTTTCCATATATGATTTCGTACCAAGCACTTAGAGAGATCCGCAACTTACTGACGTAGGTCTGAAGTTGGAAGTTCGTACCGGTATCAGTTACCGGTAGGTACGGTACTGGTACGGTGTTGTACGAGTGGTAGGTGCTACCAGGGGTCCATAGCGCGCGAAGAGCTCAGAAGGGGTATGAAGCTTCGAGCTCCTGCGCGCAAATTCACTAAGAGTGCTTTCAACCATGTTAGGCCCTGACCTCGCAGCCTATCGCGTGTTTTCTCGTGTTGTACGATTCGCTAGATAGCACCGTAGTGAAAAATTATCTCCGGATTACGGTCGGAACACGCACTATTTCCAACGCGACACAACGTGCACATCCACATCTGCCCACGTGATTGAACCAACTACCACCCCCCTATCGAACCAACTAACCCCTCTATCGAACCTAGCCTTAACTGCAAGTTACGGGCGGGGGTAGCAGCCCATACCTTCAGGTACCCATCATTGATTAATTGGACCAATAAATTGTTCAAATCTACGTCCGGAATTTTTTCGCGTCGCACGCCCACGCGCGTCTGAACGACGGGGAGGTTTGACACTGCTCTTAGCGCTAATACTGTACCACCTTTGGTGACACGCACCCCATACATATCCAATGGATAAAATAGGCAAATCCAATCCATTGCGATAAAATTACTTAACGATTCTATGTCCTATGCGACTCTGGCACGCCAGCAACAAAATAAAACGTGATTCACAGGTAGTAGTACAATTGATTTTTTGTTTCTGTCATCAAACGTAAACTGACACAACGCTAGGTTGTGAAAGATCACGGTCGGTTGCATCGGTTGTAATACGACTTGCCATCCGAATGAAATTCCTCGTGGCGGCATGAAAAAATAATTCGGTCCCATCGATCACGTTATCTTGGAGTTGAGACGAAGTGATCGGATCGGTCACATTTTACCGAGGAAAGGGATGACAGACGGAAAAAGGACGAAAAGGGAGGAGAAGAACAAACAGACGCCGCAGACACGACAGACACTATCGATTGGATATATCATAAAAATTATTCGGATATGGAGAATTCTGAATGTTCGCTTATCCATTGGATATGCAAAAGACGCTGGTGACACGCCTTCGCTCCTCGTGGAAGCAGCGCACCGCGGCTCTCCCCTTTGGCCCAAAAGTCCTCGCATTTATACAATACGTTCTTTGCACAGTACCACTAACCTACCATGGAGAAGGGCAGGCGTAAGGGGTTCGAGAACTACCGGTAGAAACTCCAAAAGGGATTCGGAGCCTCGCGTCGTGCACCAAATCGTGGAACTCGTTTCTTCTCGCATAAGAATATCGCACATCTCGACGCTTCGGCTTTGCGCATCAAATCACTTCTACCGGTAAGAACGGGTCAGGAACAGTACAGATATGTCACCCCCAGGTGTAGCCACACGATCAAAAGCTTTGTCGCTATATCGAAAGCTTTTAAGAGGAGGAATGAAAATGCCAACGCCGAATCGCCAGAACTTTGTAGTTCGAAAAACGCGAACGGAATTCAAAGCCAACGTGAATTTGACGGATCCAGAAGCTATCAAACAGTGCATTCGGCTGGCCGACACAAATCTAGATACTGTGCTTGTTCAAGCGGAACACTTATCGAAGCTCATGAAAGACCCCAATTATCAAGTCAATGTATAGTGATAGAAGTCGGCGCATGAGAACAATATGCTGTAGACAACTCAACTCTAAAAACATTATAGAGAAAACGGACACTTTATCTCTTTTCCTTTCAAATTGTCGAGTCCTTCTCCCCCATAACTTGTAAGCGGTGCTACTTCGCAAACCGCCCCCTCTGAATTGCTTTCCAAACTAGCTCCAGCTTTCGCAACCCATCTTTTGGCCAAGTTCGAAATATATTCGCGTGCTGTATCTGGGTTATCCGATGGGGAGCCAGGACCATTCTTGACTGTGAAAAACAAAATAATGAGAAATAGAGAAATAGATAGATGGATGGAATGAGTGAGAAAAGGACTGAAATTGTTCCGTTTCTTCATCATGATATATGCCAGTACGTACCTGGGGCAAATTCTTCCTCCCGAAGCACGTCAAGGACGGCCATCCTCTTGGAAAATGGGAAGACATCAAAGATGAATGATTCAAGCTTGATTCCATTGTTTTCTTCTGGGGTGATAGTCGACTTCGTTGCAGCATCGTAGTATGGGATCTTCTTTCTGGCGACATGGTACATGTTCCCCAATTGTGGTATGACAACATCCCTTACAAAGTCCAGAGAGTAATAGTGATTGCAGATATTTCCAGCCCCGAAAACAAGGCGACCGTTGTCGTCCGTTCGTTCTGCCATCCCCGTTGTGATGTCAGAATATTCGACGACACAGGGCTTTCCACCCTTTTCCGCGATCACTCCAACCTTCTCATGTGCGCCAGCTTTCCACACGACTTTATTGCCACAGTCAGCATTTCGAAAAATGCAATGTCCAATAAAGACAGGATCTGCTGGCCTGGTCAAAGCATTGTCAATACTAAACACATGAAGATGCTGAATGTTGCGTCTGGTCATGTCAGCCAGCATTCCCGTATCGTGCAGTGAAGGATAAATACCCCCATTGCCATCTGGGGCCATAGCTACCTTACTGGCTGTCTCCATGATGATTTTCCCATCGTTGGTAAGGCATGGCAACATCCCTTGCCTGAAAAAGCATACATCATCCTTGGGAAGTCCAAAGAAGTTCTTCATTTCGAAAAAAGCAATCGTCTCATCATGATTGAGAGGCGACGTCATAATGTAGAAGGGAAGGGGCGATAATTCGCCATCAGTACCAGAGGCCAGCTGACGCAATTTTAAGATCCGTTCCCCAACCAGTTGGAAGAGAGTTCGCCCACTCGGCAGCCCAATGTCGTACATCCCCTTGGGGCCTGGAAAACCGAGGCGAGTTCCTTGACCACCTGCGAGCACCAGCGCAGCCACTTCGCCGTGTTTGATCGCATTGATTCCGATTTCATAGGCAGCAGAAGCTTCTTTTTCATCAGTGGAACGGCCGACATGCTTTGAAAATGGTGTGATGTCGTCCGATGAACCGAATTCGTGCTTGTCCACGAGCGCCGCCCGCAAAAAGTCGTCTAATTTTTCCACCGGTATTTCATTGAGTTGTAAGAGTAGAGATGATTTCTCCTCATCCGAGATATCAGAAAGATAGTTCAAAACATGCCCCTGACCAAATTTTTCATACCGTTCCCTTATTTCCGATTCAACCACCATCTTCCGCCCAAAATGAAGAGCAAGCGGGTGACTCACACTTGAAAAAAAGATAACTCTGGAAGAAAGTCAAATGGCAGTGGTCTTCTCTCCACAGAGACTACTCACTCACTCGTACTCGTAGTCTACTTTTCGGCAATTTTTTTCGCCATGTGGGCAAAGTTTTGAAAACCGGCCGAAGGCCGGTCGTCACGCTGTACATCCGGGTTACTTGTTACGACGATGGACGTCCGATCTCCTCCCCATCATGCATGCTATTCATTCGTGCTACAGCAGCAGTACTGGTACTGACTCTAGAGTACTATCTCTACGCCCGGTCGGAGTTTCGTCCAACAACAACTACTACTAGTAGTACAAAACAGGGTAGAATGGCTGCTGGTGCGGCTTCAGCTAGTAGTTTCCGATCATCATCTTCTTCTTGCCGAGCTTGGTTCTTTGGCCGTTGGAGACGATCGTAAACTACTAGATGGTATTGTACTCACTCTAGAGTTGTCCTAGCTAGTATGTGGCAATAGAGACAATGTCGGCCATTTCCGCCATTGTCGCTTGCTTTTTCGTGTTGTGGTCGACACAGCGTCTGTCTGTGATCCGTAAAAGGACGAAAAAATAATATTCGCGTTCGTGGTCCGGTTTCCACCCCAGTCTGTTATTCCCTTGGTAAGATCAAATAAAATATGAGGCTCAGAGAAGCCCGAAAACACAACAACACGAGCGCACTAACTACCGGTAACGGGGTACAAGTACTCGTACCCTCATACCCAGATACTGGTCTACGGGCTGGGTGTACAGAGCGTACTGTACCCCAGTACCTGGTACCCAATACACCTACAGTCTATCTGTACACGCTACCGGTACTCGTACTCGGGGCCCTCCCCCCCGCCATGATCCGTAAAAAAATGGTTGTATCCATTGCATTGGCCACTAAGTACTTGTAGTCTACTACCGGTACTGTCTTCCATCGTTTGTGCTTTGAATAGGACGAGAACCGGTACCGTACCTCACTGTACAGTGTAGAGCCCACTGTAGAGACTAGAGAGAGGATCCCAAGACGTCATTTGGAACCTCGGTTTCTTCTTGGACCATCCGAATCGACGGCGCGATTGAAGTGGAGAGAGAAGGATCAACCAGGCCCCTCCTGTTCTCGGCCTCGTTCGCACAGCACAACCTGACCACGTCCTGGAAGGGTTTGGGTAGCAAAACTACCGGTAGTGGCCAATTTTCCGATATCCCAAGTGTAATCCCCGTTGTCATAGCTCCTCATCTCGACCATGTCACCCAACAATAATGATAGTAATCCTCAAGCTGGCCAAGGTCGGCCACTTCCCAAGAAAGAGGGCGATCTCTTCAAGAATGTTGTGAAGCACTACGAAATGAAGCAATACAAAAAGGCAGTGAAGCAGGCCGACACAATCTTGAAAAAGTTCCCTAACCACGGGGAGACTCTCGCCATGAAAGGTTTGGTCTTGAACTGTCTTTCGAAACGTGACGAGGCTCATGCCTTGGTCAAACAGGGCTTGATGAATGATATGAGGTGAGTTTCGGGTTTCGAGTGGTGCCAAATCTTGCTCGCCCCCATTGTCTTTAGCTAGCAGTGCTGACTTTGGTTTCTGTTTCCTTTTTGAAGATCCCATGTCTGCTGGCACGTCTACGGTTTGCTGCATCGATCAGATCGCAACTATAACGAAGCCATTAAGGCCTATAAGCAGGCGCTCCGGATCGATTCCGATAACCTCCAAATTTTACGCGATTTAAGTATGCTGCAGATTCAAATGAGGGATCTTGCCGGTTTTGCTGTTACTCGTCATAACATCCTGAACCTAAAACCAAATGGGAAGATTAATTGGCTTGCCTTTGCATTGGCAAAACATCTCAACGGGGATCTTAGAGGGGCAGTATCAGTTATTGATATCTACTTGGGTACTTTGACTGAGGGTGCACCCGAGCTTTCCCGCGGCTTTGAAGCCAGCGAACTGGCCTTGTATCGAAACCGAATCCTAGCTGAGATTCCTGCCAATCTTAAGGAGGCGTTAGAACATTTGGCAGCCTGTGAAAGCATCGTAGTGGATCGAACTTCGTGGCTCAGCACACGGGCAAAGTATCAATTATTGCTCGGAGAGTATGCAGATGCGAAACGAACTATCATCGATCTCTTCCATCGTGGTATGACCGAAGATTACAATCTTCACTCGATGTATATGTGTGCCTTACTAGAGTTGGAAAGCACAGTATGCGAAGAAGCTTGGAATCTTTCTGGAACCCGGACGCTTGCTTCAATGATGCCATTGTCAGCCGAGCAGAAGTCGATACTACTCGATGCTTACAAAACAGAACTATTTCCTTCATTCTCCAAATCTGCGGCGGTGCAAAGAATACCAATGAGTTTGGTGGGTGAAAAGCAACTCCAAAATTCTTTGGACGTTCTGATTCGGAAATCCCTCGTGAAAGGCGTGCCCTCCTTGTGTTTGGAGCTGAGTTCGTTTTTTCTTGTGGAAAAAGATGGCAGATATTCCACTGCAAGGGATCCAGTTGATGTGAAGGATCATCCAACGTTCAAACTCATTGTCGAAATGGTCAATGGTTATATTGCATCGCTGCAAGAGGATAAGAAACTTCTACAATCTGATGAATTTGAAGAACCTCCGTCGACAGCGCTGTGGACATGGTACTTGCGTGCGGGTCTTCACGAACTTGCTGGTGAATACAGCGAAGGGCTTGTCTTGGTAGACAAGTGTATCGAGCACACACCAACAGCGGTGGATGTTTACGAACTCAAGGGGCGATTGCTCAAATCTGCTGGCGATATCAAGGCAGCCGTAGAGTGTCTGGACAAAGGCCGCGATCTTGACCGACAAGATCGGTACATCAATAACCAGACCACCAAGTACATGCTGGAGGCCGGAATGGAGAAGGATGCACTGGATAGAATCTCACTCTTCACAAAACACGAGGGGAACCCTGAAGCCAATCTTTATGACATGCAGTGCTCGTGGTACGAGTTGGGCCTTGCTGCATGCTACGCGAGAAAGGAAGAGTGGGGTCGGAGCTTGAAGAAGTATAGTGCGTCTTGACTAGCCTGATCTGCAACTATGAGACCAAATTCAAATATTGTCTAACCCTTGATCATGTTGATACACAGGTGCCGTTGTGAAGCATTTCGAAGATTTCCACGAAGATCAGTTCGATTTCCATGCGTATTGTGTCCGCAAAGTAACCCTCAGAGCGTACACCGAAGTGCTTCGATTCGAGGATAATCTTTGGGGGGAGGACTACTATTTCACAGCAGCTACTGGTATCGTTCGCATATACCTCCACCTTTCTGATAACCCTTCCATTCTCCAAGAAGATAAAGAGCCAGACTATTCAAAAATGACGGCGGCGGAACGGAAGAAAGCAAAGGCGATTATAAGAAAGAAGCGTCTACAAGCAGAAAAGAAAGCAACAGAGAAAGGCAAGGCGGACTCAGCGGATATTGATACTAGCGGAAAGAAGGGAAAGACGTCCCCCGTCGAGGAAGACCCGGAAGGCAAGGAGCTTCTGAAATTAGAGCCACTGGAAGAGGCAAAAAAATATTCATTGATTTTGTCGAAACATTGCCCGAAGCGATTCGGAACCTGGACATTGCAGTACGATGTAGCGATTCGACGGAAAAAATGGCTCCTTGCTCTTCAAGCCTTGTGCAAAATGCGTTCTTTGGATTCATTGAATGCAGATTTTTTCTCTCGCTTGATCGATTTTGCGTTGAAGGCTACCACCGTTGAGGGACTACCAGAGCCCGCGAGTGTGGTGCTGAAAGAAGAGTTCCCGAATCTTCTCAATGGCGCTACCGTCGAAGAGTTTGTATCCAAGGCGGCAAAGAACGTTCGCAATGACCAAGTCGCTTCACTTCCTTACCGTGTGGCTGTAGCCGAAGGTCTGGTCAAGACGAGGCTTGAGAAAGCTGGCACAGCGGCATCTATTATTGTTGAAGGTGGTCTGGATATTCCTGGAGTCTCTGTGGAATCTTGCACTGATGCACTGAAATCGATAAAGGGCTTCGGACCGGAAAGCGGGCATCTGGTAGAAAAGTGGGTTTCGATGGTCCATACGCGTTATCCAATGATGACAGATTTGAAAAGCTAATGATTAAACAATAATTTTCTACGACGCTGTCATCATGATTCTTCGGCGTTGTCCTTGATCCATTGCCTACACCAAACCTCGACGCGCTGGACGTTCTGGTCCATATCCTCAATGGTATTTGATGGAACCTCGTGAACCATGTCGTTAGCATAACCTTCTCGCGATTCCTCAAGGATGACCCCAAAAATCTCAGCTTCCATGTTTTCAGATCGTTTCTTTTCGTTATAGCCGCGGGTTGTCAGTCTATCAAACAGAAGCTCGGTCTTCGTTCTCAGTACTAGAACTAAATCAAACCATCTTTCCGGAAAGATGAGTGGCATGTGAAAGTCAACGACAACGCCTTCGTTCTGCTCAGCGGCTTTGTCGAGGAGCCCTTCCATTTGGTCCAGCAGTTTGTCCTCATCCAACACGTTGGTATCCAGGTCTTCGTCTCGACCTTCGTAGCATTTATGTTCTTTGATCAATTCACCGGTATTTACATGCTTCAGAAATCCGATTCGTTCTGCGATCATTGAGGCTGTGGATGTCTTGCCACAGCCGGGAGTGCCCGTAACCAAAATGTTTGGCCTTCTTCTCCGAGGTCCGCTTTCGCTCATGATTTCAACCAGTCGGAATCTGTCGATGCGAGTAGGTTTGGTGATCGATGTTTGATATCTTTTGCTTTTTCTGGTGACAATCCTTTTCTTACTCTTTCTCAAGGAGTAGTACGAACTTTCTTGTTCTGGTGTAGTGGATCAATTTACCAGGTACTGCATTGTGAAGATTGAAGATGGCATGAAAAGCATGAAGCGTGAAGCTGGCCTGTCGATAAAGGATAGAGGTGCTACAGCGACTCCTTCGTCATCGCCTCTATTACCGGTAGAGACGATTGCGCTCTGCGTTGGTGCGTAGCGATTTCAATCGGTACTCTACAGGACCAGGCATGCTTGATTGGTGCTGGTACCGGTACCAGGTACCGGTAGGGTAGGTTTACTGGTCGTAAACCCGCGCGCACGCCACCGCGCGGCTCTTTGCAAAGAGCTAGAGCTGCGGGTGGGTGGGCGGGCGGGTTTAGCTTTTAAACTATTACTACTTGGTTACCACAAATCGATAGGTGAAGCGTTGGAGCTTCACCTTGAGCTTTCGATATCGAGAGCGTCTGATTTGTGAGAAGTTGATAGATGAAGGCGTCCCGGCCTCTCGCTGTGGCTGTTTGAATTCTTGTCCAAGGAATTCATCGGCGCCGGTGAGAGGGCCTGGCCGTTGTTCAACGCACCCACTGTCTTACTCCAACAATGGTACTCGTACTTGTACTGTCCGAATAACCTCAAGTAATCGATATTGCAACACGTTATTCGGCCGTGCTACATCATCCAAAAATGGAAGAACGCGTCATTACCTCGCGGGGCGGGCCAGGCCAGACGATGATTTTTTGCCACGTGTAGGCACATCATGTACGAAGTACTACGTGGAACGTGTACGAATTGGTACAGGGACTGGTTCATACCGGTAGCTCAGTTCTGGTACGCACTGTACCGGTTACACCTGTACACAGGTACGTACCGGACGACCAGTACGCCCATTACTGCATGTAACGGTACAGTACGATACCAGACTCCACGTACGAACTTGAATGAAGTAGTGATGATGATTATGATGCCGCTCGTCTCACCGCCAATAAAACCATCAACGACACGAGGCATCAAACACGAAGCATCAAGCATCAAGAGAGTCTTGTACTGCTTCACTTCTGCTTCAACGAAGCGGTCTCATCTCCTGGCACTCAATCTAGCGGAAAGCTGGCCCAGCGTCCTCGAGCTAAACCCTTGCTGAGCACCCTATCTCCCTAGAGCAGTTACAATCTTACAGAATATATTTTTCAGCAGATTTACCGTTTGTCGGAATCGCAGAATGAAGTTTTCAGTTCACGCTATATTGTTGCTTGTTGGGCTTGGTATTCTGGATCATACCGTTTTGGCTGCCGCGAAGAAGCCACCTCGAGCACCTCCTTCAGGTCGTCGTAGTTCCAATAGAACGGATCCGCCAAGATCATCTGGACGTTCCAGTCCTTCGAAGAGGAGATATGAACCGGAAGACGAGGAGGACGACGAAGACGATATTGTGTTCCCCGCCCCTTTTGAAGACGAGGAGGACTTCGACGAGGAAGAGGAGGATCACCGACCAAAGAAAAAACGAGTGCCCTCTCCCAAAAGGGGAACACCAAAGCGAGCGAGTGCGGCTTCCGGGGGAAGAAGCTCGCGCAGCAGTAGGCAGGAGGAAGACGTCGAGGACGATTTCGACAGACCAAGACGTCTGTCCGGCAGCACTACGAAACCCTCTCGTCGGGGAGCTCCTCCTCCCAGACGTGGTAACGGGGGACGGGTGGTGCCTTATGGACGAGATCCAGGCCCATCAACTTTTACAAAAGGGCTTGCGGCCTTGAAAAATTCCATACCTGACCCCAGCTCCGTTCGTGAGGCTGCTGTCAACTCCCTAAATGTCGCGAGAGAAGCGACATCAGGCTTATCAGCAAATCTGTATCGTGAAGTGAAAGGGCTCACCAGTTCAGAGCTGGAGCAAGTCATGTTGAAAGCCACTCGGCCCGATGATACAGCTGTAAAGGGAAAGCACGTGGAACGCTTGGTCGGTGTCACCTATCAAATCAGTGCACGATATGATATTTATGACGCAGTGCTGCGAAAACTTTGGGCAAAGATGTCCGAAAAGGATTGGCGTACAACTATTAAGGCGCTCTACATCTTACACCGATTTTCTGCAGATGGCGCCCCCGAGCATGCTGCAGCCCTGAAGGTAAGTCATTGTCACCCCCTCCACCCTCAACATTCAGATTCTGTTCGGCACAAACTCACACCAATTTGGTCTCGGTCGGTGATAGGCTCGCTTGCGTGAACTCCGTCGTACCCGCGACCCGAAAAGGAAAGAAAAATATTTCAACTCGAAACAGCTGCTGCAGGGAGATAACAAACCCGAATCAGCGAAATTCAGAGCCTTCATGTCTCGGTATGCTCACTACGTCTTGCTTCGCACCCAATGCTTCGGTGGCATGTTCGAAGAGATTTCTTCTGTGCCTGCGCCCTCTAAGGACAAAAAGAAAACTGTTTTGAAACCCATCACTTCGACGGCTCTTCGTGCTGAGCACCTCGATGCTGCCAAAATGCTGCTCAAGGCAGGAATGGCGTGTCAACTCAAAGACGGAGAAGAATGCGAAAACACTGCGATTGCTGTGGAACGCGTCGCATCTGATCTGATTGGACTGACTGCTGGAGTAGCCATGGCACTCAACCGTGCCCTAAAAGACGACGATCTCAAGGGAGCAGATCCGGCTTTGATCAAGCAATGGTGTGAGTTCTACGGAGAGGAGCTGTCACCCCAAACTCGCTCAATGGTCAAAAGGACGACTCCCAAACTTGATGCCTACGGCCTTTTTCTGCCGTCACGAATGGGTGCCACAGTATCACAAGATCTTCTTCAAAAGGGGCTTAAACTTGAGGAAGGAGGTCCTGATCTAAAGGAAACATCAAAAGAGTCGGCCGAGGGGGCAGAGGATTCGAAACCCGAAGCGGCGACAGAAGAAGATGAAGACGCGGCAGTAGGAGACGAGGGAGGCGAAGAACTGAAGGAACATGACGAATCTCCTTTAGAGGTAGGCGAGGATATTGTTGAGGAGGATGAATACGAATACGAAGAAGAGGAGTACTATGACGACGAAGAAGCCTACTAGGCTCTCGCCGCATAGAAAATATAAATAAACTGTTACAATGAGTACATGCGTCATCTCCTGGTTGTTCTATCTTGGTTGAAAGTGAGCGCATCGCCATTCGAGTCAGTTACTCGCAAAAAATACTCTGCTGGGAGGCAACCATCGACCCCTTCGGTAAGAATGACACCATTGTCTGAAATATAAAATTCAATTCCATCTCGTGTACAAGCTTCGGCATCCACGTAGACATACACTGTGGCCGTTCGTCGCATTCCAGATATGACCCCATCATCGTTGGGCAAACCTGTCGCAAGATGGATATGCGTTCGTGTCATTTTGCGCAAGCCCTGCTCAGCGATCGACTGCCAGGCAGTTGGGGTTGTTCCATGCACAATGCACGAAAATTTTTTCAACTCTTCCGGTGAGAGTTTAGTCAGAAGCAATACTGGATCAATCGTATTTATACTATGGCCTTGGTTTGCGCGAATGCACAATATTTGTTCTTCATCTTCATCGCCCTCCCTACTTTTGCTGTTGCTTGGATTGCCCACTAATCCGCTTAAATCAGAACGAGGCCGCATCGCTAGTGCAAATCTCCTTTTATCGCTTGTCGCCACGACTTCTTCTATCGCTTGCAATGTGGCCCCTTTGAGCCGAGGGTGTTTTGATTCGAGGATTTCCTTGACTGAGACCCATCCAGCTGGTGTCATTGCCAACCCAATATCAGGTGCCGCGTGTCGGAGGGCCCAGCTGAGCGCATGGGAAAGCTTCTTCAATGAGGTGGGTCCCTTTCCACCACCTCCCCTCCCTCGTTCTCGACCACCTCCGTTCTCCGTAGTGCTCATTGTGGTTTTGTAGACTACTCTTATCGAAGAGTAGTTTCAAGTACCCAGCACCAGTACGAGTATGGATCTCCAGGGTGCTTCAAGCTTGCGGGCAGGGTCAGCTGATTTCGTTTTGGTTATTTTTGGTCTATCATGATGATGTGTGTTAAAATCCGTGAGTTCTAGGCTGTGGCTAGCGGCTCAGGGATTCGGGCTAAAGGACTAATTTGACTGTGGGTTTACGAAGTGCGCGAACATAATGAGCTGAATAGGTCTACTCTCTTGATGAAATGAACTTTGGTTCATTTCTATTCTCTTGAATGTGTTGACATGTAATTCGATAGAAATCTGTTGACTTCTTATTGTTTCTTGGAGGATCATAGATTGTCTCCTAGAGTCTTAGAATGAATCTCTGAGTCGTGATCCAGACGTGCGTCGTGCGTAATCGTGGTGAACGCTTCAAGTAGCGCGCATCCGCGCACAATCACTACTCGACGCTCATGTACTAGCAAAGACCTTTCGTACTGAAGGATTGCACCTGGCATGAGGTGTAGCTAGGGAATCTTAGATTCTTGTGGCAAGGCTCATAGCAACATGTAAGAGAGATACGTTCTACTACTCGTCGCCTGTGAATCAGACTTTCCACGGCTTCGCAAACTGTGTCGTGCTGAACGGCTAGCAAAGACGGTAGACTAGCAGACCTTCGGTGAGATCAAAGAACCAAGCTGCGAGAAACCTGATCTGCCTCATAAATTTTGGTCAAGACCATATCGAATGTGCATTCGTCGTCTGTCGACCATGAGGAAGAGGTTTCTCTGCTACTTGACGAGAGAGAGAGAGAGAGATATCCAAGTACTGCATCGCGCGCCCACGAGTGGCCAGGGGGTGAACGAGGTTGTTTGTGTTTTCAATCTAATTAATCAAAAAGGCCATTTTTCCTCCCGTTTCCCGTTTCCCGTCCGACGGTAAGGTTCCACATTATGGAACTATGCTAGTCCCTGTCGCAAGTCGTCAAGTAGCGGCGCATCCGCGCACAATCACTACTCGACGCTAATGTACTGACAAAGACCTTTCGTACTATACGTAGAGGTAGAGGATTGCACCTGGCGTGAGGTGTAGCTACTAGTACAGTAGTAGGGAAGAATCTTGGATTCCCATGAAGAAATAAGGGATTTCTGATTTCTGGACTGCATCACAGATCACAGCAGTATCACGGCAGTTTCACAGCAGTATCAATACAATACACATAGAGAAATATCATGAGAGCAATCGACAGCGATAAGATTATTATTTACGTTCTATCAGTGTTACTTCTGGTAGCTTCGGTGCCATTTCTATCCAAATTGCCCCGAAGTCGAGGGAAGAATGTTGTTTTCCACCTGGGATATATAACCGCTGCAGTGACGATCTTGATCGTACTCCCAGAATCCATTCAAACCGAAATATTTTCTCCAGGTGGAGTTGTAGTCATTGGCACACTTCTTCCTGTTTATGAGAGTATCCAAGCCATTTGCACTCCGGGGGAAACAGATGACAAAATGTGGCTCCAATTTTGGATTGCTTCGGGAATGCTTTCATACACCACTGAGTTCGTCGACGAGATCCGAGAATACTTTCCTCGAGGAGGCGATCATTGGTACGAATTTGAATTCTTTTTGACTGTTTGGCTTATGTTCCCGTTGACAGATGGTGCTACTTTGATCTATGACGTCTTCACGGAGCCATATTTGAGCCCTTACGCCAAAAAGATCAAATCCAAGATGGAGGGTTGGGTCGCAGTCATTCTCACGGTAGTGAATTCCTCCTACCTAAGTTTTGTATGGTTCTTATTCATGTGTTTCCCGGAAGAACAACGGCGGTTTGCTGTGGTGGCTGTCGGAACTGTGTATCCAATGGCTGCGTCGTTGATCGCCATCACGACCAAATCTGATACCAGCGCTGATACTTTCTGGTTGACTTATTGGTCCTGCTTTAGTCTTTTATTTCTGGCGATGGACTATCTTGAAAACTTTGTGGGTAGCATCCCGGGGTTCTACTCCGTCTGTCTAGTTGCGACCATTTACTTGTTTCTGCCCATGTTCGATGGTGCCAATGTTGTTTTTCGCCGAATGTTGGTCCCACTCGCGGGGCAATACGAGAATATGCTGTTGCATGATGCTTACTTGGTTCGAAAAGGAATGGAGAATTCGATCCCGGTAGACTATCATGATCGCATTTTCAAAAGGGCCGCAGAGGTTTTTATTGCTCCGCCCAGCAAGAGAGACTAGTGGAGTAGAGAATACCAGCTGGCTGGGTCCTCTTTATAGCAGAATTATTATTTATTATAAGTAAGTATACCGGTACTTCAATCATGACTTGGGTACCGTGGACTTTTACCTGTAGCTCGAGCCTATCTCTCTAGGTTTAGTTGGCGATCATATTGAAAAGCGCTGTGAACATCGGGGCCCAGATGATGAGGGTCGGAAAAGATTTTCAAAATTGGATCACGAACACCTCCTTCGTGTTGTAGTGCCACCAGGTTCGGCTGGTTCAAGAAACCTCGCAAATAGATAAAGCTATGACCATCACCATGAAGATAGAGGAAAGGTACATTGTTTGCCAGATCGTCCCTTACCAAGCGCCGCAAGGGATCGAAAAACTGCGTGTGGTCTTCTGTGGGTTTGGCGTGGGCCATGACAATCACACCATCCGCGTTCAAAGGAATATTCATTTCCACAATAGCTTTGACCCATTCGGCTTGCGCGGTATGGCGGGTCAACCATTCGTCAGCATCGTGAACGCGCCCCCCGACAATGTTCAATCCAAAGACCAGCGTTCTCTTTTTGATGAAGTAAAAGCTTTCTGGATAGTCCAAGCTGCGGACCACCGGAATGGTGTGATTCCAGTTGTCCTCCAAATGCATAAAATAATTTGTCCACTTCTCCCATGCCACATCGATCATTACATTGTTGCCGCAATCATTCCACTCGTTGTCTCCAGGAATAATGAAGGCGGGCACCTTGGACTCCAGCATCATGTCCTTAATTGTAACGTAATGTTCGTCATCACAGGGGATTTCTCCTCTCATGATATCTCCAAGGTGTACCAGGAACTCACAACCTTCCATTTGATCACGTATTTGCGTGGGCAACAATTTTGCTTCGTTATCAAAGTACGGAACGTCCGCAATGACACAAAAGGTAAGTAATGTTGGGGAAGTGTAGTTGACAGCAGTGATTGGAGGTTGTGTGTTGGGCATCATCGTTGGTTCTGGCGTTGGAATAGCGGGGGCCTGCGTGGGTTCATCGCTCGCCAGTGCTGTTGGCGAGCTTGTGGATGAGTTTGTCGCCATGGCAGACGGCGTGTCAGTAGCTTGTTCGGTGGGGGACCCGGTGTAGGGGAGAGCAGGCGGGTCTGTGGGGGTGATCTGGATGGGACTGGGGGTGACCGCCAGTGTTGGTTTGGATGTCGGCGATCCGCGAATGTTAGAAGAGTCACCCGGGCCGACGTCGTTGAAATCAAAGGCTTCACTGCTGCTTTGGGCAGAAGCATCCCTGAACGACCCACCGACTACGACCGCAAGCACGCTTACAACGACTCCTAGAATGATCACAACACAAATCCCGGCAGTCAAGGCGTATCGGTGCTTGTTGGACGCCATTTCTGGTGAGATTTCCTTTTCTCCTTCGTGGACCGCAAACTCACCCGAGTTATTGTCGCTGCTCTCCGCAGTATGCTGCAGTTCGATCTTCATGATGATGATGATCGAGAAATTATGAGAGCACAAGTACTCGTAATGTGAACGCCGAGCAGTCAGCAGTCAGTGGACGGATTCGAGAACTCTGGGTGACGAAGACTCCGTCTCGTGGTACTTGTAAGGTTGACAACGGCAGCACTGAAGACAATAGGCTAAACATAATATACTCGAACAGAGGTAGGAGTAGACTATGATTGATAAGTACTGTATGGAGTCTACCTGGAGTGTTCGAAATCTCGAATTTTGAAGTAGACTTGCCGCCTTTACTTCGTAGCCTACAGGTACTGGTACAGTCTAGACTTGTACGAGCCTGGCATGACTACATTACCGGTATCTGGTACCAGGTACAGTACCAGGTGTACATACCGTTTCAGTACCGGTAGCACCGGTCGGTACAACCTTGTACTTTACGGTACCGGTACCAGGTAACAGGTATGTACCGGGTGTGAAACCGACTTCTGTTGGAGATCGTGGCAAAGCGGGACGTTATCTTCCCGCCGATCTGGATAAAGAATACACACACGAGATTCAAATTTTATATATCAAATTGGGTCGGCCAACTCGAAGCTCGGCCAACTCCATTGCTTGGTGTCCGCAAATTTGGCTGCAACAGCTTCCAACGTCTGTTTCTGATCGGCCGGCGATGGCCAAGATTGGTTGGGCGGGAACACGTGCGCACGCTCTCATACAAAGACACAACGTGGTCGCGCTCGCGCTCTTTTATTATGATACTAACTGAACACTGTACTGTAGTCCTCTGACGACGGACGACGGCGGGACATCCCACTCAATACAGTACATACTGATCTGTAAAATACGCAGGGGCGCAGCGTCTGTACATACCGGTCCTGTACCTGTACCGGTATGTTGACGTACGGTACATGTACAGTATGTCTGGTAGAGCGGTCGTACTGTACATGTACTGTACCGGTTTCCTTACCCCAGCACGCACGCTCCCGTCGGCGCGGCGGACATCACCGCGCCATAATTTGTTTTGAATTCGATTTCGCACCCGCCGGTCGTCATCGCACTCACAACATCTTCAATCAATCTTCCCACAGACGCAACGAAAACAAAACAACTCCTCACATCTCGCTCCTCATACCGGTACTGTACAGGTCTTTCCGGTAGACCTTTCGTTGCTACGTTCCAGTACCGGTACTTGTACCTGGTACAGTACTGTACGCGCTGCGGTACGACGACGGATAGCCTACTCTACTAGACTACACTAAAGTCGTCTCTACTATTCGTAAAGAACTAAGAGTACCGAAGGACAGCATCATGGAGTTCGCACGGCCAGAGTCGTCATCGACGGTGAGAATCATCTTCGTCTTCTGACATCAGAGGAATCTTAAACCGCCTTCTCACCCTCTCCTTGCCTTTTTCCTCAGCCGACGCAGGGCGGAGAGCCCAAGAGCAAATGGTTGGCGGATGCCAAGCGATTCAATGCCCAGCAAATAAGACGACGGATGAAGGAGCAGCAGCAACGTTTCGGTGGCAAAACGGTCAAGGACCACAACCAAAATGTACTAGTATCACACCAAGAGGACGGCACCGAAGAATCAAAACCAGCCCCTCCGCAACTGGCGATTGCCATTTCGATGAGCGAAGAAGCAGATGACCCCAATACCTATGAACACCACAATCGAAGTGCTTTTGCAAATCTTGAGCTGAGGGAGGGTGGAAGCGAGGACGCTGGAAACGACGCCGATGCTTCTGCTTGGGCAATGATGGAACACTACGATATCGGGGACAGCCGTTCCAGCACTCGTTTCGCGGTCCAAGAGGGTTCCTCCGAATCTCCTCTCCTTCGAGATGGGTGGTCCTTCTGGGACAAGTCATTCACCCACGAATCAGGGTCACTGCAGCTGTCCCCCGAATCGCAAGACGCGTCCCAATCAGAAGCCACTCCTTCGACGATTACTCGTACCACACAGCAGATCTTTGTTCCTAATGGTGTCAGCACGGAAGAACTCCCTTCGCCGGCTAAGAGGGCCGATCTCTTCAATTTAAATTGGAATGGCAAATCCTTGTTTCCGGCTCCACCCGAAAGGGAGTCGCAAAACCAAGACGTCATTCTGTGGAACGATGATGGTTCTCAATCCGACGTCCATGCTGGACCGACTCCGGCAAAGCTTAGAGCACACTGGATCGAGGAAAAGGAGCATGGCCAGGATACGGAGTCCCCTCCAGTGTCATTGCTACAAGAATCTCTCATTCTTTCCGATGGCGCCAACAACAATACTACCATACCCTCATTCCATACTATCCCCTCGGAAACGAGCAGTGTTGAAGTCAAGCCGGAAGAAGACGAACCTCATGATCAAAGTTCTCTGAAAGCAATTGCTGCTGTAGACGAAGATGTCAATATGACGCAACTCTCCAAGGTTTCTTTCCAGCTTTCGGCCAATACAACCCCACTTCAAGAGGCTACCAGGTCAAAAGTCGAACACCCTCTGGGACAAGAAATGGCGCCACTACCTTCTACCGATACCAATGCAATGATGTTGGCTGGGAAACCCAATCAAGGAGGCAATCATTCTAACTCTGCGCATGTCGAAAGAACCGGGCTATTGGAAATGCATATGAAGGAACAAACATGTCACACAAACGAGTTGCAACTCAGGCTCAAAGAAAGGGTGGAGGAACTTGAAATGGCCTTAAAAGCTACTGCCGCAACACCAAGGGGTACCATAATCCAAGAGAATCCTCTCAAAACGCTTTTGGATCGAAACCAAACGCTGGTTAAAGAGGTTCGATTTGCTGACTCTACATGTGTTGAATTGTCTGCCAAGGTGTCTGCTTTGGAGGCCGAGAGAAAAATCTTACATGACCAAGTCGCCTTCCTCAAAGATGAAAATATGAAGTTGTCACGAGAGCACGCCATGATGTATAAGTTGAATCAACTTCCACATGGCAGCGCAGTTCTTCGCCAAAGTGTCGACGAATTGAAGGCCGAAATTTCAACGTTGGCGAACGAGCCTCAGGATCTAATAGTTTCAATGGCAAGCACTCTTTTGTCGGATATCGACACTAGTCTTGACCAGGGAATTGATGGAGCTATGAATGATTCGCATCAGGCACTAGCTTCGCAGTATCTTGCGAAAGCCTTGCAAACGCAAACTGTGATGCACAAAGAGCACAAGCAAAACGTAAAACAGCTTCTAGAATTGCAGGAAGAACTGGCAACCGCTCGATCGCGCATCGTGGAATTGGAAAAGGAAGGCGTGGGCAAGACGCCAGTTGTCGATACAAAAGTTTCAAAGGAGTTGTCGAGGGCACAGGAAGAAAACGACTTTCTTGGCCGACAACTAGGGAAGGTCCAAGAGAAATTAGATCAGACTCGTCAAGACCTAGAGGAAGAGAAAAAGAAGTCATCTGCCATTGATAGCAAGTGGAGAACACAGGCGGCTGGTCAGTTGCGAAAGGTGGAGCTTCTTGAAGATCAATTGGACAAAGCATCACAATCATTGTTCATGGGCGACACCAACAACATGAGACCGTTGGGCAGACGATCTTCGGACTCACAAGTCATGATTGTGGAGCAGGACCTTGTGCATGCCAGGGCTAGTCTCATCTCCTTCAAGAAAGAAATGGAGATCTTGTTGTCCAGCGAGGTACACAATGCTACTGGGATCTCTTCCAGCACCGCCGATGCACAAGTCGTGAGTCTGGTTGCGGCGGCTTTGGACAGAATGCGTCGACAGCACGCCAACCTTGCTCATCAGGTGGAACAGGTCGTAGTCCAGAATTGCGACCGGTTGGAAAGTCTCAGCCGAACAGTTGCATTTTTACGTTCTTCTTTCTTGTTTGAGGCTGAATCTGTTTCCACTGAAAGCGGAGACAGGCCAGCTAATGGAAATCCTCTAGAGTTTCCTGGAATTCCCATCCGACAAAGTGAAATAATCGACGACGAGGTTGACGATGACATGTACTCTCGGATGGAAGAGGCAAGAGGAAGTGTTTCCCAACAACCTGAGGAAGATTTCTCGTCTGATTTGGATGACATTTCGCGACTGCTTTCGGATGACTCCACGCTGGAGTCAATGCTCAAGACAGTGGCATCTGAGAAATCTACATTTTTGGAAGTCGACGGGTGGAAGAAGCCCCTTGAAGCTGCAATTCGTGAATGCCGACGAGTGCGGGATCGATCTGTAGCCTTGAAGGAGGAATTGAAACATGCGAAGAGTACAGTCTCTCAACTCGAGATGGAAAATCGGCGTCTTGTTCTCAGCTCGTCTCTGAAGGACGAGGAGAAGCAGCTCGTAGAGCAGGCGCTAGCCGAAGCGAAAGCTCGAATCCAACAATTGGAGTCGAGGGTCGAAGATGCTCAATCGGAAAAGACAAAGCAAGAAGAAAAGTGCGTGGCAGTAGAAAATCGGGTCCAATTTCTCGAAGGCAAGAATGCGCAGCTTGAAGAGTACCTCAGGGACGCCAGGAGAATCAAAGAAGATCTCGAAGAACGACTAGAAAGCTCCCGATCTCAAGTCGAGGAGACCGATGCTCGATACCACGTCGCTCGTGTGTCTCTTGAGGAACGCGAAAAAAGTATCGTGGGGCTTAAACGTACAATAGAAGAAATGGAAGCTCGAGCATCGGAGGCTGAAGATCTTCTCCTTCATTCTCGCTGCAAACAAGAAGACATGAGAAAAGAAAGATCAGAGCTCAAGATTCAACTTGTGAAATCTGAGACCGAGGCTCAATCATTCAAAGACAGGCTTGCCAGAGCAGCAGCGAAGTCGGAAGAACAAAATGAGGCGATGTCGAAGGCAATTCTGTCACTTCAAGAACAGCACAACGAATCCCAGAAGACCTTGCGACGTTTTGCAAGTTTCTACAACGAGATTTCTGCGTTCTTTGACAAGTCAGACCAAGTCCATGTTTCGAATGAGTGCGAGTCTAGTTTTGGTATCGATTGGTCGCTTTTAGACCAGGTGGCGCCTTTCATCGTGTCGACACTGAATCACTCTGCTGAGAACCAACGTGAAATCGAAAAGAATCAAGAAAACATATATCGCTTGCAGGAGGACTTTCAGCGCGCCACAGAGTTGGGAACACAATATCGGAAGCAAGCAGAGGATGAAGAAAAGCAGAATAAAAAACTGTTCGAGCTTTTGCGACAGGCTGAATTGGAGATGGAGCGCTCGGCAAAGCAGATTCGAGAAATGTCTTCTGCTCTTTCCAAACTGCAGCAGCAAGAGTCAGAGATGCTTTCCAAGACCCAATCAGCTGAACAAGAGCGCGAGGCAATGAGGACAGAGCTTGCTCAGGTTCGACATGAGTTGAAACTTGAACGCCAGCTTGCCCAGCAAAGAGGGAATGAACTGTCGCAGGAACGACTAGTCAAACACACGCATGAAGATGAGCTTCGATCGACAATCGAGGGTCTGGAAGAGAAATGTGTCCGCGTGAGACATTACGTGAAGAAGTTGACCCTCAAATGCGAGGAATGGGAACAAAGCTACGAGCGCCAGGGAAAGTCACTCGAGAAGCTTCAAACGAAAAATTCTCGGATGCGAGAGAAAATGTCTGAAATGGCGGCGAAATACAAGCAACTCTCCGGTCATGTCAAGTCGAAGAGCAGGGTAAGTGCTATTTTTCGGGTTCCGTGTTGTAGGATTTGTCCACAGTCCAACCCTGACGTTAAAAAAACCTACTTTCCGTAGCTGCACTCAGACTACAGGGACAAGTGGGCAGGAGAGCGCATTGACTTGCGGCGCATTCATGCACACTTAGAAAAAGAGCTTGAGGCGATTACCTCCGAGTTATCAACCTTTGAGCCAAAATAGTGTTTTTCATAATAATCCATTTCAATTAAGTCTTCTCTGAATACTCTTCACACTTTTTCACGAGCTAAATCACTTTCATTACGGCCCTTTACAGCATTCCGATGGAGCGCCCTTTTCGGAACACAGCTCGGCCTTTTGCCCAGGATGGGTCGACAATACCAGCTTTCATCGGAAGACTAACATGGGCTTTGCCTAGATGTATGATGTGCTCCTTGTTCTGTGGGCTATGCCCATTTGGAAGAAGACGAACGACTCCTGCTCCTCTTGGCACAATAGCCTTTGCATTCATTGACCCAGGCTCAACTGCAACACTGTAGATCACAGATGGGAGCTGCTTGGATTTCTTGTTTACTGGAGGAAGCTGGACTTCAAACTCCAACATCGACAGCCTTGTTCTAACAGCATCATCATAACTTGCACTGAGGAAATCGCCCGACGTAAGAGCAATGCCACCCGCCTGTCTCCAAAATCCTCGAAGTCGTTTTCCAGAGGAAGATTGTCCCATGGCTCGGAGCCCACGCTTTCCTTTGCGCGGCGAAAGTTTCATTACCACTGGCTGTTGGAAGAACGATTCCACATGCCGACGAAGGCTTGCATCTTCGATCCGAGAAAAGTCTGCCGGATGGAGCTCCCAGTTAATTTCTTTCATCAGATACATCTCACGTGACATGCCGTTTGCGGACTCGTTGTCGTCTAGTTTCATCTCATTTCGGGCGTCACTGCCCATTTGGCTGCTGAATCCCTCGCGAAGAAAGCCTTGCGCCGAGACGTTGATCAGACCACAGATCAAGAAACAGAAAACGCGAAACATGGTCACAGCAATTTCGAACGACCGGATGACACAGAAAATTAACTTTTGACTGACTCGGTGTTATAGATGGCGACGCTATGATTTATGATGCATGTCAGGGCATCAGCTGCATTCGAAAACTGCCTCGGGTGGTAGGAGTAGCCTACATGTACAGTACTTGTTCCAAACTTCACAAAACTCGTTCCACGTGTCCGTGCGGTCAACAATAAATTCGTTCTGCAACGTATGGAAGACAGACTACCCTTGTACCGGTACTGGTAGGGCGACTGTACCGGTACTACAGTAACTACCAGTATTACAACGAACGCACAAGTCTACCGTCACTGGTACAGTACTTGTACAGTAATATCCTCCTAAAGCGAAAAAGTGCACTGTCTACTAATTGGCAGTACGCAGCAGCAATTCAAGACACATTCAAACAGCACTGCACGAGTGTTGTGTCTCTCCTGCCAAGAAGGAATGTTGCCAGTAACACTTCTGTCCCCCATATGGTGGAACATCTTCAAGAAGCCAATGTTCCTTCCAGTCCTCAAAGAAATTGTCAGATAGTACCCAAGTTGAATATTTATGGCAAGGCAAAGCAATCAGTTGTATGAAATCATTTAAAGCAACCAGCGCGTCTGCTGCTATCTCCTTGTGGGACGGAGGCGGAACGAAATCTTGGCTGGTTCCATCGGTGGGGCGTCGTGCACCCTGCTCAAGAGCCCACTGGTCTCTTGGGTGGGGCCATGGTGGGTGGTTGACCTCATCTCTGGGAGTGGCAACTATGGTCATAGTAGCATGACTATATTGTAAAGCAGCGAAAAACTGCACTGTCTAATTTAGTTACTACCTTGACGGTCGAGAGCAATGAATCTCTCTTCCGCCGGAACGATAATACTGGTAGCCACGCCAGACAGTCCACTGATTGATTCAGGGGACTCCTCTTTTCACCCCCACGGGATCATGAGCCCTAATCTGCACATCTACAGCGACGATGGAACCTAGTTCTGTGCTTGCATCCTTCATCGAGCTCACTTGCGCCATCCAACAAAAGATCGGGCTGCTGCGAGGAAGGACGTAGAATAGCAAGCTTCTCTTCCATGCATACCGGTAGCTGGCAGCGCAGAGTACCAAATGATTTCATTCAACTGATTGCTTTGCCTTGCCATAAATATTCAACTCGTTTAGTTTGCGGATAGTTCGCGTGGAGGTATTATGAATTGCTCCGCAGTGCACGATACAATGTGTTCTTTGGGGTGTGGGAAACCAGTCCTACTTGACAAAATACGCTGCGAGGTCAAAAGACAATGAGAGTCTCCCATATGTTATATGGTATCACTATGCATAGTATATTCTTAGAAAAGCCTTACCCCATCGCTGCTAACCAGTAGCTTCCTTGGAAGCAACGCATCGAAATTGATCAATCCTTCTTCTTTTCCGGCAATTTCAGTCCACGTTTTCGCGCTGTCTGCACATAACTCTTGTAGTAACATCGGATACGATCTCGAATCGCAACAAAATTGAAGTCATCGGGGTCAAAAACATAACTGTGCTGACCAGCAACTTCAAGGAGTCGCTCAGTCAGCCAATTGTTGTATTGTTTCTGTTCCGCCGTGTAGTTCATATTAGAATGCTTCAAATATTCATCCCGATTGGCAATCAAGAATCGTTCAAGCTAGAAAAACAGGATGTGTGAGAAATAAAATCTCAAAAAAAGAATGAAGCGTCAGCGTTTGCTCCGTACCTCAGGGTAGTGCTTCCATGAAAACTTCTTTCGGAGAATGGTCTTTTCTTCCAGGCGTGGTTGTTGCACAAGGGTGTATGGCGGCATGGGCGCTGCGTTAGAAGCCCGATAGTGATTGCCGTAGCCTTCATCAGGAGAGGCATCATAACCCCACTCGTAATGGTTGTATCTCGGGGGATACGATGGCGGAGGACTGCTCTCCCAATAACCGTAACCGTGCTCATCATAATGATATGGAGGCGACGGACCGTAGGGACGATCACGGTAAGCTCCTTCCCCCTGACTATCAAAGCTACCACGCTCGACGACTGCAGGTGGTCCCTGGGGATACTCGCCATACCCAGGGTACCTGCGCCGAGGTGGGTAGTAGGCAGGCGGAGGGGGACGTTCCATGTAGCCTGAATCTGGACCGTAATCCCAGCTGCCACGCTGCTCGAGAGGGCGAGGAGGCCCACCGCTGGGACCGACGGGTGTGATCTCGTGCCGTTGCGATCTCTGCTTATTTCCGGGTGATGTTTGGCTTGGAGTGATGGGGCTTGGCCTCGATCGACGTTGAAGTGGTGATGTGGGCGCCGGCATGGGGACCGGGTGGCGGCCTTCAGCGGTTTGAGGAGGCTGCTGTTGTTTCTTTTTCCCATCCTTGCCAGACATGTCGGCAGAAACATTCGCAAGAATGCTCAGGGGATCACCCTTCTTCTTTCCCTCTTTCGGGTTATTCTCTTCCTTGCTCTGAGCGCCTCGCGAAGGAGGAGGGAGAAAGTCCCCCTGCCTTGGCTGCAGGGGAGGGGGGGCACGACTGTATCCTCCAGGAGAATTCGGCACTCGCATGTGAGGCGTGGGGGGCGAGTCTTCCTGGCTCATCGAAGGATGCGGAGGCCCTCTCGGTCCTCTACCTGGCGGGGGCATGCTGCGATCTCCGGGAGCAGGAGGATAGCTGTCGTAGGGAGCTGGCGGCGGTCCCCAGTAGCCACCACCCCGGGGCGGATCGTAGGACCAGTAGTCGTTCGGAGCACTGTGTGGAGGAGGAGGCGGGCCTCCATAGGATGGTGGGGGACCGCCATAGTATCCTCCAGGACCACGCGGGGCCCCTGGAGGTGGTCCTCCATGGTGGCCATAGTGAGGAGGGCTGCTATCGTACTCGTACGAATGACCCCAGTGGCCTTCACCGCGGCGTCTCGGGGGAGTGCTCGCAGCAGGAGAAACTGTTGACATGGCCGCTTCAAACAACGACAACAACAGCAACAGCAACAGCAACAGCAGCCTTTAGAGTCTGATATAATTGCTTCCCACAAGGATGGACCGAAACTCGAGGGAAATGAGAGCGTGACTTGGTGAATAGGATGCAATCAGAAGAATTCTCGCTTCTACATGAAGGTGTGTCAACAACACCAACGTTCACCCGCTTCTGTGCCAATTTTGTTGTGGGCTGCAACCAACAAGCTTCCGATTATTATTATTATTCCGTGACTTGAAGAAGCTGGGAATTAATGTTTGGTAAACGAGACCGTAGAAGTTAATTACAATTCCCGCTCAATTCAAATCATTCCACACGAACAATTTCACTCACAAGCAGGTAAATTACCTCAATACACGAATATTACATAACAATTTTACTTAGCAATGGCATCATGTGGTGTGACATCATGAGATTCTTGTTGTCTGGGTTCGCGCGCTTTTTGCAACAGTGGAAAGACTGGTTTCGTACTGCACTGAACCGAGCGAGCGCGCGTGCAGGAAGACCTGCCATCCCGCCCGGCGCGGTACCAGTACGGGCGGGGTGGGCTGTGTGGGTTGCTGGGCCAGCTACCGGTACCTGGTACCGTAAGCCCCAATGAGAAAAAATAATTCTCTCTATCTGTAGACTGTAGACATATATAACTCTACCAGTGCTGGTAGGGTTATACGATTGGAGTTAATTTGGAATTGATGATGATAATGATGATACAAATTGGTAGTCGCTATTCCACCCATTGGTGATGTGAGTTTTGGAGGAGCTCGACTGACCTATCACTGGTTTGATGCTTGGTAGAATTTGATGCCTTGATGCCTTGTTGGTCACTTTCCATACTTCATTCCACCTAGCTCTCCTGGTTCATTCCGGCACCTACTACTGGTTATTTCCTACTGTACCTAGGTAGATTATGTAGTGGCCTCCATGCACGTAGTGCTCCAGTAGTACATCCAGGTTGCGTCGCCCTCTCGAGTAGTTGCGGACAACTGAGGGAGGCCCAGCAGAGAAAATACCACACCGGTGGACATAAACAAATAATAATAAGGGTACCAGTGCAGCACATTCTGCGTGCATGCTGTGTCCTGTGTCCTGTGTCCACCTACCGGTAAACGACCAGCCACTTCTTTGAAAAGAAGTCCATTGAGTCGGCTGTGGTTGTTCACGACGACCGACGGAGTGACGACAGATTCGATGATGCTAATAAACAACATTATTTCTTGCGCCGATGTTGGGTGTTGGGTTTAGATTTCAGCGCAAACGCCACATATCTTCACATCTTCCGACTGTACTGTCGGTTATTGCAAAGCTGGTGAAAAAACACCTGTACGATCTCTGCTGTAGAATACTGACTTCGTACACTACTCGTCTCAACCGGAAGACCAAGGAACTTTTCGACGATGCGGTGCAGACTAATCAACGTTGCCGCACTTCTTGGGTGCATCCCTTCGATAAGAAGCCAATCTGATGCCAACATTTTTGGACTTGCGCATCGTTTCTCAATGCCGCCGGCCGCTGGCTCTCATGTCTCTAAAGGGCTTCCTATGTTGCATGTGCGTGGTGGGGCGTCGGGTACACATGGCGTTGACGGCACAGAGGTTAGTGTTTTGAAATTTTTTGAACCTTGCAGGCACGCCCTCTCCAAGTACTGACCCAAGATGCCAATTTCAGGATCACATGGTGGAGGAAAACTCAGAGGAGGAGTATGACGAGTATGATTTAAGTGATGAGGAGGGCGATGCGTCTGTCAGCGAAGTAAAGGGGATGGACGACTATCTAGAACCATATTTTATGTCTCCCTCGGTGCAGCTTTACGCCACCTTCGGGTGTATGATACTTGGCAAAAAGATTGATATGTTCAGTCCATTGGTCGTAAAGCTGATCAGGTAAGTTCGTTGGAATGAATCTGATGGCTTGGTGTGGTGAATCAATGAATGAATGAATGAATCAATCACATCTTTAATTTTTGCGTGAAATCAGGTTTGCATTTATTGCCCAAATTCTAGTTCAGGTACTGTACGCTTCATTCCCACTTCGAACCAAGCAATACCCATTCCGTTGACCTAACCCTTCCCGAATCTATGACAGCAACTCTTCATTCTTTATGTTCGTCTCGCTGCGAAAAGGAAGCGAGACATGACCACAATTGAAGTTCGAAATCCTATGTCGGACGTGCTCACGTCACAATTGCAGCTTGATGGTAATGCGCGCACGATGATAAAAAAGCTTTCATCCTCCTTTTTGTCATCAGAGACAACCATGATGGATTATGATCTGAAGCAGGCGTCCAATATGCAAGGAGGTGTCATTTTAACCATGGGATTCATGTGGTTTCTTCATTTCAAACTAGACAAAGTGCAGCCCCTTTTGATTCAGGTTTGCATGGGGCTCCTGCAGCTGATTTATAGTCCTCTATTCCAAGTTTACGTAAGTTGTTCCGCGAAGAAAACGAAGGTCGTAATGCAAGATTGACTCATGAATCCTGTGCTCTTTTCATATACTTTACCTTTAATGGTAGGTTCTTGGTAGGAATTTAGAGCGTCCGTTTAAGAACCCATCGAGTCCCGCCCGGACGCTCAATTTTTCGGGAGAGCAGTCAAACCAGGCGGCAGGAACTTTTGACAATCTGGCCGAGCGCACATTACAAACAGATGATACCGATAAGTTGACGAAGGCAGCGTAGAGTCGATGGTCAAATGAATGAATGAATGAATACGGCCTTGGCACTAAGAAAGGAGTCGTATGGATTCCACTGGCATTCGACGTGAAGAAAACGTCTGCATTTTGCGCCTTTCAATGATTTCCTATTTAAGAAGAAACGCACTTCCTGTAGAGCAGCATATCCCTTAGATTGACGAAATTAGCATGATTCGTACTTCAAAAACAACAGGCGCACCTTTTTGAAATTCTATTGACAGTCAGGCTATTTATTTGCTCGATTGATTGAAAAGCAGTAAATAAAAATAAGTCCTTCGGCAAATGCGCTACGCTTCCGATGTTCAGAAAAGTCCCGTCCAAATCCGATGATACTAAAAATGGCAGCAGTCCAATTCTTTGTTGAATCGCGCAAGTGAGCTCGATGAAGGATGCAAGCATAGAACTAGGTCTCTGCAGATGTCCGGATTAGCGCTGATGATCGCGTACGTGTGAAAAGAGCACTCTGAATCAATCGGCGGACTGTCTAGCGGCGCAAGAAATATTAATTGCTCTCGACCGTAAAGGTAGTAACTAAATTAGACAGTGCACTTTTTTGCTGCTTTACGATGTATGATTTACTTACTAGTAACAAAGTATTTTTCCCGCCGTAAATTTCGTCCCCGTTCAGTGAAAAGTAATTTGCGTTTTGATTTCCGTATCTACGGTGATTTCCGTATCCCAAGCCTTACCCATCCCGCCCGGCTAGGAACTAGAATAAAATGTCAAGTCTTAGCAAGCTATTCCCGGGCTGATTTTGTTCCTCCGAATGGACAACGTTCAGCTACGGCCACTGTCCAATCTGAATTCTCCTTCGTTTCTTCCAGAAGCACAAGAAACACATTTTTGCTGTGATTTTTCAGGTTCATGACATCCAAATATCTATTCATGCGCTTTCGATGAATATTTCTGTCCAGAATGAGCTACACGATCAATCGTTGCGGTGATATTCCATCTCTGTTCCTTTCAAGAAGTCGCAGTAGCTGCTTCCTTCTTCCTCATCATCTTTTGAAGTCACGACCACGACTAATACATTCTTTTTCACGACGTGATAGTCCTCCCCGCCATCACCATCTGCACCGTTTATCAAAGGAGTTCGAGTTTCGACAAAGCTTTTCGACGACTTCTCGTTATGTATACGAACTAATCTATTCTCATAAACGAGTGACAACGATGTATAAAATTATTTCTGTTGAGATCCTCTAACCACAACTAGTGCTAAAGATACGATAGAAAATGATTACAATGCATGGTATGATTCACCTTGCATGGAGAGTCTGTCTGACGATTACTTGATCGACGTCGAGTGAACATCACTGCGTGCAATACAAATCACATTAAGATTTGTTTACCGCTTGTCTTGGCAGATGAGCTTTCCCCTCCCGTGAACGAAAATTACAACCTGCTCGTCATCACTAGCAGCTAACATCGATGTAATTGCAGATATCATATTTCCAAGGCTGAATGTTCTTTTCTTTTTATTTCATTTTTGTGATATTGGCTAGTTGATAAGCAAATGTTCTTTATTGTAGTCCCTCTACGCATGAGATCTACTTTGATAAAGTATCGTTTTTTGCGAATTTGGTCAATAATTTTTCTCTGGGTTTTGCTTCCGAAAGCGAACGTGCCTTGATTGATGACCCTTTGTGAATCTCACGCCTAGATTCTATGTCGAAGCCTAAATTGGCCAGTTGGCGAAGAATGTTTGGAAATTCACGTCTCTATGCACATAATACGTTACTCATTTCAATTGTCGCCACAACTCAGAACCTAATTTCCAATCAAAAATGTTCTATATTCACAGCAAAGCGAAAGATCATTTCAAAGTATCAAAAGCAGAGATAAATCTATGTTTCCATAATGATCCTACTGCTGTCAACCATTCAGAAATATTCTCTGCATTGAGATCGGCGAGCTGAGCACATTAGCTAGCTGTCTCACGATGTGAAATTATATCAAGGATTTCAGTTCTAATTCTAAAAGAAATTCGAGCTACGTGCGATTTGAAAGGCATTTCAAACGATCACGAGCTATTGCGATGCACTGAGCTACCAAAAACGAAAAGAAAGGCTATTATCTCGTATGTAGCGTGGATTCTTCTTATTTTTGCTTACGATATCATCGACTACTGGAACATAAAAAATGAGATAACTGCTAGCAGTCATTATGCTAGAAAAATTTTACTTTGTCTGCCCGAAAGAGTCGGTTCGATTGAATCATCCGCATCACTGGAACAAGACCAGTCAACCATAGCATTTGCGTTGTTGCTATAGTTCTAGTGAGGTACTCCCAATCTTCCTATTCCATGTAACGTTTACTAATTTGAGAATTAATAGAAAACCTAGATCCGCTTAAAGCCAATAATTGATAAAAATTATCCTAATAACAGCTCTAGCGAAGAAACGATTGAAAGCGTACAACGAAATAAAACGTCCCAAAGTGACGTTTAAAGATAAAATTTTACCAATTAAAGTCACACTTGCAATCACACTATTCCGGCCTGTTGATCGATATTATGCCTCACATTCAGGTCGAAAAGTTGAATTTTTCCCTCCTTCGGCCGTTGTGGGGCTTCCTGCCATTTCAAAACCGAAAATCCGACATACTGTCAAGGATTAAGGCAGCCTCGTCATCAGGTATGGGAACAATACAATTTGAAACAATCTGGCTTCTTAGTATCAAATCAATGCAATCTTATAGATTAGGGTGAACAATTCCTTCGTTGAGTAATTCTCGTACGTCGCAAAACCATGTCAGCTGCATACAGTTAAGAAAGACTGTTGCAAGATGTGGGATCCATCGAAGATTCCAGCTGTACTAAGAAAAAAAATTAAATGAACACGACAATTGCAGCTACCGGCAGTATCAGGATAGGCGTTTATCTCGACGGTGATGCCACAAGGGGGCTTGCGAGAATAGTCCCAAAGCAAAGTAATCGGAGGCAGACTAGAAGGGGAACCATGATCGAAAAATACGTACCGGTAGAAGTACTGTGATTTGAACTCGTTGCGCTAAACTTCTTATCCGCTGGCGCTAATTCTTTCGGTGTCAAAAATAGGAATGGCGCTTTGTACCAAAAGCAGGCCGGGTAATCTTGAAACAGAATAATCGTTGTCTATTAAGACGGCCATTCTGAGTAGTATGGGTAGAGGGTCCGTAAAAGACGGGCTGTGAAGCAACGATGGCTTTCCAAAATATGGATTAGCCTTTTTCACGCCTATGAATCCTCTTGTTTTTAGCGGCAATATTGTACTTTGAAAGACGAACCTATTTCAGAACTTGATTTTGCCATACACACTTGGACGGCATGTCGTAGGGTCGCAGAATCCAAACAAAATTTATATCGATCTGACGCTTCACGACCCAAAAGGGAGAATATGAGAGAGGTTTGGCGAATATTGTATTTTGAAAGACGGACCCGTTTTGGAACTTGGTTTTTGCCCTACGCACTTGGTTGGCATATCGCAAAGTTGCAGGATCCCGAAAAAATTGATATAGATCCGACGCTTAATTAACGACCAAAAGGGCGAATATGAAAGGCCTTGCAAAATGTGAATTAGCTGCCAGCTTCTTAGCATGCGAATGCTCGTATTATGATTTGTATGATCATACTTGGAAAGATTAAGCCATTTTGTAAAATCTTTGCTGCTGTAGTGGTTTTCCCATGAGGAATGTTACTGGAGGCAAACAAAGTTCATAACGAGTCGTCACTCAACGTCCGAAAAAAGAGCAAAATCATGTATGACAAAATACCGATAAGCCAGCTAGTCAAGTCTACGAATAAGATTTTCATCGGCAGTAATATCAATCATACTTTAAAAGTCTAAGCCGTTTTGTAAAATGCTTTCTGCCATTTTGAAATTGGTATGTACTACAGATCCGAACAAAACTGATAGTGATTAATCGCGTGCCGTCCCAAAAGTGAGCAGTCAAATTTCTCGCGCCATCGTCATCACGGCCACACGCATCATTATGGTCGCAGACAATTGAAGAGGAGTAGAAAACAACGATATTGTGCATCTGAGAGTCTAGGTCGTCTCACGGTGAAACTCGCCCCTAGTCGTCGCTACCTCTCTTGTGAGGAAGAACCACCACGGATACTTTTGGAATTTGAAACGGGCAAAAGAACAGAATTCCACGATGCCTCTCTTCCGACATGTGCAGCTTTCGGTGGTGATGATCAAGTTGGTTCTCTACTCGTAGGAAGTAGGTAGGGGCTGGTAAAAAATCGTCGAGTCAAACACGCGTACAGGCGAGTGCTTGAAATTCACCAGGAACCCCACTTAGCACCGCTCTAGAGAATAAATAGCCGCGCCACTTTTCATTGCGTCGCTAGTCAGGCACATGGAGAAACCTGCTACAAAATTATAAAAAATCACGCTGTGCCTGCTGGGGTTAGGGCTTGGGACGTGTTAGCGCTACTTCTAGAGCTTGTGAGCCGTATTTCATTCAGATCACTTCGCGTGGGAAATCGGGAACACACTTGATAACTTGCTTTTTGGCAATAGGTGATCTGAAGAGGGGATGGTGGCACAAGGCTGGAATACTCACGTAGGCCACATAGTGGCACGTTGTATCCTCTTTAACGGTCATTTCGACATGGCCCCCACAGCCATACTTCACAGTCGTTGAACGCTCAATTAGACCTTCCCCGACTTCGCCAGCCTTAATGGCAGAACCTGTGACATCGGCGTGGTCGCAGACGTCGCCCCCGGCATACTCCTGGAAAAAGAAAGCTCCGTTGCCACCATGAATTACCGGTGTTCGCGATCTAGTTTTCGATTTGCTCTGTGCACTACTGGTGTGTAGAGTTGTTGTATTTACCACATTCATCCACTCCTCTTCTTTGGGCAAACGAAGCAGTGGATTGAATTTTCCCAAAATGTGTTCTGTTTCTATGGCCGTGCTTGAAGTCCCAGATACACGATCTAAAAATGTCACCTCATGAAACTGTCTGATGTATTTTCCTGGACAGAGCTCGTAAACCCACCTACAATTTCCCAATCAATGAGACACACCTGCATACGTCCAAAAACCTACTGTCACCGTACTGACTGGCTGTGAAACCTTGACTTACCATGCTCCAGTGCCAAATTGAACACATTTCTTCCGCTTTATTCCAAAAGTCATGTCCAAGATTTCGGATATTGAAAGATTTTCAACCTCCTGGGCTTCATTATGAAGATGGGAGCCGTCCAAGCTAATGGGTGGGGCAAGATGGTATTTTTTCCTCCGACTACCCGTATCATCGCACAACAGAGGCGTGCAGATTGTGATAGTATATGTACACATTTGCTTCTTTGATTCGGCCACGCCCTGTACGTACACCAAGTCTGTTTCAAAAGGTTCTCCTTCGTAGAGCACCGTACCCTTGTTCTTTGCGGCGGGTGCTGGGGAGCAGCATCTAAGATGGGCCAACGTTTCGCGGTGCTTCCCAGTCTCCAGGCAGATGTCCCCGCCAACAAATTGTTGGATTACCTCGTTTTCTTGGCCGATGAATGTTGCCTCCTTTGTTTTCGTGGAAGTCAGCCTCCTCTGTCTGAAGTCGCCGAGATTTGTGACGTCTTCCACCTTGAGAATCTGGTCTTGGTTTCCCAAGCCTTCGAGTTCTACGTGAAACTGCGTCACTCTTCCTTCATAACACCACTCGTATGACCACCACCCCTGATGCATTTGAGCACACATTCCATGGAGCTGAGCAAGCCTATCATATATGCCATCGTCAAACGTAGTGGTGGTGTCTGTATTGGCCATGAGAGCATTAGCATTCGTCTGAACTACATTTTCGCCAATCCTAATTTCCGTCGATGCCATGTGCTTGTCCGCCAAGATGGGAGGTGCAAACATGCCTTTGTCTAGGGTCGTTGGATCTAACTCATCTTCGTGATATGATCGACAAGAGAAGAATTGACCTGTGACATCCATCACGTGCAAAAAGAATGGTTCAAATTCATCAAGTTTGTCTGCTACGTGGGGGAGCCTGAGAGGAAGCGACGCCAAGCGGCCCGCAGTTGCCCGGCTGAACCCCCCATACGGAGATCCATAGGGGCTATCGGGGTCTAAAGACGCGAAATCGTATTCCTCGTTGTCTGCATTGAAAGAGGCATTCGCTAGGCTGCAGGCGCTCTGATTGATCAGGAGGGAGGTCGCAGTGAAGAAACCAGCAATGATATTCTTGCCGTGCGGCCTGACCTTCCATTTACTCCGATCGTTGGTCGTTGGAATCCGAATATTCATCTCCCTCATCTCTTCAAGGGTTGGATTGGGAGTGTGGATTCAGCTATGAAGGTACTGTATTATATTCGTACAGACTCTGTCCATTATTCTCTCTCTACTCTCTACTCTCTTGAGTGCTTCGTCGGGGGCGCACGGTGTCGGAGGGTAGAACGGAGCCTCCGTGCTATTCGGTATGATTCATGCGTGAATCAAATGAGTCGAGTCCAATTGATCAATGGAGTAAATAATAATATATATGGGTTCGGTGTGACTCCTCAACTAGAACGTGGGAGTCACTGACGAATGGGCAAACCAAGACTAGACAAGATCAAGTGACGCTACGACGGCAAGTGGTAAAGATCTTTTCTCTTCTTGAGAAGCTTTACGGTTGAGAAGCTTTTCTGTTGAGAAGCTTTTGTTCGTCAGTGACTCAATCGATTCCCATATGATTCACTTGACTCACACTCACACGGAGGCTTCGCAACATTGGCTCTCTGACACTCGGTACTGTACGATACTCTGTCGATTCGCTTCTTGACATGTGGGCGTGTCCACGAAGCGTGGGAGCTGAATGTACAACCAGTCGTAGCTTCGAAAGCGATCGTACTGAAGTGGCTTAAGAACCGAATGAAACAACGAGGAATTTCGGTCAAGCTTCCGCAGATGGCTGATCAAGATTTTAATCAAGTAGAAGCATTGGATCGTGGTGAGAATGATGGCTGGCACATTATTTTTCTTCTCGAGGGGGTGCTCATATATTCGAGCATTGGCGTTCCAACATCATGCTAGCTTTTGGTTCCTTGATGCTAAAGCGGATCTATTTCGAGATCTTTCGATGCCGAGAGTGCAGACAATTATTTTTTGTCCCAAGGTTGGATTTTGGTGCCATCTTCTTGGCGGTGAGAATGGTGACTGGCACGTCATGGGTGCTCTAATTGGCCTGACACATGGGGGTTGCTCGAATCAAGGAGGACGGAGGATGATACAGGTGAAAGTCTTGTTCGACTCTGCCGGAGTGATTTTCGTCTAGTGGTGGAAGTCTACAATTTACATGCGCCAGTCCTTTCCCAATGGTCCTACAACAAAGCAGTTTGTGGCGTAAGATTGTTGGATGGGCGTGGCATGACGAGAGGTGGCGTCAACGCTGAAGTCGTGCTTTTTCGAGATGTGGAGATGCGCCGAGCTTACTAGTTACTAGTTCTAGAGCTTGCATGAATGGGGGGGAGAGAGAGTGGGCACGATTGCAATTGGAGGTCAGAGATCCCTGCCTCCTGGATCCCCCCGTCGAGATCAATTCATAGTTGAAATGGGGGTTCAAACTTCAAACTGGTTGCCGACTGTGTCATCGTAGGGGCTGGTCAAAGTCGAACGCGCGAGGATTGAATTTGGAACTGTTGCAGTTGGCCAAGGTCAAGACTGTGCATCGAACCCAAGCCGTTAATCTTGGTAGTTGGCATGGAGCTGGAGTCGACTGACAATCTTTTCGTCTCGGCCCATCGTGCAGCGTGGACCACACCTGCTGGGCGCTATCACAATCTGCGATGAATCATCCATATACGATCTTCGTGCCGTCGCACTGTTGGTCCTCGCCCGATTATTTTTGCGAATGATAATGATAGCTCTCTGTACAGCCCTTTCCGTTCCCAAGCCGACGATTACGATTCCGGCCCTACTTACACGCGCTCAGCATTCTCGTTATGCCGAAGAACTGTATGCTTGATATCAGCAAAGTGATACATTCAAATACATTCAACTTGCCGAGGCATCAGTTGGAGCAGCCACTGCCGTCGCGTTGAAGCTTGCTTGTAGTCGGTACCAGAAAGCAGTTCAGGGGCTCAAGACAAGTGAAACGTTTTTCAACACTGCCGGAATGATTTTCATCTCTAGTAGTAAGTCTACTACAGGTACGAGTATCTACAGGCGAGAGTCTTTTTCCTTCTCGAACGTGCTCAGGAATGCGAGATCGCATCAAAAGAGTACTTGATGCTGGAACGATCGAAGCCTGTCGAGCCGCGCCCTTTGGAGTACCTATCGTAGTTCAATGGTCCGCGCGGGTACAAAGCAAGTTTATTGAATGGCACAAGATTCGAGATTCTTGAATGGCCGTGGCGCGAAGTCGGGCCTAATGGAGATGTTTAGATTCACCGAGCTACTGGTCTCGAGAGCTTGCAAGAATGGAAAGAGAAAGTGGGTACGATTGCAATTGGAGGTCTGAGGCGCGGATTGCTGTGGTCGAAATCAGGTCGTGACGCGGCAGGGGGTCTCAAAGGAAGGAACAAAGAAAAATCGAATGAGCATGTCGTTCCTCGACTCTAAAGCGTGAAGGACTATCGGGCAGCCTTGTTTGTGGGGATCTATTTCGAGATCTTAGATGTCAAGAGTGTAGACACCACTATTTCCCGTCCCAAGGTTGCAATGCGGTGCGTGCCATCGTCTTGGTGCGTCAAACCCGGTTTGGACCGACACATGGGGGTAGCTCGAACCAAGGACGATAGACGATTAGGCAAGTGCGAGCGTCGAGTGACGGCCTTGAGAAAGTCCGGAACGCCTTGAAGTAGAGCCAATCTGGCCG
>OY101119.1:1598128-1650628 GCA_956465555.1 Nitzschia sp. pyKryTriq1
TCGACCTTTCAAAGCTTTCCAATGCACTGTCGGTTCCGCTTAAGGACTGCATGACATTGTGTTCTCCATGACACAAACAAAATGGCTGATGATACTGCCTGCCCTGCATCGTTCTTTCACTTGCTACTTTCACCAAATTGATTCCGTCCAGATTTCTCTCATACTCTGGATGGTCGTCTCTTTCGTCGACTGGCTCATGATCGATTGTATTCAACTCAAAACTGCTTCTGAGCTTTTCGCATCTTCCTTCGTTGACAAGTTCGGTGAGATGCCTGTTGTGCAGTGGCTGCATGGCTTCACGATGCATTCCGTCATCGAGCCCATGAAACTCTGTTTTACAATTTTCAGTTTCCCCGACCAAACTACATCTATCCAAAACGATTGTTGTACGATCCGGAGGCACATTTGATGTCCCTCCCCTCGTTGATGTTCGAGCTTGGGTACTTTCAACAAGAAGGCTTTTCCGCCGTAGATTTCGTTCACGAAATACATACTTATTCTTCTCGTGTTCGGCTTTGAATCTGTCCATGAGGTCGAAAACTTCTTCAATGGCAAAATCTGGGACTGTCCCACTGTTGTCATCGTTCTCTTGGAAAATATTCTCTAAGTGCGAGCTTCTTTCGTCGAAGAACAACTTGTTGCTATGTCTCGGGGTATATATTGGTGGCCCTGTAAGCTTGGCTTCGCGATTTGACTCGTTGTCAAACTGTTCAATATTTGGATCCATACCGCTGATCATACTGGTGTCTTGTGACACCGTGCTCTCGTCTGAAACAATATCGATTCCAAGTGCATCGCCGATACCTGCCGATTGGTCAAACGATCGATGGCAAGTTGAGCATAATCGTCCGTTTGGATTTTCTTGTTGCCCGTTGTTTGAGTGCATGATTTCTTCATCGAGTCTTGTTTCCATACAATGTCGAACGGAGGCTTGTGAATGAGATTCCCGTAATTTGTTATTATTGATATTTTCCACTTCCCGGCTTTCATCGGATTCGATTGTGGTTTGTCGTGAAAATGAATGCAAGGAGCAATCGTATTCTGATGAGGGCTCATTATCTCGACGTGACAGAGAGATACAGGTTTGACGACAATCCACACCGTCATCTCTTAGCTCATCATCAAACGTCGAAGAAGCACCGGCTGGGTGAGAAGCAGCAGCAAGAGAGAGAGCCTGGACTTCAAGAGGGTCGTAGAAACTCCAAACGCGTTGAGGCGTTGTACCGACCCTCATATTGGCAGGTACTGTACATTCATATTTGGCAAAGTCATCAGACTTTCTTTTAGAAGGAGAGTTTACATCACCACACGAGTATTGCCGGGACGTTTCGTTGGTCGATATCGAGTCGCCTCCCAGACTTGAGATTGACGACTCTCCGAGTGATGGTAGTCCGATGGTTTCTGGGGCCGGATGCGGCTGAGATCTGTACTGCTGTGGTATACTACTGCCAATCTCGTCTTCATCTTGGTCGCTTTCAATTATTCCCTGCTTTCCCCTGATCTTGGAGAATTTTTCTGGAGTTGGCAGCGTGTTATCACTGTCATCTCTGTGATCGAATGCAGTATCTCTTGATGCTGACCAGACAACAATATTTTCGATGGTTGATCTTGTCGATCCACTGTGTACCGATCTCATGATTCTTTCTGATGTTTTTATCCCAACAATGGATGCCCGAGTGAATTTTCTCAACGGCTTGGGCTCGTCGTTAATTTCTCTCTGGTTATTCTGAGACCTCGACGAGTAAACGGAAGCTGACGCTTCGCATTTTTTATTTGACAAACGAGCCCTCTCAACGATCGACTTCAGGACCAAGAATTTTGAAACCTCAATGGCCAAGCTTGAACTGTGTTTTCTGTCACTTAAGATTGACGTTGGGGCAACAATTGTGTCGATCGCATCTGCAACTTTGAATGTTGATAACTTCCTTTCCAGGGTCATTTCTGCTCCCTTACGTTTCTGATCAGCCAGAAAATGGCTATCGTCAAGGCTGGGGCATGATTGATCTCCATTCGACGGTTGGCTGGCCTCCTCGTCAGAAGGCAACTCTCGTTCGCGTTCCTCTTCCCGAAAAAAAAATAAAACCTTTTCCTGTTGAAGCACATCCACATCATCATTTCGAATACGAGGAATGCCTCGTATCGGTACTTCACTCTTTCCAAAATTTCGATGCGATCGATCTATATCAAGTCTGCCATGGTCGTTGCCAGAATATTTGAAAGTCCTGTGACATGTTGTACCAACGAGAATATTCCTTCGTGAGACGGCGTTTGATTGGTTGATTTGATCTACAGCCTGTTCTCGGTGTTTTTCCTGCTCTGATCGAAATTGCACCAAGGAAGACATATTAACCGAATCAAATGAATCATCCCGCACTTGACTTTCGTCAAAAGGTACACGTATTGTTTGATGCTTCAAAACATGTCTTGTAGCCTTTTGTTTTCCCAGTGACCGTTCCCTGTTGTCAACTGTAAACGATTTTGGAGGAACAGCTGATGGTGATGATTCGCAGCCGGCATCAAAATTGTTAAGCCCTGGTTTTGCTTGGCGGTGCATACCGGTATCGTTTTTGGGTGGTCGAGGATTCTCATCGAACGGAGTTTCATCGAGCATTATAGACGCCTCAACGTTTCTGGGCTCCATAGGGGACAACCTACGTTTGCATTCGTCCAACAGTTGTTTTCGTCTTGCCTCGCGTTCCCTTACAATAGTGGCGATGGCGGTTCTTCTGCTGCTTCTCATCCCAACAAAATCACCAGCTGGATAATTTTCTACCATAGCAATCCTAGACCGATAACAATCATAGGTCGACAAATAAATATTAGGAATCAGAGATGCAACTGGGGGGTTCTTGTACCGGTACATACCTGCCGCCTCCTGCCTCTCAGTTGATTTTTCATCGATCGAAGGAAGACGAGAGGACCGATAGAATGAAAGCACCTCTCATTTCTTCTGTCACACTAAACGCAGTACCGGTGTGGATACATGCTCGTACTGTACGAGTACCTGGTAGGCTTGCACGCCGACAGAAGAATTATTATTATCATCATCAGCGATGGGAGAGCTCGCCGATGCCATAACAAATACTGATATATATATGCCTCGATGACAAGTGTGAGACTCACTCCTCACAGAGTGTTGTTCGACAGTTAGTGCAAGACTGAATTGCCCAACAACGGACAGACGACCACTGACGTCACGGCCAGATCCCAAATCCAACTGACACGCATATTGATGGGCACCTTGTCGATGATAAAGGTGAGCTACGTAAATTATGGGGATGTCGCTATGGTTCCACCGAGTGGACAATGGACTGAGCGCAAGTTGGCATACACTTCACGACGAAGGAGTGTAAAGGTGGCCGTGTTGGGTTTCTCGGTGATGGGTGTGAGAGTACTAGGGTGTGGGAAGGGAAACGTGGTCGTCATGGTGGTGAAGTTCGGCGGGGTACGCGGAACGGTTTTACGTAGCTCTATTGATGTGCACCTTGTCGATGATAAAGGTGAGCTACGTAAATTATGGGGATGTCGCTATGGTTCCATGATTTGTGTGAGAGCCTTGGATATCGGCACGTGTAATGGCTGAATGCTCTGATTGGCGGAAATAGGATGGCTGGCGTGAGGGAGCAACGGTGCTGGGGTGTGACGTCACGGTGGGGATCAACAACGCACGCAGGATACAAGTAGCTCCGAGCCAGCGGTCCTCATCCCCGCCCAAGCCAGGCGGCAGTGGCAATCTGACAGAGATCATTTTTCGGTCAACATCGAAGCCGAATCACTGTTTCCCGCACGTAGAGCTTGTGCCTCACTGTCTTTCTTTCTTTCTTTCTTTCTTTCTTTCCTGGGCTTTTCTGTCAACCATTGTCTCTCAACATGCTGCATCCCCTGGAGAATCCCCTGGAGAACAGATCCGCCATCCTGGAGATTCTGCGCCTCAGATGCACGAGACGAACGAAGAACTGAGCTATGAGAAGAACTTTTGCTTCTGTGCTATGCTTTCCACAGAGATCAAGCTGGTTCCTCTGAGTATAGTAGATTATCAAACTCACTGTAAGTGTAGTACTGTAAGTTCTTATTGTTGTTAGAGGTTACTCCATAAAGTGAGCTTGCCATCCCTTGTTTCTTTCCCAGCCGCTCTAGCTGTTGGGATGACGGATCTTTGATTGATTAAAATGATTAAAAATTTCCCGTCGTCTCATACCGGTACCACTGGGGTACAAGGTACTGTACCAGGCGTACTGCTTCTGTACAGACAGGCCTTGCTACTGGTATCTACTTGTACCGTCACCTGTCACCTTACGTAGCGGTACAATGATGATGATTCTTCATGCGGTATTACCAAGGTACGAGTATTACAAGCGCATAGCGCATCACCGGGCCAGGGATCAATAAACACCGGACCCGGTGCCATCCATGATTGACCGAGAGATCCGTGATACTTGTCATTCTTTCAATCGTTTTATTCTTCATTCGCTCGGGCGTCCCTCTCTCGACTTCGGCGGACGACCGCTCCTCCTCAATTGCTATTCGTCTACCTGTACGCTTCGTATATGTTCAAGTATCTCAGTGCAGTAATTATCTTCGTCTTCTCTTTCTGCAATCTCAACCACTCGAGCTTAAAATTTTGTCGTTGAACGACTGATAAAATCCGCCATTGCTGGTATCTGGTATCGCAGCATATTACAATCACAGCCCTAGGGAAGAATCTGACTTTCGACCATGAGAACCAATAGTTCCTTATATTCCATAGCGACGTTGCTTCTGTTGCTATGGTCAAGTTCTGATGCATTCTCGATGAAGAATCATCTTTCTTCAGTATTCTCGAGACGAAACTGTCCAGACATGCACGCTGTGACTTGGCTGGGTATGTTTTTCGCTGAAGAGACTCCGAAAGAGGATCCTTCAGTAGTCAAGGGAGAATCCTCGACGCCCCCTCCGCCTATCGAGCTTGTTGCATCTGAAAATGAAAACTTTCTGAACGTGGTCGGAGCCTTTCTTGTTGACGCTTTCTGGTTGAATTCTGAACACCACAAGCTTGGCAACCCCTCAACGGTGTCAGCCGAAGCACGCATGAATTTGATTGTAGAGCAGTGTGCAGACTTGCAAGAGAAGTTTGGGGAAACGATGGGGAAAAGACTCTTCGATTCGTGCGTTTTTGGAGCTTTTGATCCGGAATCTAAAAATCTTCTGGGTGTTGCGACTGTTAAAGCTAGCTTAATGATGGGAAGGGAAATCATCGAACCTGAGAAGGCCGAAGCCATCGCGAAAAATGCAGTCGCTTCCCTCAGTCCAAAACAACGCAAACTGTTCAAAGCGGCTTCTTTGAACACGATTGCGACTGAATTGCTTTCACCTGACACGAAGGCGGTTTGTGTTCTCTCGAACCTCGCAGTTTCGACCGAGGTGAGGAGACGTGGAGTCGCTAGAATTTTGTGCAAAGAAGCAGAAGCCTTGGCACGAGATTGGGGATACGCGGAAATTCACTTGCTCGTTGAAAAGGAAAACACGGCTGCGCGCGGGTTGTACGAGGGCCGTTTGGGATACAACATCGCAGCTGAAGAGGAAGGTACTCCGGCCCTTCGAGCAGACCTTGAATCCGGAACCTTTCAGGAGGTTCAAGTTGATACGCTCATACTTGTAAAGCCCGTCTCGAACACCAACTAAGCCACTGTTATGACAAGAGGAGCAAGCGGTTCTTTTGTACTCGCAAGATCTCTCAAAAGTCTACTCTAGTCATATACTCATAAAATTGTCTGAAGATGAGCAATCCCAATGGCACTCTAGTACTTTACTCTTTATAGTAGGAGTAATTATACCGGTACATACGAATACAGCACGAGTTATGACGTTACTTTTACTATTTACTGCAAGAGTGGCGGCACCACCCCGAATGAAGCTGCAGAAATTAAAACAGACAAGATGTACGTACGAAGTAAGGTAACTGTACACGTGGAACTGATGACTTCCATGTACTCGTGCGATTTCACTGATTCCCAATCAATCAGCAACGCGGCTGATGCCACCTTCCAAAGCGGTAGACAAAGAGCGAGCGTTCATCGTTCTCAATCTTTTGAAATCCTGGCTTGATTCACCGCTCTCGATATTGCCGTATTTGACCACCATAGCTGCTCAGACGTAGTGTTTTGGTGCTTAGTAGTTTTGTGGGAGTGATCATGCGGCAACCCTAATCCTGTACTAACTTCACCTCTTTCGATTGGATTAAAATACTACTCTGAATCTGCTTTGGTCTACGACGATCATTTTTGGAGGCGCAATACGAATGAGTAGATCGGATTTTACTAATTCGTATGGAAGGTGCCTAAGGCACGGTTCGTGATCTCTACTGCGTAAGGTATTCTTACTTCGAAATCTTACCAATTTTACCCCTGAAGAAGAGGAAAGCGAGACGGTGAGAATTTGCTTCCGTACCAAACAAGTATAACTGCTACTCCTATATGAAACGTACAACACGGCATCGGCATCCAGATCTTCCAAGGTGTCGAATACACTCATTGTCTTTCCCTGAGCCGTTTCTCCTTCAACCGAAACTTGAGAGTCTCCCGACCACTTTTCAATAGTTTCCCTGGACACTCCAGCTGCCAATACCCCCTTTCCAAAAGGATCAGACACGACATCGGCTCCCAGCCAATTAGCTCGCTCAGCCAAAGCCTCAAAAGGACTGGCAGACGCATGGACTCCGTTGTCTCCGGTGTTGGGCTTACTCTTCAGACCTAGAGCTTTATACTTTTCGAGGATTTCCCTACGGATAGAACCCTTGGGAGCCGCATTGGGGTTGGTGGCTCCTTTGTTGCCAAAAAGTGATGAATTAGAAACAAGACCAATTGAAGCTTTTTAATTGGTCAGAGGACGTACCCAAAACTGAACCACGGAAATCTCCCCAGGACAACGTGTCGGTCGGCCATTGTACCGTGTAGTACTTGATCTTTTCACCAGGGTTACAGTAGGCAGCTCTCATGCTGAAAAAGCGTCAGTACCAACACTTGAAAAAAGCTGCATTGTTGCGCAACAGTATCGTTCCATATTCAATATTTCAAGAGCGTACCTCATGTAGAATCCATTGATGACATATATATCCCCGATTTTTCCACAATAAAAGCCACCGCCATACTTGATCAGGTCTTTGCCACTGGACAACTTGGACCATTCTTTGTTCAGGCCTTCGGAATCTAAGCCCAAGTGGGCAGCTGCATCCTTGGCGTTGTACACTTTTCCCGCTGCAAGAGCAGAGTCCCAAGACTCACCGAACATTTTCTCGAAACCAGCTTTTCCTTTTTCAGGAACGTTGAGCTCAGAGGGCTTCATCTTGACAGCCTTGCTCGCAATAGCACCGTAGTGGGTATCGATGTACATCTTCTTGTCAATTTCCTCAGCATTGATGGTGCCAGAGCCAGTGATGCGAATTCCGGAAGCTTTGAACTTTTCTTCGACAAGCGACTCAACTGCAGCCTCCTTTCCCTTGCAAGCATGCGGCTTGATAAAAACAAAAGCAGCGTTGGTTTTCCCAGAAAGCTGCACTTGCAGGTCGTTCGCTTGAGTCTCCAGAGCCTCTTTCGCCTGTGAGGCGTCATAGTAGACAAAACCGGCACCAGCCACTGCGACGGCAGACAACAGTACTCCTGCATTGGAGCCACCGCCACTACCACCACCAGAGAAAGACCGGGCACCGCGGAGCAGGCGCGGAGCAGAGTAACGAAGAGTGCGCGACAACATGGTTTTGACACAAAGGTGCAAAGGTGAAAACTGAAAGCATCTGGCTGCATTGCCATGGGCTGGTGGCTGGCTATTGCTTGTCTGGGTGCCGATAGCCTGCGCCGCGAAATCGAAGACGACGACGACGACGACGACTACCGGTACTCCTCATCATCATCTACTGTGGTACCGGTACCGTACGAGTAGTACACGTATGGAGTACTTGTACTGCTCTGACTGTAGTAGACTGACTAACTACTGACTACTGACTCCCGCGGCACTGACGTCATCGGGCGCGCAAAAAAAATTTGAAGGTGCTGGACCAGCCAGCTAGCACCGGGTGATAGATTACTGTATACCACCATACCGTTTCTTCTTGTAGAGAGGTCTACTATACTAATGGTTATAACCATACAGTACTACCCCAATGGTTTGAGGGACACTGACATGTCCATATCGGGTGGAGAATTCGTACGGGTGTTACGACCGAGCTGGTTTGGTTTCTTTGCTTCGACCCCAACTATGCGTCGCTACTGTACAGGGCAGCAAATCGTCATATTTCGAACAGCCGTGTCAGGAAAAACTGCCTCATACTTTCATAACATGTCATCGTCACCGCTGGGGCCACCGAAATTGCCACAGAAACCCACGAGTGAGACATGCGGATTCGAACAAGAGCACCAATGAGTTCCCCATGGTCACACACCAACCACTTACTTGTTGCAGGGACAAAATGTAATACGCGGGCACCGGCGCCTCTAAATAGACCATTTCGGATTCCTCCGTAAGCATAGGCTTGCTGCAGACAATCTATGATTCCTCGGTACCGGGTCACAGTGGATACAGTGGATGCTTGGTTTCGACCACGGTCAACCTGTAAGCGGAGCTTTGCCATATCTAGGGGAGACGTCAGGAAGGATGCAAGGCCTCCAGCTGAGGCACTGGACAATACGAGCCAGGGAAGTGCGAGTGTCGCTGATCCTGTAAGCTCTTTCGACCAGGATTTGAATCGCTCGTAGAAGACAAAATATAACGCCGAAAAGGGCCCAAAACTCATCAATGTTGCTCCATAGCCTCGATACATGCCATGTAGCCCTTCTGAGTACCAAATCTTGACGAGTGCATCTGCTCCACCAGTATACCGAATCTCGTTTGCGTGCCTCCCCTGAACTTGTAGTCGTTCCTTTATGACGTCCACCGGGACGTAGACAGTACAAGCAACCGCTTCAAGGGATACGAGAAGCATCTATGATGAGATCACGTCCAGATGCCCCCTGGAAGTTAGTATCAGAGGCACCCCTTACCTTCCGCAAGTAAACCACTGGCAAAATGAACGCCAAAACTATCTTCGCTTCTAGCAGTTCCGTCGTGACTCCCGTACCCTTGAAATGAAAAAATCCGTTCTTTGAAAATATCGTAGCTTTAAAATGGATAGTCATCTTAAATTGAGCTGTGACTCCCCTGAAAGCAAACAATGAAATGGGATATGGTGGATCAGCGAGACGTACCTACAGAGGTAAAGAATTGTTCCAGGTGTTCCTCCCACAATTACAGTACTGTCAACGTTTGAGCCTTCTGAAGTGAGTAATGTGGTTTTATTCTTTGCTGCCTGATGTGCTGTGCTATAACCTCACCTAAAACCACGGTATAGACCTTTGACACCTTCACTCGTGTACGTTCTCTTCAAACCATCAAATGGCCCTTTGTACCGCTGTTTTTGGTGGTCAGCCTGAAGCCTCGCCTTGACTGCCGTTGCACAAAGAGCGTTGAGATCCGATTTGAAATGCCACAGTTCCTTGAAGCAGCGCGGAGTAAATTACCTGCGATGAAAAATAGCGACATTTGGTTGGCTTTTATGGACGGGTACTCGTACTCAATATTGACTATTATTTGTCTCACCTGTATCCAATGGGTGCGTAGAGATTCGACTCAGAATTCCAGCAGCTGCTGATCCCAGCGCATTGGACACCATATTTTCCCATGTCGTCATTTTCGAATACCCACCACTTTCGTACGAAGGACTCTGAGTTTCGTCACTAGCTTCCTATTTTGCCATCCCCACAAAGATACAACGAAAAAAACAATGGTCTCATCTCATCAGAAGCTGATGATTCTAGTAGATATTCCTGTATTGTGGCAAACTAACGCCCAGCGACGGAACAGTGCGTGGGGGGTGCAGTTAGTTCATGTGTACGTACAGTAGCTGTACAGTACATGTACCTGTACAGTACTTGTACATACCTACCGGTGAGTCTTGGGGAATAACGTGGATTCCTGCAGACCAGGGGTCCATAGCGCGAAGAGCTCTTCGCGCGCTATGGACCCCTGCTGCAGACTCCACCTCTCTCACACGCGCCTTGTTCTCCGCACTTCCACGTGGAATACCTCATCTCCATAAGCTATCTACAAGTCCGTATATCCTTATGTACTTGGTCTATGACAGAGCGTGTGATCCCCGATTCGCCGTTATTTTCGAGTAAATTTCGAATTACTGGATCATCGGGGAAGTGCTCGCCCGTACCCTTTTTGGTGTGGGTGGGTGGGAAAGCTTTTACTCTACTATCTATTCCACTGATCTCGATGCTCGAATTGCGTCGATTTGCAGAATTGTGAGCTCTTGGCTTGTTTGCAGATCGATCTCAAGTAAACCTGCGAACACTCTTCGATTGCTCGCCGTCCTCATTCATCTCTGCCGCCCGCGCCATTTCTTCCGCACATCTACCAATCAGATTCATTTGATGGCGTCATCATTACTCTGTCTGTCAGGCGTGCGCCTTCCATCAAAAGCTCCATGCGGTCGGGCGTATTCTTATCAATTTATTGTAATAGAGCGATCTAGAGCAGTCAGTTGACATGACTCGGAACCGATCTGTTTCTACACCTATCCCTGACACCAAGATAGGTGTCAAGCTACAACTTGGTATCATCTCTACACAGTTCGAGATCACGATCAGAGTCATTGATTGATCGTGGAGTGAGTTGAAAAGTGGTATCAGTAGTACTGTATCATAATTTCTATTTTAGCATTTCGCGCAACACGCGATACTACGTGCTATTACTAGAAGTTTCAGCCCGTACTAGGCTCATAACCTGGTATTATCTCATGACAGTACAGTACTTATAATCTTCCCCCCACAAATATTGCGTGGTAGCAGACAGGACAGACAGTACAGTACGAACATAAACGTATTCGTACATTACACGCGTAAAACAAAGGACCGGACGCAACCACCAGGAGAGCCGAGAATAACGAGAAACGAGCGACACCAAACAAGCAAGCAACAAGCAAGATGCACCCAAATACACTTTACACTTTCTTTTTTCCGCCCACACTGTTAGCTTTTCATACATTCCAAACAAACGATCGGGATAAGAGATTATCTCGATAAAAGAGCAAAGAACAGCTGCGCGAACATGCGGGGCCAACATGTGTTTGGAGCGATTCTTTTGAATCTGCTAGTTTATTTGACTGAAGCTTTCGTACCACACCCCTCCTCCCATGGGCATGGGGCTCCGCGACCCTCCTTCACGGCGCTAGAAATTTCGTCTGGTCAGTCTGTTATCGTTGTATCGCCTCCAGGAGGCGTGGGCGAAGTAGCGGCTGTGAAAACAGCTTGTCTTGGGTGTTCTGTACGTTGGTTTGTTGTCTCGAAAGAGCAAGGATCCTCTGTGACCCTTGCGCCTCAAGCCCTTCAAGAAATATCCGACGCATCCGGATCTTTGGTTCTGGCAGGTGCGAGTGTGGAAGACCTAAAGGCAGGGGGTGAAGCCGTGGCAGCAGTATCCACATGGTGCTCCTCCGCGAACGGTATTGTTTGCACGTATGATGGGGCAGACGCCGACAATGAACTCAAAGCTGCTATTCAAGTCGCTTCCAAGGAGGCGGGAAAAGGTGTCAATGGGCCTCGGGTGGCTATTCTCGGAGCAGACGAAGATTTAGATGATGCGTATGAGGTCCAGTCAGATGACGGCGTTGCGCGCCTAGTGGGATCGATCTTTGGCGGCGGCCAGAAAGGTCCTGCAACCCTTGCCAGGGCGCTTGGGGGCAATCCCTCGATTGTACGTCACGGGGAACTTTTCGGTATCCCAGAGTCGTCCTCGGAATTCTCTCCCCTTGTTGGTGGCCCTCGCCGAGACCCTGTTATCACGGAAGAGTACACGATGAGAACTGTACGCGTGGATCCTTTCCTCGTTTCTGGGAACGTCATGACATCTTCGTCCCGCAAATCTTGTCGCCACGCGGTGGGCGAAGCAGCTGCGTTGCTTGCGACAGGTTGCCTGAAGACACTCTCCGAAGATGTCAGTATATCGTCGCAGCCAGGAACTGGTGTGTGGACCCTTGATCAATGGGAGGACGAATTCGATCGCGTCCGAGAACTTGTTGCTAGTGGCAAAGCTTCGACTCTGTTCAGTCAAGAAATGATTGTGGACGACACAGAACGACTGGCAGAGTGGCTTGCTACCAAGTGGGCACCTGCTGTTATGAGAACCTATGATATTGCAGCTATCCGTATCGGTGCCAGACCCGTGTCTTCCAGCCGTGTTGAAGGGTCCAAGGTGGAGATCGTTTGGCAAGAGCTTGTGAATTTCGAGACCATATGCGTGGGGAAAATGCTTCTAGAAGTGTCAGAATATGGAATAACTGCTTCAAGAGAAGGCGGCGATGCGGCAAAGGGATATGGCTCCATTAGCAAGAAACCATTGCCAGGTGAAGATGTTTTGGTTCGACGACTGGCTGATGCCGCCTCACAGAGTATCGAAAAGGGGCTTGCGAAGAAGGTACGTTGCAATCTACCGATGGTTTGACACCCCTTTCCATCCACTTCTCTCTAACACTTGTTCTTGTTATATTCTACTCTTATCATAACAGGTCCCTTCAAAGAAGCAAGCCAAATCTGGAACCGCACTGGCAGCTCCTGTGTCCTCTCTCCAATCCGCTGGATCCGTGGACCCATCACCGACGCCCAAGACCGCTGGGACTGGTCCCCGACAGTCGGGAGCCCGTCGATCTACACCCCGAACTCGCCGGGGTACGAGCGAAAAATCGTCTTAACTTTCAGGTCAATACTTTGGTCACAACTAGTTTTTCTCCATCCGATACCTAGCGCGATCTGCCCTCTGGATCCTATTTCATTCTTCACAGAGTAGATCGTCCAACATACCTTCGTCCAATAGGTTTTGCAATCGTTCGTTCCATGTCGATCCAAGGGGCGCCATCAACGTCATTAGTCGTGTATTACTTTGCGGAACAATCGAAATGGTAACATCTAATCGATGGGCATTCGACGGTAAAAGTTGTGGCTGGCTCTCCAATCGGCTCGGCCATTCGACCAAGGAGATGCCTGCACATGGTGGAAGCCAAAAGAAGTTACGACGTTGAAGCCTTAGGCGTGAGTTGCCATAATTCAACGGGAGAAAATCTCCAATCAAACTTACAGTTTTCAAAGACGTGATCAAGTTGCAAGGGCTCAAAGTTGATGGGAGAAGTTCCAGTAAGTCGATATAGATCCATATGGTGGATTCTAGTAGAGTGATCGAGTGCGGAGAAAGCGGTGAGTGGCGAATTCCACGAGGCAACGCCCACTTCCGTACAAGTACACACGTATACACCGAAACTAACGACTCACTCTTGCTGTTTCGCAGTAGATTCATCTTGATAGCTGTATGTATTGGATAACAAGTAGGTTGGCGAGGTAACACGAAGTGTTTGGTCATCGTCATTGTTCAAACCTAGTTTGCAAACTACAAATCCTCGCGCCAGCGTTGTCTTTCCGCATCCCAGATCTGTTTGTCACCAACGCGTGAGCATGTCATCGTCATGTTCACCTGGGCGTACGAATTGCACACATTATCATGTATCATAATTACGTACTTACCTCCATCTAGGAACAATACATCGGGTGGAGTGGCGAGAGCAGCCAACAAGGCGCCGACCTCCTCCAAATCTTCAGGGGTTGGAACGGATAGTTGAAGCGTGAAAGTGGATGGATCAGGCAACTTGGACGATAGCGCCACTTGAGTATCGGAAGCGACTGATCCTGGCCTATATTTCTGCGAAGCATGTTTGTACATGTATGTACCGGTATGGTGCGTGGTAACCGGTCGTCCCGTCCACACCCGTCTTGAAAGCGGTTGCAATCCGTGGACGCCGAACGAGAGCAACAGGGCAGGGTGGCTCACCAATGTCGTCATAGCGACGAGTTTTCTTATTGCACCCAATTGGGTCATTTGCGATTTATGCTCCCGTATGTGCGTACCGGTAGCAAGGTCGATGAAGTGGAGACGATCCGACGAAGAATGCTGCCCACGAGCAGAATGAATGATTGTATGAATCGGCACTCGGCACGAGCGTTGAGATGGTGGCAGTGTTAATCAAACACAGTATGCTCCGATGTGTCTACTCGTGCAGTCTACTCTACTAGTAGAGAGCAGCTCTACGCTCTCTACTCTCTACTCTCTATACTCTACTCTACTCTGCTCTCTACTAGCTACTCTACTATATCGTAAAGCAGCGAAAAAGTGCCGTCTATTTTAGTTGCTACATACCTTAACGGTTGAGAGCAATTAATCTCTCTCCCGCCGGAACGATACCATCCACTCCAGACAGTCCAATTGATTGACTCAATGGACTCTTTTCACCCGTACGGGATCATCAGCGCTAATCTGCACATCTACAGAGACGATGGAACCGGGTCCTGTGCTTGCATCCTTCGTCAAGCTCGCTAGCTTTGTTCAACAAAAGATCGGGCTGCTGCCAGCTAGCACGGAGAATAGCGAGCTTTTCTTCCATGCATAGTAGAGAGTAGTCTACTCTCGCTGGTAGTAGAGTAGCTACTAGTAGAGTATTAGTAGTTAGTAGTAGAGTGTGTTTTGTAGGCTTTAAAGCAAAAAATTTTTTTTAAGTCCCCGGTACAAGTACTAGAATTTACCCTACGTTGGGAATTGTGTTCAAGTCTACAGCGCTCCTGGATTTTCACAACCAACAACAACAACAAACTACAATCAACCATGGCGACGATCCCGCTGACCGAACCTCTGAGCATCCTCAGCTTGATTCACCTTTGAATTATTCGTTTGAATGCAGCATTGTGTACACTGGTGGAGTACAACCGCCCGAGTACCAACTTCACCTGTTCGAGCTTGGTTGTGTGCGTGTCCATGTGACAAAAAGTCAAAAATCGCTGATCATGCCGCTGCTGATCCCATCGTCTGGACTGTTGTCACAGCTTTCCCAGGCAACACTGACTTCCGTCGACTTGCCGTCAGTCGATAACAACTCTCAACGGAATCTTACAGCCGAAGATATTAATTTGAAAATACTACGAATTCAATTAAAACATATGTGAAATGATGCTCAAAAGGGATCCAGGTGGAAACCGCGCGCGGTGGGTTGTATGGTGTCTACTATACAAGCTTCCGGAGATAGTTGTATGGTGCCAACCATACAGCCAACTGCGATACGTTGTATGGTGGATACCATACAGTGCGTATATAGGCATTGTATGGTGCTCACGATACAACTGTGTTTAGTCGAATGAATCTTGTAAAGGAGACACAGGCAGTCGTGGGAGTAAATTTTGGTTGATGTGCAGGGGGTGCAACGGGTGCATCTCATAAGTGAGCCCTGCAACAGCGGTGCATGACCCTCCTGGTACTGATTCTACATACATAAAGGTCTACTACCATAAGTACAGTACCAGTGTACAAGTACAGTAGAGGTACTCTGGTAGATTGGGGTTTCCCGCCGCGCGCCCCCCCTTGCTTATTTGTTTTTAGTCCCGTTTCCCGGCCCCTGCAGTCCTGCTTGACGGACGTCGGACAGTCCTTCCGATGCCGACCGAACGATTTAGATTGCGAGAGCCTACACGTACCGGTACAACCTGCAACCGAAACCAAGCAATGCTGCTGGCTGCAAATGAAATAAAAATAAAAACAAAAATAAAAACAAAAAACTAAACTGAGAACTGAGCAACAAGATAGAGTTCCACTCTTACTCCTTTTCGATAGTCGACACACACTAGTCTACGAAGTAGTCTACTACCGGTAGTTTCAACTGCTACAGAAGGACAGAAGAAAACGTTCCATAGATCCCACAAACCACAACCACAAAGATGAATGGAATGGGAATGCGCCCTGGGATCATCATCCTGCGCGAGGGAACCGACACCTCTCAGGTACGTTGCGTTACGTTACGTTACGTTACGTTTCGTTGTGCAGTACGAGTGCGAGTGCGAGTGCGAGCACGAGTGCGAGTGCGAGTAAAGACCATATGAGATGCTGCACGCGTGACAAGCTCAACGTGATACATCGACGTTGACATTCACATCGCTGACTCGCTGCCACCGTGCCGTTGTTCATTTTCTCTTCTTACGAATACTTTGCGAGTAGGGAACTCCTCAACTGGTGAGTAACATTAATGCCTGCCAAGCGGTCGCTGATGCCGTCCGCACCACCCTAGGTCCTCGTGGCATGGACAAGCTGGTCGCCACTGGCCCGAAGACAGTGATTAGCAATGATGGTGCTACAATTATGAAATTACTAGAAATCGCCCATCCAGCCGCCAAGACGCTGGTGGACATTTCCATGAGTCAAGATCTAGCAGTGGGTGATGGTACCACTTCGGTCGTCCTCTTGGCGGCAGAAATACTGACCAAACTCAAGCCTCTGGTCGAAGAGGGCATGAGCCCTACCCGCATGATTCAAACCATTCGCCAGGCGGGCCGTCAAGCGGTCGAAAAAGTGCACTCTTTGGCGGTACAACCCGATCGGGAAACAATGCTCCTGAAATGTGCGAGCACCGCACTCAACAGCAAACTCATCTCGAGCCATCAAGATCTGTTCGCTCCAATGGTAGTAAGTGCAGTCACAAAATTGCACGCAACAGGAAACCTAGATGAAATCCAAGAATGGATCGCCATTAAACGCATTCCCGGGGGCGACGTCCGACAATCTTTCTTGGTGGATGGCGTCGCTTTCAAGAAGACTTTCTCGTATGCGGGTTTCGAACAAATGACTAAGAAATTTGCGAATCCCAAAGTATTGTTGTTGAACGTTGAATTGGAATTAAAGTCGGAAAAAGAAAATGCCGAGGTTAGAATCTCGAGTCCCTCGGAATACCAATCCATTGTCGACGCAGAATGGCAAGTCATATACGACAAATTGGATGCATGTGTCAAAAGTGGAGCCAATATTGTTCTATCCAAACTACCAATTGGAGATCTTGCTACGCAATACTTCGCTGACCGGGGACTCTTTTGTGCAGGACGGGTCACCGACGGAGATTTGAAGCGAGTAGCAAAGGCGACCAATGCAAGTATTCAAACAACCACCAATGGACTTACCGAAACGGTATTGGGAACCTGTGGAATATTTGAGGAACGCCAAGTAGGAGACGAGCGATTCAACATTTTTACCGAATGTCCCTCGACGTTAACTTGTACCATTGTCCTCAGAGGTGGAACGGAGCAATTCATTGCAGAAAGTGAACGCAGTGTTCATGACGCCTTAATGGTTGTCAAACGGACCATCCAGTCAGGATCAGTCGTGGCGGGAGGTGGGGCTGTGGAAATGTGTGTTTCCAACTATTTGCGTCGACTGGCATTAGAAATTGAAGGCAAGGAGCAATTGATTGTGTTGGCCTTCAGTAAGGCTCTTGAAGTCATCCCACGTCAACTGTGTGACAATGCGGGCTTGGAATCGACCGATATTCTCTCAGCGCTGCGTCGCAAACATGCCCACGAGGGAGAAGACGCGTGCTGGTATGGGGTCGATATTGAAGAGGGTGGCATTACGAACACCTTCGAATTGGGAGTTTGGGAGCCCAGCGATAATAAGATGAACTCGTTCGAGTCGGCGACAGAGGCCGCGTGTGTAATTTTATCCATCGACGAAACTGTCATTAGTCCCCCGTCGCAAGATCCGAATGCACACGCAAGTGGAATGATGGGTGGCGGCGGAGGCGGAGGCGTTGGAAATATGATGGGCAACGCTATGGATATTGCAAACAGTGGCGGTGCTAGAAGCGGTCAATTGGGCCCGGGTGTTTCCTACATGAAGGGTCGCGGAGGAGGCTAAACATACCGAGATAATCTACATTAGAAACAGGCGCGCAAACATAGCAGAGTTGCAGTGCTCAAAACTCGACTTGTACTACAATCATATTTCTGCTTGGATTTGATCAAATCCCCCAGAATCTTGCAACTGATGGCATGAAACGATTGAAAGGAGTTGTTGGAGGATGATAGATGCAGAAGCGACGGCAAAGCAAACAAAATCGATGAACAGTTGTATTTGTTATACGAGTACTTACATCCATGGCGTGGTTCGCCAACCAGTCAGCTCGTTTGTTTTCAGCGCGCGGAATGTGTCGTATTTCAAAGTATTCCAAGCCCTTTGCCACCTCTTGGCAAGAATTGAAAAATTTCTTGAGTGATGGTTCTCTACATTGGTATCGTCCCGTCAGTTGCCGCACAATCAACTGTGAGTCGCCTTCGACAATCAGCCGAGAAATCCCGAAGGATCTGGCGCATTTCAGCCCAACCCTACGAGTAATTGCAAAAAGGGGAAGCAGGTTAGTTTTGCCCCGGCTTTTCATGTCAGAGGTGCATGAACTTACAATAGCCCCAGGTATTCAGCCAAATTATTAGTGGCGGCCTCATGATGGAATCTCCACCCACACCAGATTTCTTGGCCACTGTCGTCATATATCACCATTCCCGCGCCCGCAATCCCTGGATTCCCCCTCGATCCTCCATCGAAGCGGAGTAGGTAGGTTCGTGATGGATCGATAGCAGCTGAAAAGGAAGGTGGATCTGGCTGTCTCCATTGACCATCCTCCGTTGGATTCCGGTCGAGATCTTTCATCGGGTCACTGATATTCAGATCGCCATTTTCATCTAATTCGACATTGAAGGATTTGCGCGTGGCAAGTGCTTTGCTCGCCAACTCTATACAAAGCGCATTTTCCGTCGTAGGAATTTCTGCAATGGAAAAGAAATCGAATTTTTGTTCCACTTCCCGTTCTTTATCCAGAAGCAAACGTAACGACTCTTTGTTCACTTTAAAGACACCACGAATCTGTTGGGCGATGACATCACTCGATGTCTGAAGAAGTAGTCGCCTGATACCGATTGTTTGATGTATATACTCCATGCCAAGTATCACTCCAGTATATTCCGCTTCAAACAGGGTGCGATCTCCGGCCATATACATCCCACCGGACCACAGTTCCTTATCCGTGTCCGGGTCGTACAGGGCCAGCCCCACGCCCAACCCACCACTTTTCTGTGTGGTTTGTCCTTTCACGCGAAGGACGTACAAGGTGTTCGTATCAAAAGTCGGAACTACTTTCGAAGTGCCATTCTCACCGTCACCTTCATCGAGGACTTTTATCAGCCGGTTGGTCAACATGATCCGATCTCCCTTGGTTTTCACTCCACGAGAGGCGAGCTCGCCCCTGAGCTCTAGCGTTTTCATCTGGAGGACATCCCTTTTCGTTAGATCAGGGTTTGATACGTGTTGACTGGAACGCCGGGAAGTCCTACTACCAGGATACGGCGCGGCCCTTGGGAATCCTTCCATGATTGCCTTGACGCGTTCCTTGGTCAACAGGGTGATCGCCGAGAGGCTGCGCTGATGACACTGAGAGGGAAAGTGCCTTGTCGAAGAAGCGAGACCTGCCATATGCCAGGCCGACGTCATTCGGCTGCGCGAACTCAAGGAAGTAAGGACTATAGACATGACGAGGGTAGTAGCAACTCCTTTAAGTGCTGGCCGAAAAGAAATCTTCGGCATCACGCTATTGCCTTCCGCATCTGACTGCGAATAGATGTCCCAGGTCCGCCCAGTCCCAGAAGTTTTTTCAAGATTGAAGAACAGGTCCACACCACCAGAGCACCTCACCATGGACCATGGTCCTTTTTTATTGCGGATTGCGGTCCATTTTTTGCTCTTTTTGTCCGGATTTTTTATATTGCGAAGAAGTCGTCGCAATCGAGTCTGACCACCAGCCGGCCGGCGCGATGGCACAGGCGCCAACTAACCCTCAACTCTCTCGGACACACTGTCGACCGATGATGTAGTAGATGATAGAATAATTCGCTGGCCTATGTCCCTAGTCGATTTTGATTTGCATAGCAAAGTCGTCCTCTTTCGGGAATACCCTGGGGTACATCTCCTTGCCTTGTTCTCATCAAGGTGTAAAGGGATGGCGGGTGAGTTTTTAAAAGCTAACTAATCTAGAAATCTGAAGTTGCGATTGTCGTCGACTTGAGCTTGCTTTTGCCAGGCTCTTCGAGAGACAAAGCTTGTGCAAGAGTGCTTGCGTTCATTCTTGGCTCTCTAGCTCCTGGTCATTGGGAGTCAATCTTCTAATGACCCAATCTGCTTTCAAGTATAGTGTGGGCACCTAGCAGGATATATTATGGTATCATAAATCATAAATATATGTGGTCATAACGGTGTGGTACAGTAATTGTTAAGTCTGGCCGGTGGTCAGACTCGATTGTTGGCCAGAAACGCGCTCGTTCGACGTTCGACTTCAGGAATGGTGATGACGTACAAGTACGTGTACTGTACATACGACGTTTTAGAGAACACCGGATATTCACTATTCCAACTCTCTATCGGTATAGCGAGTAAATACCGTACCAGCCTCTCTACTGAGAAAGATGATTCTTGGACAATCAGATTACATTCGATTCCCTTGCATTTCGACCCGAAATCCTGATACGATGCTTCGATTTTCGCTTCTCCTCCTCCTTCTTTTAGGGGTTTCTCGGCAAGTACTGGGGTTCTCCATTTCCTCTACCAAGAAGGTGGGACGATGCCAACCGCCGGCACACCAAGTGCGGACATCGCCTCTTTTGATGGGACGTGCCGCTGCCGTTCGAGCCGCAACCAAGTCAAAAACTGACGCCAGAAAGGCCAAGGTAAACGCTGTTTTTGGCAAACGTATCATAATGGCGGTGAAGCAGGTAAGACAGACCTCAGCCGATGAAATCGCTTGAAAACATTTATCACACAAGCACCACACAAGCTTATGAGATTTTCCGACCAACAAATTTTTTATCGGTAACTACCAGGGAGGCTCCGACGATCCAAATGCCAACCGCTTGCTGGCTGATGTCATCAAGGCAGCCAAGGGTAACAGCGTTCCCGTGGATGTAAGTACAACTTTTAGGCCAAGACATGAACAATCCATCCACACATGTCTCTAATCAGGAAAGCTCCCCCAACATTGTTTCCATAGAATATTAATCGTGCGATCAAACGGGCTACGGAGGGAACTGTTGGTGACTTCACAGCTGCCACATTTGAAGCTTATGGATTCGGTGGAGCCAGTTTTGTCATTAATGTATTGAGTGATAACGCCAATCGGGCAAATGCCGATGTAAGATCGACTGTCAACAAACGAAACGCTAAGATTGCTGAATCGGGATCTGTATTGTTCATGTACGACCGAAAGGGCAAGGTGGAGGTTGGAGCCGTTTTGGACGAAGAGACACTTTTGGATGCAGCTATCGAAGCTGGAATCGACGACTTCTCGCTGGAAGAGGTAAGAGGACTGATAAACAACGTGTTGTCTACCCGCATCAACAAGCTGTGAATGTGGGACCTCGGCTCATAGTTTTGCTTCTCGACAATGTCTAGGGCGACACCGAAGGGACATCCTTTGTTTACGTAGAGCCTACAGATTCAGCTGCCATGGCAGAGGCCATCAAGGGCATGGGGCATGAAAAATGCAAGATGTCGCTCGTCTACGTGAGTAAAGCGCCTGTGGAGTGCTCAGAAGCAGATTTTGAAAAGAACATGCAAATTATTGAAGCGTTGGAAGAGCTTGACGATGTGGACAGTGTGGAACACAACATGTCGAATTGAATTGAATTGAATTGAATCATACCATACCAGTAGACCGTTGGAATCACCACAATAATTTATTATATCTCTAGTGCCATACTTTTCGCTGCTTTCTTACGCAGTAGTCTAGAGAGTACGATTTTTCTAGGCGTACTGTTCGCTCTTTGCTTCAACTTTCGTAATAATAACTTTCCCAGCACTTTCGGCGGGTGCAACAAGAGGCCCCTTGTGAGCAGGTTTTCCTTTGAATCCAAATCTTTGAAACATGCGTTGGTCTTCATCAAATTCCGGATTGTCTGTCGTCAACAACTTGTCTCCGTTGAAGATCGAATTGGCTCCAGCTTGGAACATGAGAAACTGCTCGGCATGATTGAATGACATGCGGCCTGCCGATAATCGTACCATTGTACGAGGCATCACGATACGGGCAGTGGCAATCACTCGCGCCATATCAAAAGCATCAACACTATCAATGACGTCGGCGTCTCCAAGTGGAGTCCCTTCGACTGCCACCAGTGCATTGATGGGTACACTCTCGGGATGTTCTGGAAGGGTTGCCAACACGTGGAGCAAGCCTACTCGGTCGCTCTCTTCCTCACCCAAACCAAGAATTCCACCGCAGCAGACACTGATGCCAGCATCACGAACGTTGGCAATAGTCTGCAACCGATCTTCATAGGACCGAGTGGTAATGACATTCGGGTAGTGCTCTGGAGAAGTGTCCAGGTTATGGTTGTAGGCGGAAAGCCCAGCCTCCTTGAGCTGCTTGGCTTGCTCGGCAGTCAACATGCCAAGAGTGCAACAGACTTCCATTCCCTATAGAAAGTAGGAACAAAAAATGAGCGAGCATGACCGGCGCACGACCAATAAAGATGGATACACCCTCGAAGCAATACGGCGATTACCATTCCATTGACTCCTCGGACCATTTCCAAGATATGATTGAAGGCGTTCTTCTTGTTTCCCAGCTCTCTCCACGCAGCCCCCATACAGAAGCGAGTAGAACCAGCTTCTTTGGCGCGGGTAGCCGCCTCCAACACCTCCTGAACCTTCATGGTCGGTGTGGGCTTGACGAACGTGTTGTGGCGTGTCGACTGGGAACAGTACGAGCAGTCCTCGGTGCAACCTCCCGTCTTGATGCTCAATAGCGTGCACTGCTGGACCTCCGATGGGTCCCAATACATGCGGTGGACGGTACTGGCACGGTACATAAGCTCATGGAAGGGCAGGCCGTAAATATCGGCAATCTCTTGCTTGGTCCAATCATGGCGGACGGTGGCCGTGACACCTCCCATGGTACGAGACTCTTCTTCTTCGTAGAGAGCATTGCGTTCAATCATATCGTTCGGAAGCCGCTGCGTGGAGGTAGGCGCTGGAGGCATCGCCGAGTACCGATCGACCACAACCTTCCGAGACACAGGTTGAGGAACTGTCGACAAAACGCGGAGGGACATTCTTCCGACTGGATGCTGGGACCCTGCCGACGCAACTCGGCGGACGGCTTGGGAGAGCGCGAGACGTGATACTGAAACCATCGTATTGTGTCAGCTTTCCCTTTTAAGGATGACAATAAAACACTACGACTTTTATACCAATTCGGCGAAGTTGCTTTCAATTGAGACCACTCCGACGCGAGGTCGGGGTGATGCAAGTGCTGTACAAGTACAAGCAAATACGTTCGTACGGAGTAACAGTACCCGGTACGGTATTACGGGGAGCCATCATCGGCCTTCTTGTTGGATACAAGACGTATTTATTGGATCTTTGGAGCAACTCCTGCTCCTCCATCATCATAAAATGTACATGCGCGCATCATCGAGAGATCATGCGCGAACCACACGCGCAGAAGACGAACTCCGTTCGTACCGGTACGTAATTAATCAGGAAAATACAACCGTAGTAGTATACCCTTTTATTATCCCTACAGTAACCACAGTCTACGTGGTCGTACCATCCTAGTATGGGACGGTATGAGATCGCATATTATGCGCATTTTGATAGGTATGAGATACAACTCGAAGTAGCACGTGCAGTCGTGTTTTTATGATGAAAATACAATCCGAACCACGCAGAAAACTCGCAAAACTGCTGTCAAAATACAACTTACTGGGACCCCTCGCAAGGCAACAACACCGAAGTGGTACCCGTACACTATCCATACAATGCCGTCGTCGTTCTTCTGACAGTGCCTTTCTTGTCGACTACCTAGTGCATAGGGCAAACAAAACAGTGACAGCCTTTCTACTACTATTAGGATCACTGCCGTTCTTCCAGCATGGGGCAGCCTTTTTAGAACTGCTGCCTTAGAAGTGAAAGCAATTTACGACTCGACAATGTGACCCTACGCATCTTTCTTGTTGACTACTACCTCGTGCAAAAGGCACATCACTTTTCTACAGTAATTTGACATCTCGTCACGAAAAGCACTTCATTAAACTGGAGAATTGACGTTTATTTCTTCATAGTATTAGGAAGATAATGGTTGTGGTGGTTTATTGTTGAGTGTTGTACCGGTAGGTGGTTTGATGTTTGATGATATGTTGCTCCTCGTCGTCATTTTGCTTGTTGCGCGTATGATTCTTCCGATTGAAGAGCGAGTTGATCGTATTCAAAATACAATTGCATATTGTAGGGAAATATTTAAAATAAGGAAATGTTTTGGTAGTTCCTCCTGATCAGAGCATGATGGCTCCTTGCCAAACCACCCAGCAAGTATTGAAAATAGTACACCGTTGTTTGTCAGCAAACTTCTTGTTTCTGTTCTTTTGAGTGACTGATCTCAGTCTAGCCAGCCGATCGTACAAGTAGCTCCAGTCTTCACTTATCTAAAGCAACTCTTTCGATGGTTAGGACTTCAAGTGAGGAGGAGTCTTGTTGTCGTAATGTCAGATGACGTCATCGAGCCATCTGGTACTGTACTTGTATGGTATCAATTGAGAAGAAAAGGGTGAAAATTTCTTAGCTACAAGTACCGCTTCAGGTACAGAATAGTATACGGTACGGGTATGTAAGCGTAAGGTATTGTAACTCAATACCTTAGACGAGTAGCAAGACTTAAGTAGTAACTCGTCATGAGGGTGGAGGCTAGTAAATCCCAGGAAAATTCACTATACAATCTGTTGCGATGGAACGCACAGGTGCGCCCCAGTCGATCCAACACGCATTTTAGGAAGGAGTAGGAGTGCCCTACTAGTGCTGTACAATAGTCAATTGATTTTCCCGGAGACATTGTATGGAAGCGATAAGATTACATGCCGTGAAATGCGTCCCAACGCCACTAGACGGTATCCTATCTACGATGCTAGTGTACCGTGTAAAACAAACAACAAATACGTCCATCGACGCGTCCGGGGTGGGTAGTATTTTTTCGCTAGTAGACAGGTGTTTACTCTTGCAATGCTGCACGCTTCGCCTTGTGCTTGGCAATAGATGCTCCTGTACCTCGGACCTTCTTTCCCTTGTTCTTGGCCTCTTTGATGGCCTTACGGGATTTTTCCTTCTTCTCCGCAACTCCCTTTGTTACCAGTCTGTGCTTTGGCTCGAACTTAATCATGGACTCCTCGTTATCATAAATAACACAGAAGCCTGTGCTCTTGCCTCCACCAAACTTGGTTCGGAAGCCGAAAAGAAGTGTCAGCTTGGTGTCCGCCTTGTACATGCCCGCAAGGAGGTCGCAAAGCTCCGACTTGGCCACATTCGCTCTCCCCGGATGAATTACATCAACAATCATCTACAAATAAAAAGACTGATGTGAGAAAACAAGATATCTCAAAAGTAACGGGTGAAGCTTCCTGGTTCTGAGCCTCAACAAGCGCAGCGCAACATGTCGTGATAACTACCACCCTAATTGACACACCTGCTTTCGGGAAAGAAGCGGATTGCGCTTGAATTTGCGGGTCTTAATAATAACAGCGTCACTCATGGTATTTCAGTTTTACAATCAAGAAAACAAGAAATACAAGGCTACAGATCGAGAGAAGATGGGAACGACAATGGCGTGCCCCGTCCTTTCGTTGTTTTAGAGTACCCAGACTACTTGTACAGTCCGAGCGAAAAACCGTGGTGGGTAGCGCTACCGTTACGGCAGCATTCCAAGTAAAAGGAAAGAGGTAAGAATAGTACAGAATTAGATTTTCAGAGAGACTAAGTATGTTCATTTCGAAGTTCAGCTAGGAAACCCGGATATTATTTTGATTCTTATGATGCCCAACCTTACCGTACGAGTACCCGGTACGCATACTCGTACCGGTGGGGTATGATGCCATCGACGGCGATCGGGAAACGAAGGCCTGTGTCTGTACTGTAGTGGTACCTGGTACTGTACCGGGTACCGGTATGACATACAAGTACGAGTAGTGTTCGTTGATGGAATAGACTTCACTTGTTCATTCACGGATCCCATATGTAAAGGGACTCGTGTCTGTCCGTTGTATGATATTATTTGAACAGTATCAGTACCGCAGGTAGACCGTACCGGTACTGTACAAGTACGTAGAGTACCGTACCAGGTACAGTAGACTGCTCCTGCCTGTCTTCTGTTGTTCTTGTTGTCTGTTGTCATCTTTTTCTGTTCTCTCGCTTCTACTGTATCTCTCTCATCTCGCATCATCATCGAACTGCTGGTTCCTTTATTCTCTCATACAGCGCAGCGATCGTCCTCCTTTCTTTTCTCAGCCTCAACATCGCATTCTTCCACCAAAGATCTTGACTCTTGGTTCAATTTTCTCAAGTACTGGTACTTGCAAGCTTCACGACGCATTTATTTGGATAAACTTCTCAATTCTCAACGCTCGTCATTTTATTTTCGTTTCGTGACGAAGATAGCCCAAGTATGGCTCCCCGACGACTCTCTTCCGGTGGACAATACATGCTAATTGTTTTATCACTTGCTCTGGTGGCTGTATTCGCGGCTCCACTTGTTTCACTTCGTCATCCAAATAATTTGTCAGAATGGAACGAGCATCGACATCTTCAAGTGACCGGAGCGTTGGATTGGCCCTCCTCGAATCCTCCGGCCCATGATAGCGATGATGTACCTACCCAAGACCAGCGGACCCAAGAGGACACTGCATCTGCTGGCACTCCTCCGGAAGTGTCGACGATGACGCAATCGGGATCCAACACACCGACAGACGAAACAAGACTTGGCGTCAATGCAAATGACGTCGACATGTCACGGCAAAATAGTCACGTCACCCTTGGAACCATACTTTTGGTGATACTTGCATTGTCGATGGTTGTGTTTGTTGTTCTTGTTTTCAAAAGACGGCAAGAGTTGGCGCGATGGCGAGAATACAGAACACATCAAATTTTGCGAGCTCAAGATGAAGCCTTTGACACCAATTATGATGAAGCATTTGATCTAGAGCTCGTGGAAGGATCTATATCTTGAGAATGGGAATGACACAGAAGTCTAAGGATGGTCCACCGATGAATTTCCCGAGTATGCTACTGTTGGAGAACCCGTTTTCTTGATACCAAATCAGCATGCCAGGTGGTCTGCCTGATCAGTTGACGCGGTCTCCTCATTGCCCTTAAAGTACTCGTACACCGGGAGCATCACCTGAAGAGGGAAGTGTTTACTTTGCAGGTCGAAATTTTATTTGTCGGCTTTCCTGGGGAAGGTCCGGAGAATGGATTCATCGAACAACTATTCCTGGCGGAGCTCGTCATTGGAGAAAAGGTCATGTATAGACAAAGATATACATACCGGTACGAAGTACGAGTATACTTTAGCAGTAGTATTGTACCCAACCAAGTTTCACTTTCTGGTGCAGCGAGAAGACTCTAGACTAGCATTTCAATATGAAATATGAAAGGAAAGCTGCTGATAGCAATACGAAATTAAAACATTAGTAAAACATATTACTATTGGGGTGGTGTGTGTCTTCTTTAAAGGTTTCAGTACTGGTACTGTCTGGTAGACTACCTGTATTTACAGTAAAGTGCGGCACGGTAAACTTTATAAAACAAAGAAAACGAACACGTACAGCCTTCGTTCCTAGGCGGCCTTCTTGTTGGCCCGCTTGACTCGACTGTAGGGACCGATATCAAGCTTGAAGATATAGTCATAAATAACACCACTCCACGAGTTATAAGAATGCAAATCGTCATAAAACTCAGGAGCCATACGCCTCACCATGGGCAGCTTAAATCCGGGCACCCTAGGGAAATCGTGGTGTTCGTTGTGATAACCTTTCGAGCAATTATAAGAGACAAAAAACCGATCGATGAGTAAAATCGTTTTGGACGAGGAAAAGAATACAAAGAAACGTTCCTACGGTGTTCGTAAAATACCAGGTACAGTCAAATCAATAGACAGGTACCGAACCGTCGGGGACTTACCGACATTAAAGGTGACATAGTTCAAAAGTCCATAGTATGAGTATGTCTCTTGGCCCTCTTTGAAGACGTAGTGCTCCGAGATGAAGTGTCCGGCAACAGGGTGGATGCCCATGCCAAGGAGAGTTGCGGCCAAGTTAAAGATCAGAGCCTTGACACCGAAAAAATACGCAAAAGCAATATCAAAGGCAATCGTCGTTGTGATATTTGCAAGCTCGTGCAAACACATGGGCTTGGGATTCACCAGGAGCGGACGCAGCGCATAAAAGGCTGGCTGCAGGATAACCCAGAGGATCTTTTTGAGAGTCGTGTTGAAGGTTTGCCCCTCCCAGTCGGTGGGGACGTCGACGTCGATGACATCGACTCCTTGCGAATAGTGGTGTTCCAAGTGGTACTTCTTGAAGGTGACGCACGAGGGCAGGCCTTGAGCGCAGTTGGCAACCATCCCCAGCAATTCGTTGTAAATCGTCGTTTTGAAGCACAGGTTGTGGGACAATTCGTGGTTGCCGAGTGACAGCCAGTGCGTCAACGTTCCCCCCAGCGACCAGCAGAGGAGGAACCACTTCCAGCCATCTAGATTCGTGGCGTAGACGGCGAGGCCTAGTTGTGCAGCAACTATTGCTAAAATCATTGGCAACAAACGAATATCCGGTCCATACAATTCCTTGATTTCGGGGTGCTTCGCCAGGATGGCTTTGCGGCGGGAGTGGTGAGGTTCATCGGTTCCTACCCGATGGAAGGCTACGGAGGAGACTTTTTGTCCCATTTTGTGTACTCGTAGGTCTAGTCTTTTTCGTTCTCTTGAATGCCAAGAGTTGCAAAATAATGCGAGGTGGTTAGCGTTGGTGTAATTATTTATTATTTGTAATGAATCGTCGTCAGTTAACACTTCTCTGGTTGGCGAGTTACAAAGTACTCGTAGCGCACACGTCTGCGCTGTTTTCGCGGAAGCTGGATTTTTGACTTCGGATTGATGATACTGTACGAACGGTACCAGTACCTGGTACCGGTCGGTATGTACCGTACTATTTTTTTCAAATTCGTCCAATGACAGTTACGCCTGCCTCGCTTTTTTTAGTCGGTGAAGTCAAAGTACAATACCGGTACAGTTAGAGTGTAGTACCTATGGGTTGTTGTTGTTACTACGAGGGAGTATGTTACCCGTTGTTGTTGTTGTTGTTGCTACTCATACCGTACCTGGTACCAAGACAGGTACAGTACCTGTACTGTACCGGTACAGTACTCAGTACTCAGTACTCAGTACTTACTGGTACATTACCAGGTACGAGTAAAGTACTGTACCAGTTCCTGCACTGTATTCCTACAGTACAGGAGTACTGTGCTGTACAAGTTGACAAGTAGTGCAGTTCTCCTTCAGGGCTTCATTTGCTTTTCCAACTTTTAACTTCATTTTGATCACATTTGCAGGCCCCTATTTAGGGGCCTCTATAAGGGCCTGGAAGACTTTAACGCCTCTTAGTCTCCGCTAGTAAAAACATGATGTTTCTGCCACGACCATGTCATCTCATCATCCTGCCTCGGGCCTGCAGCAGCACGACTGTTCTTGTCGCCACTCTACCTCCTGCTGCCTGGGTGGGAGGGCGTTTTGGGCTCTCAAAAATGAAGAAGTGCATGGGTCACAAGAGGAGAAGTAGAATTTGGGTCACGCTCGAGTAATTGGGTCACGCTCGAATCACGGGTGTCGTCATTTTTTTTGTGTCTTGGTGATCTCGTAGGCGGAGTAGATTAGTGAGCGTGATTATTAGACTACAGGTGGTACATACCACACTAACTGTAGAAGTTGGATGACCGGGTGTGCGCGGTCACAGCTGCGCGGGAAGGATAGTAGTCTTCTGTACGGGGGGGGAGTACCGGTACCGGTAGGTACTGTACCAGGTACTCGTACAGTACCAGTACTCGTACCCAGGGGTACATTGTACCCCTGCTCGTACCGGTACAAGTTGGTGCTCCTTCAGGCCATCAAAAAAATCCAAAGCCGCGTCTTCATTATTTTTGTATTCTTCACCATAAAATTGAAAATAATCAGTACTTGTACTTTGTACTTGTACAATAAACCTCTATTGTCGGCCATCCAACCACATTTCATACTCGTAGAGCAACGAGTAAGAGCTCAAAGCCCACAGCATCTACCAGCGTTTTGCGACCGCCCCCAATACCGCTGCAATACAATACAATACAATACAATACAATACAATAAATACCCGACTGGGAGTACCAGGTACTTTGAACTTGTACTCGTACCAAGACAACCGAAAATGACGCTTACCAGATTGTCACGTTTGACAATGCATCTTGTGGTCGCCGTGGTATACGGGTATGGGTGTGAGGCGCTGATTCCATCTTCTGGTCGGTTCGCTCGGACAGCTACCAGAACAGCAACACCTTTGCACACTGGTGTTGTTGCTAGTACTCGTCCTCGTAGTCGTACTGCCGTGTCTTCGACGACTACGAAGGACGAGATTGAACCTGCCGGCACGACTGGGTACGACGCTGGGCAAATCACTGTGCTGAGTGGACTTGAGCCTGTTCGAAAACGCCCCGGAATGTACATTGTAAGTAGTCTTGAACATCCGTGAAAACCGTGCAGATCGAATTGTTTGACGCCTCTCACATCTTCTCATCCAAGGGTTCCACCGGACCCGACGGTCTTCATCATTTGGTCTGGGAGGTTGTCGACAATTGCGTAGACGAGGCCTTGGCGGGATATGCCACCTTTATTTCCACCACCATTCACGAAGATGGATCCTGCGAGGTTATCGATGATGGCCGTGGCATCCCGACTGATGTGCACCCGACGACAGGAGTGAGTAGCGTTGAGACCGTTCTCACGGTGCTCCACGCCGGGGGGAAATTCGACAATCAAAATGCGGGTGGTGGCTACAAAGTTTCAGGAGGTTTGCACGGCGTGGGTATTTCGGTGGTCAATGCTCTTTCGCAGAATGTCAAAATTCAAGTGGACCGCAGTGGCAAGGAACATGTCATGTTATTCGAACGCGGCGTTGCTACCACCCCTCTGCAAGTATACAACAGAGCAGGCTCCATTGACGATCCAGATATCGAACTTGCCATCGAAGAGCTCCAAGCAACTAAAATCGAAGATGATGACACCGACACGATCAATTCCATTGAAATAAGAAAGGATAACTTGAAGCTTCTTAAGTCCCTACAAACGAAACGGGAGAGAGGAACCATTGTCACATTTTTGCCAGATATCCAGGTTTTCAAGGGAGATCAGGGGAAACCCGATATTACATTTGAAACTTCACGTCTCCGGGGCCGAATGGACGAAATCGCCTATTTAAATGCAGGTTTGGTCTTGTCCCTGAAAGATAAGCGACGCAAAAAAAACAAGATGCAAGTCTTTTACCACGCGGGGGGGCTGGCCGAGTATGTGGACGAACTTTGCAAAACCAAGCATCCGCTCTTTTCACCAGCTAAGAAGAAAGTAGCACGAAAGAAGACACCCGCAGTCAATGAAGGTACAGACCCTCTAGACGGCCTCTTATCCGATGACGGCTTTACGATTTTGTGCTCAGGTTCAGCTGACGTTGATGATGGATCCAGTAGTATTTCCGTCTCGGTAGCATTGCGGTGGTCCTCTGATATGTATACAGAATCGATTCTCTCGTTTTGCAACAACATTCGAACACGCGATGGAGGATCGCATGTGGATGGTTTGAAAGCTTGTCTAACACGCACCGTCAATCAAATAACCAAAAAGCTCGGTAGCGCTAAAGAGGGCGCAGGCAATCTACCGGGCGAGTTTGTCCGAGAAGGGTTGACGGCCATCATCTCCGTCTCGGTTCCAGACCCCGAGTTTGAAGGCCAGACGAAGGGGCGTTTGGGAAATCCTGAAGTACGACCGGTAGTGGATTCCCTTCTTTCTAGAGAATTGACCAAACTCTTCGACTTTCGACCAGATTTGTTGGATGCCGTTTTTGCCAAAGCAAGTGAAGCTCAGGCTGCTGCCTCGGCCGCTCGAGCAGCCCGGGAGATGGTGCGACGAAAGACCTTATTGACTTCCACGGTGTTGCCTGGCAAATTGGCTGACTGTGCTTCTCGAGATCCAGCCGAATCGGAAATATTTATTGTGGAGGGTGATTCCGCCGCTGGAAGTGCCAAACAAGGCCGGGATCGACGGACACAAGCCATTCTGCCTCTGCGTGGAAAGATTTTGAATATTGAACGTGCGGCAGCTGAACGGATCTATCAGAATACTGAGTTGTAAGGCTGAAGATGGCTTGGACGGTACCGGTACCTACTTTCGCGTCGTTTACTAGCTCACGACTTTCTTTCTTTCTTTCTTTCTTTCTTCAGGCAAGGCCTCATCTCAGCCTTGGGCTTAACATTAAAGGGTTCCGAGTTTGACCCTAGTGCCTTGCGATATGGTCGAATTGTTCTCATGACAGATGCCGATGTCGGTAGGTGAATTTTGAATCAGCCCTGTGGCAGTATGCGCCACGTGCCATTGGAAAGAAAGAATTTCTCTGACGCTTACATTGTCTTGTCTTGTCCCAGATGGCGCCCACATTCGAGTCTTACTATTGACATTTTTCTACCGTTATCAGAGGGAGTTGATCGAGCGCGGGCATGTTTACATTGCTCAACCTCCACTATACAAGGTTTCCACTGGTTCGGGTCGCTCACGAAAGGAAGTTTATGCGTTTGATGATGCGGAGAAAAATCGAGTGATTGGAGATATGTTGGGAGCATCAGACTCCACCGAGATGGAACAAGCGGTTTTAAGTGGGAAGATTACTATTCAGAGATTCAAGGGATTGGGAGAAATGATGCCGGAACAACTATGGTCGACAACTATGGATCCAACGCGCCGTTCGATGCTTCAAGTGACTGTAAATGACGCTTCAATAGCAGATCAGACGTTGAGTATTCTAATGGGAGACGCCGTGGCACCACGTCGCAACTTTATCAGTACGAATGCCGAAAACTTGCGAGCAGATAATCTTGACGTCTAGTTTAAAGTGGCGATTGCTATAGAATAATAAAGCACTCCTCCTGCCCTAGGACTTCATCGCCGTAGCTGAAGATGGACAGTTGAGCGTGTAAAAAGATCAAAGGTACTAACTAGAGGGGTAACTAACACATAAAGATCACAATAACTCCTTACTAATGTTAGTAGTTGTACTTTAGTTTGTCACCTCTGGTAGCAAATTGATATCATAAATAATGCCGTAGCTCAATAATACTATGAGATAAGTCTCTCGGCTAATATTGCATAAGGCTACGATGCCAGTGGAAGCAGTAGGACAACCAAGACTGTTTGTCTGCAGACGGCTGCAAATCAAGGGATTAGAGCAACTGTTTCAGAACGTGTTGCCACCTGTTTTTTCCATCAGCCACCCTTCTAGTGCGGTCGCAGTTCGCGGTATTGAAGTTGGGACAGGGTTGTTGCTCGAGGAGTCCCTTTTCCCCCTGGCTGCGTCCAGATCCAATCCAGAACTCAGGTGAATTGGCGGCCTCTGAAAATTGAATGTTGCATTCCTTGTCGGTTTTGCTTCTTCTAGTGAAAGCAGATCCCGAGATGGATCACCTGCCTGCATTGGGGCAGGATGGTTAGCAAGTTTTCCGTCCCTGCCCCAGATAGGACCTCTACCAAAATCGCCGAAGGTCGCGTTCCTTGGGCCGGATCCGAAATCGCCAGCATGGGGTCTCCCGAAAGACTTGAAACTTCGAAGTCGGGCAGATGTGTCTGCAACACGCTGCCTCTTTGGTGAGGGAAATGCGGAAGCCTTGACTTTGAGAAGGTCGGTACGGTGATCCCACTGCACAGATCGCGACTTGCGGGTTTTCTCTAGTCCAGCATTCCCGTCAGGTTTCCCAACTCCACCTTGGAGGACACTGTTCAATTTCAGGGCAGATGATCGGGCCTTCTGAAGCCGATGGGCAGGCTGGCTTGTACTGCCTTCGGCATTACCAGAACCAGATGATAGATTTAGCGCACTGCTGAACCCGGACAGAGTGGCCGTTTCTGCTCCAAACTCGTCCTCTGGTATTGACCCAACCTTTGAGTCCACCTTGGAATCCATGGGTACCGATGATTCAGCTGCAGAGGTGGCCTTGGCAACGGCTTTGAACACAATCATTCTAGCTTGCTGCACCATTGAATCTAACATTGCTCCTGTGTCCAATCTAATATCCACCTTCACTAGACCTGTGTTGCCACCGATCTGACTAGATCTTTCAAAGTTTCCTACGAGGTGGGCAATGAGACATGGTTATGAGTCCAGAAAAGTCCAACGATTCGGTGCCTGTAGCACTAAGGCCGCAGTCTATTCTCACCTGAAATTGTTCCTGGGGCGCGTAGGGTCACCATGTCAACCTTGCCTTGGATGGAGATTTCCATGTCAACCTCCAGAAGCAGCGGTAGGATTACATCCGCCTCTTTGTGTTGACCAGCTGCAGACGGCGGCAGAGGAATCGTTTTGAAGGCAGTTTTAGCTGAATGGACTTTGATAATCGACGATAGCATGCTAAGCAGCCGGGAACGGCTAGCTGAGTCCCCCGTGGTTAAAGAGTGACGGAGGAGGAGAAGTGTCCAAGCACGCACTCTCGAGTCGACGAGAGACGAGAAAGAATCCGACACGTTCTTGGATATTGCACTAGATGCGTACACAACCGACGATTTCGTCCAGGACGTTAGTGAACCTAAGCTCTGCGCTGCTTTCTGCTCTACTTGGGCTGCCTTGGCGGACGCGTCAGCAGCGTTGTTTAAAACTGAGGCAGCCATTTGAGGCACGGCCTTCTCCCCTGCCCCGGTCATGATGACCTCCGTATGCCGATGCTCGCCTACTTTCGGCAAGGGCCCCACACCCACCTCTTCGTCCACCTTCCTCATATCTAATGAAGGAAGAGTGCATATCACTTCGTGACTCTCAATAGATTTCGACAGGCACATGAGCAGTTCTCGCGAAGCAGCGGCTCCCGGATCTGCACTCACAAGCGACGATGCCACTGAGTCCTTTTGAATTCCCTTCGTGCCCAGAAGGGCAGCAAACCTTGAAACCACCTGCTCCTGTTCGGCAACACTAAACATCCTCTCGGTCTCCATGGAATGGTGTGCTTGTACGGTACTGTAGATGCACTTGATTTGTTGAGCTCCGGTTTGCGAAAGAGGTGCTTGGTGCTTGGCATAGCTACCTTTACGGTACTGTGGTCGTACCGGTACTGTACCGGTACAGTACAAGTACCAGGTACTTTGTGCGTTGCACACGTAGATTCTGTACCAAGAGAGATGTACGCCCCACTACATACTGCTCTGTGTACTACCGGTATGTATGTGTTGCCGCTTGCCGCTGACTGCCGAGATTTGAGATTATTTTTTGAGATGCCTTCTTCGATGATGATTGAGATGATGATGCTTTGCGCATGCGCGGACGGATTATTTTTTTAAGTTCGCCCCCTGGCGGCGGCGGTATTCTCTTTATTTTACCGGTCCACTCTGTAACGGTAGCCGTCGGCTGACGTACAGACTAGTTTTAGGGTCCTTTTAGGGGATTTTTAAGGGGGCCAGGCTGTGTACTACAGCCTCCCACGGCATCCTTGGAAAGAATTTACCGGTACTTGTACTACTGTACGCCACACTGGAGTTTGACCATGGCGGCGGTAGGACCTCTATTCTTTTTCCAGAAGCTGTTTCGGCAGATGGACGTTGGCGATACACCACTCTGCTTGACTCTCCGCCTCCACCAAATCATTGCAACCCAAATGCCTTGCAATGCATTTGCGAAAGGCCACTGTATGCAACCCATAATGTGTTACCCTTGTTACACCATCGGCCATTATTTCGTCTTCTGCATCAAAATACTGCTGCCGAAGACTGAAGCATCGTTCCAGGTATTTGCAGGTACAAAGGTGCCAAAGTATCTTGGGTATTTCAGTTGGTATTTTGTTCATGATGGGAATGGAAAGAGAGAAATTATGAATACAAGAGTTGAAATGGGCAACAAATGACAGAAAGCGTAGTGGTGGGAGTTAGGAGTTGGTGTTTGTCCCACAAAAGAATTAGCCATACAAAATCCTTAAGAGCCCGGCCAGTGATAATTTGCGGAGCATCTTGACAACCACACCAATGGGCTTCCTAGCCTGGTACGTTCGTAGGTACTGTAGAACATACTGGTATGGTGTAGACTGCTGTAGTCAAAGAATTCAGTCATGAGTCAGTCTTGGAAGGCTAGTACAGTACTGTACTCGTTCTGTAGAAGAAGCTTTTGTCTCACGCCGGAACGATATTGCCTGTACCGCTAGTCTCTACTAGTAGGAGTACAAGAGTGCAAATACAACTAGTACGAGTACTCGCGAATTATGATGATAGCTGGCACAGAATTCCGTTCGTGTGAAGTATTCCGAGTAGTGACCAGGCAGGACTGCGTTGTCAGTATTTTATCTCTTTTAGCTAGCAGATCGACTGAAATTTAATTACTCGTAGCTCTACCTGTACCGGTACATGATTTATGAAAGAAATCTGCATGTATAAATTGTTTGGCAGTAAGTAGAAATTCCTTTCAGTGATTCCCTTTTGCTATCAAAGTCTGATGGAGCCATCTTGCCTCATTCTTCCTTACATTCTAGTGAGCTTATATTGCCAGTTCACACAACTTCAGATAATTTGGTATCCTCCATCTTCCTTTCTGATCCCGCCATTTCAACATCTTGATTGACTTTCTCTCCAAAGTCACTTGGTTCTAATTCTCTGCCCGCTACTTCGTCCATGCCGTCACCTTGCGACACAAGCCACCATCTCAAAGAAAAAATCGGTATCTTTTGAACACAGCTAGCAACGATGATGGCCTGTAGACCAATGATCAAAGCAATAAAGCCGCATGTCATTGCAAAGGCTGGGTCCAACCACCAGACTGCAGGAGCCTTTTCGATGACAACAGTTGTCACGAAGAGCCCAATAGCCAAGATGGTTCCAATCATGGAGCATAGTCCATCCTTACGCAGCGATGCCGAATTCAATTTGTTGGCATAATGGAATTTGACAGTTGTCATTGCGGCGAAAATTGGAACACTGATAAAGGCAATGGCCATAACAATGGTCAGATTCGTGGAATCTTCAGCCCCGCCCGCCAAGTCGTCAGCAGCGGAAGAAACCACACTAATTCCCAGAAGCACTAAAATTACAGAAATGGCCATGCTAGCGCGCTTTTCCCGCTTCCGCAGCAGCTCTTCCCTTTCCTTCGTCATTTCTCCCGGGCAATAAAATCTCCAAAGGACAACTACGCTTGATAAGAAATCGACACAATTTTCTAACCCAAAAACCAAGCAAAGCGCAGATCCAGTGGCCTGAAATATCCAGTTACACCGAGGGTGGAAAAGTGAGACCAAATACCAGTTGGAAAGCTTTACACTGGACTCACCCTCGAGAAGGCTAAAAGACTGGCTTCAGCCATCAAGAAAATCTTCGAGCGAGCTCCAGTAGAGCATCCTCACCATGAAAAAAATCAGGCCAGCCGCTGCCGCACCGGCGGTCAGGACCACACTTATCCAAGAAAGGATGAATGCATGTTTGCTCGTAGGCTCGCTCCACCAAATCATTGGTATATTGCACGCTTGGGATAAGATGATATAGTCTACTGTATTATGAATACGTAGTACTGCAAGGAATGCTACAGTAAAGAAATTCAAATAGCGGCATGTGTGATGGGAGCGGCGCATAGTGGGCGTACCAGGTACCACCGTTTCGTACAATAAGTACATACCTAGGCATCTTGCTCTGAGCCTTCCGACTTGGAGTCTCGATGCCTGCCTCCGCCGCCGCCGCCGCCGCCTACAATACTACTTGAATTCATACTTCATACCTGAGACTACTGGTAGTCTTCTACTAACTTCACGGCACATGCGACTCGTTCGATTCGCATCCATTTCCACAATGCCCTCCGGTCAAGGGCGGGGAGCGACCGCAGTGGGACGATTACAATAATCAATCATAATCACAAGTACCGTTAGTTTCTACTACTAGTAGTCTCTCTACTACTTTTTCGCTGCTTTACGATATAGCTTGATAGTTTTTCCTACTTCGCTGCTGTCTCTCTTTACTACTACAGTATGGTAAGCATGTAATAAAAGTTGAAAGTAGTGGGGGTGGCTCTTGTCCGTCACTTCGGGCTGCCGAAGGTCAATTCTCTAGAGAAGTTAGCACAGAGTATTCAACAACTTCCTTGCCCCTGGGTGAAATTTGATTGAGTCGTTTTGGAATTTAAAGTCGTCTCAAACCAAATAAAATAGTAGGCATAGCCTACTTCTTCTACGATGAGGGTGGTCTTGAAGGACAGATCGAGAATATTGTTGCGAAATCGTAGCAACCCTGTGCCGGTTAGTCATGCCTGTAGACCCCATCGACGTTTTGAGGCAGCGATTTCCACTTTCGCGAATAAATGATTGAAATAGCTCACACAATGCCGTCGCACTCGTACAAGACCTTTGAGACAGGCAAATCCATTCATTAATAAGCATCGCGTCCCTTCGCCTAGAGTGTTTTCAATGCCTCCTCCAAAGTCAGCGGAGCAAAGGGCTTGCGTTTCCTTCGACGTCTTCTGAGGATCCTTCACTACGACAGTTGTTTAACAGTATTGCCTCAGGACTCGTTCCTTGTCTAATCCACAAGTCAGTGCAGATTGTGTCGTCTTGAGTCTGGTGGCAATATCTTTTAATGAAACCATGCCATCGCCGTCTTCGTCATCGCCAGGTCCCCACAGAATTGCCGTGTCTCCAACAACAACTTGAGCGCCCGGACTTGTCTTGTCACCAGCGTCACCCAATTCCACCATCATCATATCCATACAAATATTTCCCACCACCGGAAATACATGACCTCGAATCGTAACTTGACCATTCTTGTTGCCAAGCTCTCGTGGATAACCATCGGCAAAACCTATCGTCAGAGTGGCAATACGGACGTTGTGATCGGCTACGTAAGCGCGGTCATATCCTACCGATTCCCCCCTTTTCAAAATCGCAACGTGTCGTACGGAAGCCATCAACGTAGAAACCGCTCGTAGCTGTGGAAAACTGGGCCGTTGGCCATAAATGGCACCTCCTATCCTGACAAAGCCTCTCGTATCGGCAAATTCTTGAGTCAAAAGTTCTTTGGGATCAAAATGGTTGAGTGTTGTGGTGAGGAGGGCCGCAGAATTGTCTGTACTAATGGTCGGCACCGATATTCCGGCCGCACGAACACGTTTGAGCAGGTGTTTGAACTTGGTAATTTGAGCATTTGTATAGGTCGAGGTTGAATTGGCGTCGGCCATATGGGTAACCATCCCAAAGAATTCTATCGGACAATCAAATTTGACTTCCAGATCAACCAATTCTTTGATAATTTCCACAGAATCTCTTCTTTTTCCTTGCTCATCTTTGGTTAAGGGATCTGTTCGGAAACCCAAACGTCCCATCCCACTATCTACCAATGCATGCCAACGCAATCGCTTTCTTTGGTTTCCCGTGGGTGGGTAGGCTTTCTTGTTCCCGCTGATCGGAACTCTGGGCTTTCCGTTCGCGTTTGTGTCATCGACCGGACACTGTGGCGAGTCTCCTGCATCGTCCTCGTCATCGTCGCCACTATCCATGAACACTTCACTTGTAGCTGCTTTTTGAATATTTCTTGAAATTCGGGCCGCCTCTTCAATGCCGGCGAAGGGTACGGCGTTCTTGTTGCCGTTGGCGAGAGTAGATACCAGATCAGCTTCAGAAGAAACCGGAGTGACACCCGAAGAATCCATTGACTGTGATGTGACCGAACCAGGTGGTTTTGCTTTCATGGGCTGCGTCGTCGCGGTTGTTGTCGTTTCCATCCGTGATTGCTGGTTTTTTAGAATTTCCCGAAGTTCCTTTGCGAGATCTGAGCCAGTTACGTTTCCCAAAGTGGCTGAAGGGGGATGGTGGCGAGGTGTAACAGTATCGCCAGACTGCGAGTTCTCTGAAGTTGAAGCATCTGAAATGTTCGAATCTCGCTGCTCCATAACTCGGTTGGGCATGGTACGAGGAGCAGCAGGTGGATGGCCCTTGAGCGCCATTTCTTTGGCCTCCATAGCGGATCGTTCCACTTGAGTCCGTTTCCGCTCGTTGGGGTCGTGTACCCATTGATACAAGGCCTTCGCCACTTCAGGCCCGCTAATCATGACTTCAATTTGGTGGTGAAAGTAATCGTCGAAGCATCGCGGAAAACCAACAGGCGGGCCTAACACAAGAATTCGAATACTTGGCGGCCGCGCACTCCGCCTTCGTCCTGGGATGGTGAACGTCGTTGGAAGTGTGGCAAGAGTCATGTTGTCGTCGCCGCCTTTGACAAAGAGAGAAGTAACAGGCGACTTGTTCAGCTGTACGCCGTTGGAAGATCCTCCTGCGGTCTCTTGGAAGGCTCTGCGCAACGCGATTGCTTCTTCCAGTGTCGCCACGGCGAAAGCATAGGCCCCCATGCTGTCCGAGAGAAACAAAGCTGTTGCAATTGCGCCATGTCCATATGCTATTGGTGGAGAAGAGTGGAGGCAAGGTAAGATTGACGCTCGATTCAACGGTGCCATATTGCATACAATGTGCAATGACACAAACGCACGAAGACTCTACCCGTACTCACAATCCGCCTTGGTCACGCAAATCACATCGCATCGCTGGCGGTGAGCCGCTGATTCCACCTCGGAATAATTGTGTGACAGTGCGGAAAGACTAATGCGGTGGATCGCCCTGTGAAGGTTGTCGGGTTGAGGTGGAAGACGGTCAGCGGTGGTTGCCGTCGGGAAAACAATGGTCTGCGTTGGCGGTTGACCTGTCTCGCGGTGCATTTTGGGGGTGCGGGATAGGGCGTCTGGAGTGAAACTACTTGTGCTTGTGGTGCAGTAATCAAGTGACGCTGAGGATTGTCAAGATTAATACAATAACGTGGACTGGCTTCCTTGGGAATCATCCGGGTATTTTAAAGTTACAATACAAAATACAATAATGTGGGGTGCTCTGTTTCTCGATGTCGAAGGTGTCGGTTCGGTTGTTGCATCATTATCAGTGCAGGTGGACAGTGCAAAGTGGACAGTCTGTTCTCCTCTCGTTTTTTGGTATGTGTGTCTGTACTTCGTACGTGGTGCAGACAGAAAAGTACGAGTGTACGTGCCGGTACGTGTACAGTCAGGAACGGTTCACAAACTCACAAAAACGAATCTGTCACGTCTGTCCGTCGCGCACGTTTCTTCATTATAGGCATATATATATTCATATACGACATTATCAGGACACACGACGGATTGCACGCAATGCGAGGTCTGTCATCCGTCACGAGGTTTGTGACGCGTCGCGAATACATCGCGACACGTCGAGGATAGCGATACCGGTACGATGGACGAGGACTATTAGGCGGCGTCTGTCGAAGCTGCGGTAGCCGCGTTGCGACGCGTCGCGATGTATTCGCGACGCGTCACAAACCTCGTGACGGATGACAGACCTCGCACTGCTTGCAATCCGTCGTGTGTCCTGATGATGTCGTATCAAATTATATATATGCCCACAATGAAGAAACGTGCGCGACGGACAGACGTGACTGATTCCGTTTTTGTGAGTTTGTCAACGGTTCCACAGGGGCTAACGGTAATGTTGGCCCCTGCGTACAGTACAAGTACCAGGTACCTGGTACATACCGGTATGTACTGTAGACAATGCGTGCGGGAAGACAAGTGCTACGTACAACAGCCAGACTTGGGAGAACCAGATCAGAAAAAATACCGGTGCTAGTACAAAAATCAAAACAAACCAGAATGAAGAAAAAGAATAATCATCATCATCATCATCATCCCATGGCAGGAGGAACCCAGGGATCAGCCACCGGTAAACTAGTAGAGTGTGTTGAGATTGAACTACGATACCCAATTCTCTGGAGCGAGAGAGGCTGATCCTTATAAACACGAATTTCCTAAATTACGTTTTTCAAATCTCTACTACTACTAGGCTAGCTAGAGAGACCCCACCCCTTCACGAGCGAGCAGGCAGCACCGAACAAAGCATTGTTTGATTTCTCAACTACTAGGCCATGGCAGTATCGAAAAACTCCGCTTCGTCAAAGCTATCATTTTCGAAGCCAAATCGACGGGCCTCTCCCCCTCTAGAACTGTTTCTTTTCTTCGGCGTGGTGGTCCGGGGACTGAAGAATTCTTCGTTGCCGGTCGGAGAGAGTGGAAAATTGGTTCCTACCCTAAGATCAAAGGGCCTCCGGCGGAATTCAGTGGTGGAAGCGGCCACCAAAGACGAAGAATGGGTAGCACCCAAACTATGGGGTGGAAGATCAACCGTTCCCAGCGCCATGCGGATCATTGAAGGCTGATTTCCTCTATTCTTTTCCAAGAAGCCTTTCCGGTGGTCAACTCTTTGTGGAGGACTTTCAGGCGGACTATTGTTTTCGTCTTGAAGTGCCATTGAAGACTCGTCGTCGTCAGTTTGAGAGTATAAGGATGCAGAAGGCATCGGCAACAATTGACGGGACCTGATGGCGGTTGTATTTGTATAGGTTGGACATCCCAGAGTTTCTAGTCTCTTGCCAGTATCTGGTGCTGTGGGAGCAGTGGCTGGTTTTACTGGGTGGGCTATTCTTGGCCCAGTGTGAGAAATTGCCTTGGGCTTTTCCGAAGAAATCGCTTCATCTGATGCGACGGAAACAGCAGCGCTGCTGTTTGTTTCGATCCCAAAACCACTATCCATAGTAATCTTCCCACTAGTGGAAGCTTCAGAAGCAGCAGGAGCAAAGGAGCCATACGTCTTGTTGTTCTCATGCTTGTCAAAGCTGGGACCGTCGTCGTCAAAGCTGGGCAACTTCGTCTCAGGCTCTTGGTTATCAAAGCTCGGACCTGTTGCCTCATGGCTGCCGTTCGGGCCCGTGTTGTGATCGAATGAAGCTTGTGCTGAAAGCTTCTCTTGGCGCTGATCACTCGGCCCTGGCTCATTTTCCTCGGATAATTGGGTTTCGTGCTCACTCTCATCCGAATCGATCGACAACATTGGCTTCCCGAAGGCAAAGTTAGGTCGAAGTGTCAAAGGTTTGGGATGGTATTTGGTCAAATTGCATGGTGGTGGCAAGTCATCAACAGGGATCAAATCCTCGCTAAAGCATGGTTGCTCACCAATGTAGATCTGACTTGGAGGTGCCTCGATCGACATTTGCGGTGGGTCCATAGGATATTGCATTAAAGTCGACTGTTTGCCTTTTTCAGATTTGTTTTTCTCGTTTCTTGTTGGGGCCGCAGCACGATATGCCCGGTGGCTGTCTCTTCTATTTTCACCCGGCAATACGAAATTGGACATGACATTGCGGTCTGAAACCTGACCACCAATGTTTCGGTATGGAAGTCTGCAACCAAAGTGTTTGGGGAATGACCGATCAAAATTTTGGCTGGTGACGTTGAGTCCTCTACAAGCATCCATTGTGAGTTCCATGTTTTGGCGGCCAATAAAATTCATTCTGGGCACTGGAAATTTCACTGTGAATTCGTTTTTCTTGGTTCTAGCTTCAACTCTGTTGGTTGAGAAGAACAAACCATCCATACATCCCATTTGAAGTACATCTTCTAAGCCGCCATCATCGCCCGCAGAAATCGTGTGGGAAGAAGACGACTCGTCCTCATTGCCTCCTCCTGCTGGTGATGGATCCGAGCTGCAAAACGAAATGGCTTCATCTCGCGAGCTAGTGGCACGCACAACTCTAGGCGATGGCTTGGCTTCTTTCAACACGAAACTTGTCGACTCCACGGTTTGCCCTCGTTCTGGTGTCAGAATTTCGACATGGTGCCCATTCTTGGCTTCCTGCTCCACCAATCCACGGGCTGTGAAGAGTTTTCTCTGCCCTCTTCTCCCCACTGTTGTCTTTCTGCGGGAGACGAACGTTTCGCTTTCCACCATGGTTAGCTGATCGACGTTGGATTATGGAAAGCGTGGCACTGCCAAGTATTATTTTGGACAGTCGAAAGGCAGGCAAGAAGGACTGCCCACGCCGAGAGCAATCGAGATCATCTGTCTTTCGACTTGTCGGCATCAATTCTCAAAATCTTCCTGCGATGCGTTGGCGAGCCCAGGGCGAGCCTCTGTTGATATTTTTTATTGAATATTCGTATCCACGATATTTTTATGTTCCCTTTGTGAATAACCGTTATATTTAACGGTCAGAATCGCTATGGGCGCGCCCCCCGCCGCGACGTACCGTTACTGTATGAGTACCAGTACCAGGTACTTGTACGGTACTCGTACCTAGTACCGGTACCCGATGATTTCATCAGAGCGGTCGGTGGACAAGCCTCTACAGTACCGATAAGGTGCCAGTACGGCGGTACCGGTACTGTATTGTGCGCCATTCCGGCATGCTATGGTACTCCGTGTTAATGTACGTGCGGCCGGTTTCCCATAACACTCTATTTACTTAGAGACGGGAGTCCTAAGTTACACCCGCCAAACGTCTAAGTATTCATCGCAGCCTAAGTAAAGCTATATACGAACACGGATATTGTAATCCCCGCTAAAGGGCGCCATCCTGTCCGTCACAATTATACAAGCAAATTTGGGCTAGAACCAAGCAAGCAAACACCGAACACGACGAGTGGGAACAATATTGTCTTGTCTACTATTTGCTCTGACCGGAGCTTCCAATGCACAGAAGTACAACTGTTGGGGTATTATATATCAATCGACAATGAGATTCGAAGAATCGAGGAGTCTTTCCCGTCAGCAAGGGACTCGTTCTTTTGCCCAGGCAAAGAATAGATACTACCCTACACGTGATGAAACGGAAGAAGAGATCGCCCCTCACTCCGACGCTTCGAATCATCGTCGCGACTCCTTCCGCATGAGAGGACGCAAATCCAACAAGCTGGAAGCGCCTTTTGGAAAACCGGCCTCGCGAAGGCGAGCTCTTCTAAATGAAAGTGACGAGTCCAGTCCGGAATCAAATGATGCGTCTCGTGAGCCTGATCATGGTGACTTCCGGAGACGCAGCAGTGACTTCGTTCGACGTGAGAGTCCCTATGGAAGGGCTACCCAAGAAAACATTCAGCCTAGCTACGAAGAAGAAAGTGACGGATTGCCATCCGATTCAAGACATATGTATAGTGGTGGCAACAGAAATAGCGTGTTGAAGGAAGATCATCGGCAGCGGCGACGTGAACCCAGACAAATCCATTGGCAACAGTCTCCAAACGTGTACGATGATGGCTTTTCTCGACATAGCGACTCAAAGTCACACAGCAGTTCTGACTCAAGTAGTTCGTACTCATCATCATCTGATGATGATGATTTTCAGCTCAATGCAAACTGTATGAACGCCCTCTTCAGCAAAGATGCCGAGAGGGCCACGAGCTTAATTCGATGCGATAAGGCGGGCCCATCTGCCACCGAAGTGCAGTTGAAAATGACACTACCACTACCACTTCAACTAATGGAAGGTATCGACAATCTGGTTCCGTCCAAAAAAGAATTCGTGTCTGCCATTAAGCATCTAAGGTACAATGGCGACAGATTTGCGAAGAAGTGTGATTTTGATTACAACCGACTGGATGAACAAGTGATAATTGATGAAGAATTCGCCGGAGAGGTCATGCCAGAATTTTACAAGTCTCTCTTTGAATCTCCAACTGACGTGACTTCAGACGGGGAAGATGAGCCTAAACAACATCAAGGAAATAGTGCTGTCCGTCGAATTCCAGAAGGGTCGTCCGCCTTGGATGTCAATCCCAATCATTTCAGATTCACAGCACCACAGCTGCCGGAGGGCGGTACTGAGGAAACTCTAGGGCGACCAGAGTCCTTACCAAGCCATATTATGCTTGATGGTGATGGAACATTTGTGAGCTCTCAGGGTAGCTTCGAAATGAATCACTTCGGAGCTACAACACGGCAAGCTGCAGCTCGCCCATCTCCGGAACCCAGTTCGGATGACTTGCAAACGGGCACACATGACAGGCTAACGACCAAAATGGCCATCCACTCGACTATCTATGCTAAAAAGATGCAACCAAGGGGTCCATCTCATGGTGCCTCCCAAGTCGGAACCCAGCGAGACAGCTCCGTTCAGCCAAGCATGCGGGAGCTGATTGAAGCCGGCAGTCAGGCAGGACAGAAGGCTCAACAATCACGCATTAAGGTACAGGAAGGGAAACTTATTTCATCAAACAAGTCGAGCCCTGAAAGCGTGCAGGAGCACCCCAGCTTTGACGAGGGTCACATTTCGAAGCCAGACACCCTGCAAAGAGGATTGCCGAGGGATTCTGACAGGCGTCGTATCGACGAGATTCCTGGACAGAGACAGAGAAATGCTCTCTCTAAATTCAGCAAATCGCTCAAGACGAATCTACTTCCCAACAAGGAGTGGATCCCTGCAAAAAAGGAGCAGCTAGACTTGGTCGACCAAGCTTACCCAAGCTTTGAAGTCCCCGAGGATGAATTACCGAAACGCAATCTGCGATCCCCAAAACAGGCACATGGGGTAGAGCCAGAAGCACCAGGTGCACTTGTTGACGGTATTCCGTCTTCTGTCGACTATCGAAAGAAGTCATATGATAGGGAACTCGGTACGGTGTACAGCGACCTGACGGTAGATGAGGAAGCCTTTGCCAGAGTCGAGTACCCAGTTGTACGAACCCTGACTTTGTCTGACCGCAGCAGCCCAACGCCTTCTGATCAAAAAAAGGATCCATCAGCTTTAAAGGAAAAGCAGACGGCTCTTGAAAAGGAACCAAACATCAAAAGCACATTCATCGATACGCCCCTATCCTTTGGTGACGAGCTCATGGGTCACCGCGAGAAGTTGTCGAGCCTTGGGTCCCGTCAAGGCAAGAGAGACTGGAAGGATGATGGCCTGGCAGAAAAGCCGGTTCTTCTAGAAATGCCATCTGAGGACCAAGGACCTTTGGATGAGCTCATGGATACGGCGAGGCAACACTTATCCGTTGCCGGTGCTGGTGCCAGTACCAATAACGCAGGAAAAGGTTCTCGTCCAGAAAAGGCACATACTGATTCCATCGATGAGCTAGGGGCTGCTCCTAAGCAAAACAAGAAGTGCTCTTCGGAACAGTCTAAGAGTTTACCTTTGAATTCGAGAAAAGAAGATCATTTGCCGAGCTTGGAGACCGACAGCCTGATCGCTAAACGGACTACTGAAGCTATGAACATTCCCGACATTTTGACCCCGGTAGCTTCCATTGATCAGTGTGCCAGTGCAGATATTCCGATGGACGAGCCAAAGAAGTCCAGCGTTTCCTCGGGTCACCGCGCTTGGCGAGACGACACCATAGAGGAACCTTCCATTCCGACTAGGGGGCCCTCCACGGAGATTGATAAAACAGTCCAATCGTGCATATTCACCCCTACCGGACCCAGCATGTCATCAAGATGCGCCGAGAACTTCGAAAGAGAGAAAACAAGTCCTCATTCCGAAAACACGGATCGAATCAGAAACGAAGTTGAAGATGGTCACGAAACAGCAAATAGTTTAAAAAACGCCTCGAGATCCAATGATTTTGCCGTTAGATTGAAGAGTGCGGCCGCTGCTCGGCTCGACGCTATGAATGATAATCCAACATTCCATCGCGGGGGCAGGGGAATCACAGCATCTTTGGATAGTGACAGTGATGAAGAAGCTTCAGAAGAAATCAACCAAGGCGGCAGGGACCCATCTGGTGATAAGGATGGGCCTGGTACCGGTCCAACGGATCCCGATGGCTCTCCGCACAAGGACGCTGGATTTACCGAAGAGAAGAACATCTCCGAAAGCAACAAGGACCAGCCACGTGAATCTGAACAATTTGTTAGGAAACCATGTTCTCTGTCATCCCCAACACAATACCCCACTTCTACTCAGGAAGAGAAGCAGGAAAGCGATATCTTTGTCGATGCTTCGTGTCAAGATTTTTTGGACGATGCTGTCAGCGAGGAGGAAACAAAGGAAACAGCTATCGACGACAACCGCATCCGATATTTGTCTGAAATCGACGATCGGTCACAAGCAGTAGAGATCAATTACATTGGAGAGCGGACGAGTCGACTAAATGATTCGCAGTCTTTGGCAACGGAACCACCATTGATCACCGCACCAACTGCTACTACGCTTGAGACACCTCTATCAACTTCATACACTATGTATACTATGGATACCCCAGTCCAAGCACCCCCAACGGGGACATTTGATACCATGGATCGAAGCGCCTGGGGCAGTGGCTCCCTAAGCAAAAAGGGCCCTGGGTCACGCAACGATTTCTACGAAAGGGAACACGATGAAGATGACTATCATTTTGATGAGCGCCTTGCCAAGCTTTCTGCTCTTTTGCCGGCCTCCAAGAAGCGAAAAGAGCAGACACGAGATTTTTCTGCTTTTAATTTGGGCCATTTGTTGCTCAGTGGAATGACCGCTATTGCGCTCTTGGCGGTGGCGTGGCTAAAGCATATCACTGGTTTTCAGCGAGAAAGGAAATCAGCATCAACGGCAACGAAGGGCGAGCCAAACTTTCGGGGATCCAAAGTTGCTCTGGGTATTCAATCCACCAATACCCAGAGGATCCAAGGGAATAAGCACATCCCACACGAGCTATATCGCATGGAACAAGAAGCCGGAACTTTTGTTGATTTCATTGTTCCAGATATCCATGGATCGGCACACGCCCAACAGCATCCGTCGATATGGAGCGTGAATTCGTCCTCACAAAGCAGTAGAAAGTCGCAACGTGTTACTGAGACGTATTCTAGTATTGTTCGGAGCTTTTCGCGGGGCGATGCAAAAAGTGTTGCGTCGATGAGGGGTTGGTCAGCCAAACCAGACTTCTGCTCCACGGAATTTCGGGAAGAGTAGAATGAATACATTCAGCAGTGAGGAAAACGCATGTTCCCAACCGTGGTGGAATGTGTGCCTCAACCGGCAGAGAAGTTGGTGACAGCTTGAGGGCCCAATGCTCAACATACTTGAATATTCATAACAAATCAAACTACTACCATGATATTTCAGATTCTTCCGTGTGTGCTATAATTGTGCTTTTCGCAGATCAACTACTCTATCATAGCGAGACCGAGGATATCGCCCCGTGCCAATCTCAGCCAAAGTGCCTCACGCGGCCTTGGAGCCGGGCATTGGCCAAGGTACCGCTAACATAGTTATGCCACTTTTCGCTGCTTTCATGGCAAGCCAGAGAGGGCACCCGTATTTACCCAAGGAAACAAAGGAAATTGCTTTATTGCTGGTGTTGTCGTAGGCTCTGCCTGTAGGCCTCTAGGATGCCTCCTACATTTTGCTTCCACACATGAAGCCGGGACTGGACTGCCTTCCACTGATCTATATCGAACTTCCGAACGACGCATCGTTCAACGACCACCTTATTTTCAAGTTGATCCATTTTCGCCGAAAGAAGCCCCGAAGACACTGCCGCAATAACCCACTTTTCAACATCTTCCGAGCTTGTCTGGAGAGTACTCGCGACGACCTCATAAGGAATCTCTTCGTGTTCAGCTGCCAGACTACACAAACTGAGAATGCGCATATAACGAACGCAATTATCTGCTGAGACACCTTCCCACTGTTGCAGAACTCCCTCTCCACCGTTGGCCTGAATAAACGAAAAGTAATCTTCCAGCTTGCCCTCCTGAAATACCTTCAACAAAGCAAAAAGAGAAGGCGACTGCTTTTCCAGCGCTTGAATAGCCGGCAGAGACAATATGTTTCGTTGCTGTTCAAACAGAGAAACAGGATCTCGAATGGCACCGATTGCAGCTTCTTCTGATACCCTGAGTCCTTGAGAATCGACGTCCTGTTCAGAATAAGTTAGTTTGGTTCCTAGGATTCGAAGGCCAGGACAGGATTCTTTCTGGAACTTGCGTACTTACCGAGCTTGTGTACGTTTCGAGCACCAACAAGGTGAAACGCTGTTTGGCCATCGCGGTAGGGGCACCCTCTGAAGCTGCTAGATACAAGGGTCTTCGCGAAACAGGTTCGACCTTCCATTCATCCAACATGGAAGGGAGCCGAGAAGCGTCCATCCACTTGCCCAGGACAGATACATGGGGCTCCAGCAAGGATGGCTCGCGCTCCGTCGCCAACCGAATCATTTTGGCCATGAGGCTGATTTTCTCAAGAGCGTCTGATCTCATATTGTACAAAGAGGCCAAGAGGGAAATAGTTTTTGTGGCATCCGTAGACACTTGAATCAGAGAGTCGGCCAGTTGATCCACCAGCTGCGAGTCCTTCGCCCGGTCCAAGAGTGCCGCCAACAAGGACACCACCGACAAAGCATCTTCATCGAGAGACAAAGCCCGAATCGCGCCTTGCTCGGCCAAAATGGTCGCCATCAACTTGGCTGCATCCCCGTGGGAAATGCAGGCTTCACAATCTTGGACGAAGCTGGGAGACGTGGACTCTGCAACCTGAGCGAGGTGCCGAACCAATCGCAGCTCGGCATCCTCGGCAACATTGACCAAAGCTGAAGAGCCAACGCGAGACATTGTATTGTATTGTAATGTATTGTACTATATTAATACGCTTCCACTGTCCACTTTCTTTCTCGCAGGTTACTCAAGGTTGGAGTATTGGATTGAAATGTTGTGGTTGCGCCTCTCGCCTCTCGCCGCCCTTCATTCTTCAGCTGGCATGAGATGTTGGTTGTTGGTTGTTGGTTGTTGGATGCACGGTCGGTGGTGCACGGAGCTTTGTTTGCTTGATTGGAACCGTTCAGTTTTCAGTAGGACTGAAAGGCTGATAACCTAATTTTCCAGGGGCGGCGGAGCGTGCAGGCGCGCATCGCACTGGTTTCGACGGGTGGGGTTTGGGTTCGTGACAGGTTCGTGATCGGGACAGATCCAAATTCGTACATACAGGTACGGGTACTACTTGTGTACTTGTACCCGTACTGTACCGGTACCGGGTACCGACAGACAGTGTATGAATACATAACATACATACTTCGTACTGGGTACCGGTACCTGGTACACGGCGTAGGACTTGATGATAAAAAAAATGACATCCTTGATTGTTTCTATCGGGCCTACTTGTAGTACCAGGTACTGTACGGGTACCGGTACAGTCAGTACTACATTCCCATTCACCGTACTTTTTCCTACAAAATGAAAACTTTGTAGTGCATTGCAGTATCCTGAACCACCATTTGTCATATACCGTAGTAGACTAGAACCAAGTCGAATCATCCTCGAACGACACCTGCAGGTGCGAAACTAATATCTCCTCATCGGGCATGGCAGTTGAATGACTTGAAAAGGTCCAAGACGAAACAACATCTTATTGCAAGCAACGAACAATGCTCCAGCACCCAGGCGACGAAGCTCGAACGGTGGAATCTCCCTTCCTTCCGACTGCCCCCACCCTCTCTACAAGAGCCAGTCTAGAGAGCTAGTATCAACCAAGCGAGGAGACGGAGTGTCGAACGATGGCGATAAGTGCAAGTATGTTCCGCGAGGGTCACATGCACCTCGGTGGATTCTGGGCTCATCCATGGCTACTGTCTGGAGTCGAAATCAGGTTGAACAGGTGGGGGAGGGGGTGGGGTGGGGAAGTCAAGAAAGGAACAAGAAATGGTTCAAATGGGGATCCAACGTGTTACCGGCTTTGTTATCACTACCGGCTTTGCTATCGCAAGGATTGGTCAAAGTCGAAAACGCGAGGATTGGCTTTGGAACTGTTGCAGTTGGTCGAGACTGTGCATCGATCCAAGCTGCCAATCTTGCTAGCTGGCATGGGACTGGAGTTAACTACGAACTGTTTCTTCTCTGGTCTCGGGTCTCGGCCCTATATCACAATCTGCGATGAATCATCCATATACGATCTTCGTGCCGTCGCACTGTTGGTCCTCGCCCGATTATTTTTGCGAATGATAATGATAGCTCTCTGTACAGCCCTTTCCGTTCCCAAGCCGACGATTACGATTCCGGCCCTACTTACACGCGCTCAGCATTCTCGTTATGCCGAAGAACTGTATGCTTGATATCAGCAAAGTGATACATTCAACTTGCCGAGGCATCAGTTGGAGCAGCCACTGCCGTCGCGTTGAAGCTTGCTTGTAGTCGGTACCAGAAAGCAGTTCAGGGGCTCAAGACAAGTGAAACGTTTTTCAACACTGCCGGAATGATTTTCATCTCTAGTAGTAAGTCTACTACAGGTACGAGTATCTACAGGCGAGAGTCTTTTTCCTTCTCGAACGTGCTCAGGAATGCGAGATCGCATCAAAAGAGTACTTGATGCTGGAACGATCGAAGCCTGTCGAGCCGCGCCCTTTGGAGTACCTATCGTAGTTCAATGGTCCGCGCGGGTACAAAGCAAGTTTATTGAATGGCACAAGATTCGAGATTCTTGAATGGCCGTGGCGCGAAGTCGGGCCTAATGGAGATGTTTAGATTCACCGAGCTACTGGTCTCGAGAGCTTGCAAGAATGGAAAGAGAAAGTGGGTACGATTGCAATTGGAGGTCTGAGGCGCGGATTGCTGTGGTCGAAATCAGGTCGTGACGCGGCAGGGGGTCTCAAAGGAAGGAACAAAGAAAAATCGAATGAGCATGTCGTTCCTCGACTCTAAAGCGTGAAGGACTATCGGGCAGCCTTGTTTGTG